>REGL01000018.1:672298-712125 GCA_004194395.1 Aurelia aurita complex sp. Pacific | reverse complement strand
CTTATGGGGTACAGTCAATGAAATATCACAATGATTGAAAGCAAAAGTATGGTAGCAAAACGATGATACCATATGATGGCCTATGGTTCAACGATTGAACTATTGCAACGAATAATTCTTTGAAAATTGTTTGAAAAAAGGACAGCATTACGAAACTATCTGTGAATATTGTCATTTAATTAAGCGGCAGATAGTGCCCCTAAATCCGCCAATAAGAAATTAAACTAAAATTTCTTTTAATGGCTGCGGTCACACTAATGTATTTTCCCGTTGTAATATGAATTGCTTCACTTTCTTGCAATTTGTTTTTGTAGTCAAAAAGTACGGCAATATAACGGTACAATGGCATCCGGTCACACAGTGATATTATTTATCATGTGACAACTACGCAAGGCTGTGATTGGTTCATTCTCCAAAATAACGCTGAAATATAGGTCGGGACCTTGTTTTGCCCGTTGCTTTGCATGTGATAATTTTCTTATGGAATCAGCTCTCACGACCAAAGCGCTGTAACAGCGTTGTATGTGAAAACCAAATGCGGTCACATATCACAGCGTAGCTAACCCGTTGTTTTCAAGGGATACGACAGGGTAAAAACGTCTAGCGTGACCGCAGCAAATGACTCTCTGTTTCATAAATTCTGTTTCGTATTCTACCCTCATCATTAGTGATTAACAAATATATCAAATTGCTTTGTGACCAAACTCTTTTGAACATACTGGTCATCAACGATGACAAAACAGGAAATGACCAACGGAACTTCGCATCACCGCCATATTTCCTGGCATCGATTCCCCATCAAACAAAGGATGAGAATCAGTCAGAAACATCTCTCTTACCCGTAATAAAATCCAATATCTTTGGATCGAGATATGGATTACGGCCTCGAAATAAACTTACTTTTGTAGCCAGTCTATGTAAACTTATCAAATGACGTAGACAACACACGTATCTACGTAACAAAATCCCGAAAACAGAGAGCTATTCCCAAGGCCTCTAAGTAACCTGCTTGGACGGAGAAGTCAATTTTAATGTTCTGAAATTCTTTAAGACCATCATAATCTCCAAGGAAGTATACTTCAATTGCGTACTGGATGAGTATTGGATGAGTTTTATGGCTGCCGTAGTTGGAACTCGATGACATCATGTCCTTACAATTGTCATACAGTTGATTCATATGTATTTCAAGTAGCTGTTCCTTATTAATCTTATAGTTATTAACTGTAGTTGAATTGTAGTGGCATATACTGTAGTCTTTTAAAACTTTATTTTAGCGGCGCAAGCTAGATAAGCTTTGCTTTTCTTGGGTCACGTAGGATACGAGTATTTGAAGAAGATTTTTTTATAGTAGCTTGTATCTTACAAATAAAATTGAATTGAATTGAACTTTCCAGCATGGTAGCAACAGAATATTTATATTTCGTTGTAGTTTAGTTGTTTTTATCTGTGATATAGAAAACAGGAAAATAATGAGTAAAAACAAGTTAACATGATTGGTGGGTTGTGGAATGAAAAGTACGTCGCCGATATTCAAAACTAAAATGTTAATCTNCCAAAAAACTGCGCCCTGTTTGTGTGGCTGCTGTGGAGGAGCTGTAGCTTTAATTGTATCGGTTTTGACACAGTTGCGTAGGTCATGCTGCAACTCAGAGTTTGAGACAATGTTGAAGTCAATCAGACAAGTGGTTGCTGATTTATGGCAGAGAACAAGCAAGATAAGTGGTTGCTTCAAAAACAGCACTTCTCTTGTTCTCCAGCAATGTCAAAGATAGCTAAATTTCAAAGAAGGGGTTCTAGCGTTCTATTTAATTTTTTGCACTTCAAAAGGTTTGATAATGCTGTTTATCTATAAAACAACATTGTCAACCTTTTTAAAAATCTCGAGAATGGCGTTAGAATGAATTTAGAGTTGAAATATGAAATACGCTGCAACTTAAAAAATATTGAAGATTTCTGAAAAGTTCAACGGAAGAATTACGGCAACGTAGCAAAAGTTTCCTTCAAGCCATTCGCTTCAAAGAAATAGGTCATATGATTCTACAACGACATTTTTAAAGATTTGAAATGTATGCTATGACTTGATAGGTTGCCAAACAATGGCCAAACAGACCAACAACATTTCAAATGTTTATCAAACAAGTCGTAATCAAGGCTTCAAGACTTTGTAAAAATATAATCTAGGAAAATTGCCTTTGTGTCGCAGGTTTGGGCAGCATAAGTTGACTAAGACGTGGAAGAATGATCAACAGAATTTTGTTTTTAATTTTCAATGACCTGCTTTGAGCGTCAAAATTCTATATTTCTGATTCGCAAACGGACAAAGTCTTCATCACATAAAAGGTCAAAAGAGTTTGAGCGGCAGGCTTTTACTTCGAGCAATTCAAGCGTCTTAAAGCCGACTGATTAACCCAGGATTTAGTCTTCTCACTATCATGTGACATTAGTTTTCAAGCGAGACTCCATAGAACAACAGTCACATAGCAACATGGCAAAACGCCCTCGCTTTATTTCATCTTTTGCGATTGATAATTGTTAAAAATTTCTCAAAAGTTTTCGGCTGCACATGATAAGAAATGTATCACATTGTTTACTTTTGTCGGTTATCCCTCAAAGGTGCTAGTTTCACTGAAGATGACTAGGGATTTCGCATTGTGGGCCAAGGGATTTACTAGATTTCCTATATCATTGGTCAAGATCAGCTGCCTTTATAAGAATTTTTGTATTTGGAACTGTAATGTTGCTCACTTGCAAAAATGAACACTAATTTTGTTTGCCAAGAAAATGTAGAAATATGTGCTATAACGCGACTAGTGCGTCGGATAATTCACAGTTTTCCTAATATAATTACTTAAAAAGATACTCCAAATTAAGACCTATTCAGATTATAAACTTTGCCATCCGTGTGTCTTTAGGCTATGTGAATCTTTGATACTTAAAAGCTAAATCTCATAGCTTTCAATCTGGCTTATGGGGTACAGTCAATGAAATATCACAATGATTGAAAGCAAAAGTATGGTAGCAAAACGATGATACCATATGATGGCCTATGGTTCAACGATTGAACTATTGCAACGAATAATTCTTTGAAAATTGTTTGAAAAAAGGACAGCATTACGAAACTATCTGTGAATATTGTCATTTAATTAAGCGGCAAATAGTGCCCCTAAATCCGCCAATAAGAAAGTAAACTAAAATTTCTTTCAATGGCTGCGGTCACACTACTGTATTTTCCCGTTGTAATATGAATTGCTTCACTTTCTTGCAATTTGTTTTTGTAGTCAAAAAGTACGGCAATATAACGGTACAATGGCATCCGGTCACACAGTGATATTATTTATCATGTGACAACTACGCAAGGCTGTGATTGGTTCATTCTCCAAAATAACGCTGAAATATAGGTCGGGACCTTGTTTTGCCCGTTGCTTTGCATGTGATAATTTTCTTATGGAATCAGCTCTCAGGACCAAAGCGCTGTAACAGCGTTGTATGTGAAAACCAAATGCGGTCACATATCACAGCGTAGTTAACCCGTTGTTTTCAAGGGATACAACGGGGTAAAAACATCTAGCGTGACCGCAGCCAATGACTCTCTGTTTCATAAATTCTGTTTCGTATTCTACCCTCATCATTAGTGATTAACAAACATATCAAATTGCTTTGTGACCAAACTCTTCTGAACATACTGGTCATCAACGATGACAAAACAGGAAATGACCAACGGAACTTCGCATCACCGCCATATTTCCTGGCATCGATTCCCCATCAAACAAAGGATGAGAATCAGTCAGAAACATCTCTCTTACCCGTAATAAAATCCAATATCTTTGGATCGAGATATGGATTACAGCCTCGAAATAAACTTACTTTTGTAGCCAGTCTATGTAAACTTATCAAATGACGTAAACAACACATATATCTACGTAACAAAAATCCCGAAACCAGAGAACTATTCCCAAGGCCTCTAAGTAACCTGCTTGGACAGAGAAGTCAATTTTAATGTTCTGAAATTCTTTAAGACCACCATAATCTCCAAGGAAGTATACTTCAATTGCATACTGGATGAGTATTGGATGAGTTTTATGGCTGCCGTAGTTGGAACTCGATGACATCATGTCCTTACAATTGTCATACAGTTGATTCATACGTATTTCAAGTAGCTGTTCCTTATTAATCTTATAGTTATCAACTGTAGTTGCATTGTAGTGGCATATATTGTAGTCTACTTTATTTTAGCGGCGCAAGCTAGATAAGCTTTGCTTTTCTTGGGTCACGTAGGATACGATAATTTGAAGAATATTTTTTTATAGTAGCTTGTATCTTACAAATAAAATTGAATTGAATTGAACTTTCCAGCATGGTAGCAACAGAATATTTATATTTCGTTGTAGTTTAGTTGTTTCTATCTGTGATATAGAAAACAGGAAAATAATGAGTAAAAACAAGTTAACATGATTGGTGGGTTGTGGAATGAAAAGTACGTCGCCGATATTCAAAACTAAAATGTTAATCTAGCAGTCAAAGTTAACATGATTGGTGGGTTGTGGAATGAAAAGTACGTCGCCGATATTCAAACCTAAAATGTTNCTTTTAAAACTTTATTTTAGCGGCGCAAGCTAGATAAGCTTTGCTTTTCTTGGGTCACGTAGGATACGAGTATTTGAAGAAGATTTTTTTATAGTAGCTTGTATCTTACAAATAAAATTGAATTGAATTGAACTTTCCAGCATGGTAGCAACAGAATATTTATATTTCGTTGTAGTTTAGTTGTTTTTATCTGTGATATAGAAAACAGGAAAATAATGAGTAAAAACAAGTTAACATGATTGGTGGGTTGTGGAATGAAAAGTACGTCGCCGATATTCAAAACTAAAATGTTAATCTAGCAGTCAAAGGCTAACTCAGATTTGAAAATTTTGCTTGGTAAAATCGCTTACTTTTTAGAACTAGAAATTAGAAAAATGCTGGTAAAAAGGGGTTTATAGGGGAATGAGAATTCCATGTTCGATACTGGTCGATGAGATACTTGCCACTGAAATTTAAATCTTTATTAGCTAATAGAGATTTTGTGGATGAATCGTAAAATGAAAAACACTTATTTCTGCAAGTAAAAATTGTACCGGGTGTCCCAAAAAAAGCATACGGATTTAGTTGACTCCAGCATTGTGAATTTAGCGTCAATCAATATCTAATCACTCTAAAAATGTTCCTCGTTAGTTAACTTGAGCATAGATACCTCGTTTGTTGATATTGGTACTTTGAGAGCAGACATGTAAATCTTGAAAGCTCAAATTTGCCTCTTCCTGCAAACCAGAGCTTTACCCTTTTGGCCTAAGCAATTTCTTAAGGCACAGCATATAAATCAACAATAACCTTAATAAAATTTGAGCAATATTAGATCTTGTGTTATCCTGTCTTCTAGAAGTCGCTCCCCAGTCACCCATTGGGAAGTTTCTTAATTTTTCGTTAATTTCAGTTCTTAATTTTGATGTGCAAAGTTCTTGTTTGCAAGTGCACGAAAATTTGAGCTTTCAAGATTGATATTTCCACTCTCAAAGCACCAATACCAACAAACGAGGTATCTATGTTCAAGTTAACTATCGAGGAACATTTGAGAGTACTTAGCCATTGATTAAAGCAAAATTCACATAGCTGGAGTCAACCAAGTCTGTGTACCTTTTTTTTTATTACAATAAATATAACTACAAGATGAAACTAAGTTATTACAATATCAGATTAGTTACAAAGCAAACAAACAAATGTAAATTGTCCTATTCCTACATAAAAACTACATAATAACAATCTAATTTACAAGATATCAATTATGATAGTAAACATTAAATGGTGCACGTTTATTTCAATGGCAAGCAAATGGTAGACCAACATTGAATGTGGCATTCCCGTTCCCACGAAGAACCCTTACTAGCATTTTCCTTATTTCTGGGTCTCAAAAATTGAGTAATTCTACGAAAAAAATTTTCGCATCTAGCCTTTGATTGATAGATTAAAATTTCAGTCTTAAATATCAACTGCATACCTTCTATTTCACAGTCTGCCAAAAGTGGCAACTTTTTTGACTCACCCGGTGGATGAATCATCCATGATCATAATCAGTTTGGCTCTACGCTAGCATTGCAATTAATGGAATGGTAATAAGTAGAACAATTGCTATAGAAAAATCTAATTTCTTCCTGCAAGTGGCTCAGATTATCCGTAAAAGGTGTGCTCAAAACACGCACTGTAGGAAACGTGGTAATTGAATTATTATTATTCTATTATTTTTTCAAATAATTAATACTTAAGTAAAGCAGGGCAGGGCAAGCACTGTAAACTATTTTACCCCATGTTTGTCCAAAGGAAATTGAAAAAATAATCGGTGTTTTGTCACACAGTACAACTCTCCTGCACAAAACAACCAGTTTTTGGGACAGAGGTGAAATTTTAGAATCAGTCTTCCTTTTCCATTAATTTGGCACAAGCACCAAGTTTTCCAACCTCGTATCTAAACAAAATCCTAAAGTTTGCCTGTAAGCTGGTTCTATCTTTGTCCGCCAAATTTAAGCGCAAAAATTCAGTATCCCAAATTTCACATAAGCGTTTCTACCTTTGTCCACCAAATTTAAGACAAAAGACCAGGAACTCCAATTTTTCACCAAAGCGGTTCTACCTTCGTTCGGCAATTAGTTTTGGGACATTTGTACTTCCATGGCTACAATTACCACTTGCTTTCGAAAAACGGGATTTGGTTGAAACTATCGGTTTTTGGGAGAAACATCGTCAGTGATAAATCATGTAAAAATTGTATGCCAAATTGAAAAACAGAACAGTGGAAAGTTGTCATAAAAAAAAACAGTATTTGAGAAAAAGGTGGTGCAATATTTTTTCGTGTTGCCCACCCTTGGCAAAGTCTAATGAAGAGCTTCATTAACGAAATTTACTTACCCGGACCCTTGATTCAGTGAGTGCTGTCCATTGTGCAATATCTTCTCTCATCGCCATATCTGGATATCGATTTCGTGCAAAACATGCTTCCAGTTTTTGTAGTTGATTCACTGTGAAGTGTGTTCTTTGTCTTCGAAGTCTATGATCTATGCCACAATCTTCTGCAAAAGATTGCGCAGCTTTTTCTGAATCTAGAAAAGTAGAAACATTCAAGCTATCAGAATTTGAAACTCTCAGAAATTCCTTGTTTAGACATTTCACATTATGATACAAAATCCTTATGCACATTGTTTCTGTTTCGATATCCATTGTTGAATGTAATTACTAACAGAATAATCATAGAGGCTACTCTCAGCAACTAAACGGCTCGATCGAATGATACATAAAGATGCAACTAGGCCCTTATCTGTTTTTGTTATGTTCGTTCTTGTTACTTGTTGTTTGTTTCGTCATTTGTTTCTTCGTTGTTCGTTTGTTTGTTTGTTTGTTTGTTTGTTTGCGTGTTTGTTTGCGTGTTTTCTTTGGTCTTTTCGTTTGCTAGTGTGGCAATGTAGTTAGATATAACAATAACCTTGTGTCTTTTCCTTCCATGAATGGCACAATACAGAATAGCTTAGATTTCTACTTGCAATTTAAATCTAAATTCAATGCAATTTTCAGTTTCAGAACTTGAATTTCAATTTCAATAGATTTTTTTTTTTTTTTTTTTTTTTTTCAAGTAAATCATGGACCAGAATCAAACGCGGAATTCTACAAACCCCTTGCCGGCATTTTCTTAATTTCTGAAAGATGAGTGATTTTACCAAACAAAATATTCACATCTAAGTTAGCTTTTGACTGATAGATTAACATTTCAGTTTGAATATCAGCCGCGTACTTTTTTCCACAGCCCACGAAACGTGTTAACCTATTTTCGACTCGCCTAAGCGTCCACTACTGTTGCCTCAATCGATAGAGCGTGGATAGAGTCTACCTTGTTCTCCCTTCCATCAAAACAAAACAAACGCTAACACACCCGAATTTGTAAATGTGTACTTAGAAACTGTGCTGCTAAAATCGCTCCAATATTTCTTATTATTACAAATTTCCACAAATTATAAGTATGTCGTTAGGTTTTCTTGTTTTTGCTTTGAAAATTTACTTTATTTTCCTTTGTATGCTGAGCGGCATGGCTTTTTAAAACAGTAACTTTGAACAGCTGATTACAAGGAAAATACATTCCATTGCCTATTGGGACGAGCTTTATCGACTAGGAAGGGAAACAGAACTTGGTAAGAAACAAAGCTTGGAAAGGAAAAAATTTCATGGAAAAACAATCAAGACAATTTGTGATGGAAATAATGAAACTAGTTAATAAAGGCCAATCACTTCCTCAAACGAGATTATGCAAAAAATCAACTTCATGAGTGATGCTATGCTGTCTTTCTGTCATTGGGTCATTGGTCATTGGGTAGTTAGTCTCGTTGGACAACCATGTCCAGCTTGGCCAAACTGGGAAACAATTATGCCCGATAATGTTGCTTGAAAGTTTTATTAATTTCATGCAGTAAGACATTGTCGTGCAACATATTGTTCCTGTTGTTGTCCAACGAGCGTGCCAAATTTGATTTGAAAGGTGGTTGACCGTGCAATATTTTTTGAACACAACATCGAGCTAAAATATGTCCGAAAGAAAGAAATTTACAGCTTGGTTGCACCCTGTTTGCTATTAGGCTATTTTAGCAAGAAGACGCGAGCAGAGAAGACGCCAGCAAAGTTCTTTTGTTCGAGGATGTAATTTACAAAGCGAAATTAACTTCAAAACTTTTGTGAATCTCCCGGGGCTTTGTGTAAGTTCTGTCATGAAATCGACAACCTGAAAAGTGTAGTTTCGAAGGCCGCTCACGAAAAATAGAATGTCGATATGGAAAGTAAAAACTATGTGTGCATATTCATTACCAATAAAGACACGAGAACACAAACTATTTTCAAGGAGTATTCCTCTTTTATGAGCAGCTTTTTGAGATAAAAAGGCTGGAAAATTTGAATGCTCCAAAAACCTGTGAGCGTCCCCGTCTTCGAAGACGTCCGCGCCGTGTTGATAGAACAGCCTATTGCTGTAGATGACGGAAATGCCTCTTGTTCAAGAGCTGGGTATTGAAAAAAACACGTAGATAAGAGGAGATGACGAGAACGAAAAGAGAGCAATTCGGGCAATACTTCCACTTGGAGCAGCCGCTTTGTTTGAATTTACACAACGCTGCGCACTACGACAATACGCATGTTAACTTCTGCCATTTGGGAATTTAAGTTGAATTGTTGCCCAACATTGTGGCCAAACTGCAAAACATCAAACTGAACGACAAATGTTGCCAAAAAAAGAAAAATTTCATCAACAAATTTTCTGATGAATTTGTCGGCCGACACAGTGGCCAAACTGGGCAATAGAGGCCAAACTGTTGACGTTCTTAGCAGATTTAAGGTCAGAGTGTAGACTGTTCTAAGACCTAAAATCTGGAACAGTCTACTCTCTGACCTAAAATCTGCTAAGAACATTAACATTTCAAACATAAGATCAAGGAAAAATTCTTTAAAGACCTCCAAAATCAAGAAAAAAGCCCCTACATAGACCAGGTGTCCCAAAAAGTACTCCCGTTTGAAAAATCACCAAAAATTGATTTCACGACCGATCTTCAATTTTCTTTTTTTGTCAAGTATATCAAGGACCAAATTATTTTCAACATATAGCTGATCTTGTAATTGGCTTAAAAAGTAGCAAATTTAGCTCTTTTTAGGGCTACCTGGTTTTGAACCATACTGCAAAAAAGCACTGATGATTGCCAGATCAATTTCTTTGTGCATGTAAACCATCTAGTTTGGTCATAAATGACAGAAAGAAATGCGCAAAATCATGGCAGACCTCAATGATGATAAAAGATCTGAAAATTTGGACTCATAGGCAAGATTGACTATTTTGCTTAAAAACTATAGCTCAAAATAAGGTTTTTCAACGTGTAATTGTTCTACCTTGTTGCATCAAAAGCAAACATTTTATCATCTATGAATATTTTTGGGTCTTTGACAAAAAACAACCCAAAGAGAAAATTTTATCAAAGGTTTGATAATCAATTTTTGGTGATTTTTGAAGCAGTAGTACTTTTTTTGGGACACCCACCCGGTAGTATTGAAATTCTAAAAGCTGCAAAGATAAACTATCTGTTAACATTTTTAAGAATGCAGCATCATTTTTCAATTATTCAATTTGTTGACACAAAATTGTCTTTTTTCTTTCGTGAAAACTTTTCTTTCAATGACACTTCTGGAGGGAACATTATGGAAACAAGGTCGCACTGACATTTCAATGCTATCCCTGCCATTTTAAATTGGGGTGTTTTAAATTAAATGAGATTTTTTGCTTTTGCCCGTAAATGATCTTATACTTGTAAATATTGTAATTAGATCTCTTCTTTTGTTAGATTAAATAATTATAGCAAGCTGAAAGTTAATGGCAAAAGTATTGCACGAATTTCACCGTAGATGTCCTCGATTCATTTGTTGTGCTTCAGGAATTTGCTGAGGCCAAAATTCCAAACCGGTGACTGCAAATTTGAACTTTCAGAATTAATATCTCAACACTCAAAGCACCAATACCAGCGAACGAGGTATCTATGTTCAAGTTAACTATCGAGGAACACTTTGAAATTGATTAGCCATCGGATGAAGCTAAAGTCTCATCGCTGGACCCAACCAAATCTGCATACTTTTTTTGGGACACCCGGTACATACATAAAGAATTATCAACTTTCGAGCTCTTTAAATCTTTTAAAAATAGCTTCAAACTAAAATCTCCAATAACTCTACAACGGTATGTCCAAGTTTAATGAAATAAATTCTCGCATGTAATTTAGCCATCACGCTGTACAACAGTGCATGATTCACTACGATTAATGTATCATTTCATGGGCTTACACGTCGACAAACGACAAACAACGTTGATTGTTTTGACCCAACTAGCTCCCCAGTACACTTGAGCTATTGTAACAAAAACTGCTTGAGAGTCCCAATGACGGTCGAGTCAGAAAGATGTTAAGAAATTTGAAAGTCTGTAGCTCTCTCGGGAGGGGGGGGGGGGATACTTAAATTTCCATGATACGGGGTCGTGCCATTAAGAACCATCAATACCATCCATAAATCCAGAAACATTTCTGAAAAGCATACCCATAAATACGGGCAAAGCCGTAAAAGCATACCCATAAATCCGGGAAAACCCGAAAAACTATACCCATAAATCCGAAAGTGAAACATGTATATCCTAAAATGATTTTGCACTAAGAACCATACCAATAAACCTGGAAATGATTAAACACCCTTAAAATTCATACCCATACATCTGGATTCTATCGTAAAAAGGGTACGCAAAAGAATGGCACAACCCCGTAACATGGAGTACTTCTTAAGTAACCCCCCCCCTCCCGGGGTAGCACAATTTATTGTATAGGTTCCAAATCTTTAAAAAGGCTTGTGTAACATTTAGTGACCTATTTCTTTGTACTGAATCACTTCAAAGAAACTTGAGCTATTTCTCTATAATTCTACCGTTGGAATTTTCTGAAATCTTTAATATTTTCAGAATTAGAGTGCTTTTCTTCTTTTTCAAGAATTCCAGAAAGATTTAAAAAGGACTTAAAACCATCGTTATTTCTAAACTGTTTGAAGCAACATGAAACAATTCAGAAGAAACCCATAGTTTATGGATGTCTACAATATGCTATCAAGCAAAAGTCTGTCATTCTTCTGGTTTTTGATTTAGAAATCCTCAAATGAGTTGAAATATAAGATAAGCTGTAATGTCGAAAAATATTCAAAGCTTCTGAAAAATCGAACGGTAGAATTATTGATAAGTATCCAAAGTTTCTTTCAAGCCATTCAATCAGAAGTAATAGGTCATAGAGTTTTACACCCACTTTTTTACGCCGAGTTAAAGATTTCGAACCTATGAAACAATTTATCAGATTCCTATGACCACTGATAATACCTATGCAGCTAACTTTTCATTTCAGATAAATAAGATTAGTTTGTGAAATCAGTCGTATCGTTCAAAATATTACAAACGATTTGATAAAAAAGCTTCATCTCAAAATCTTTCAAAATAGCCATAACATCCTTTATCAAATTTGCTAGCAATCCCGCCTCATGAACATAGGAAATAGGCAAAAAATGCTGAATGACAGTCAATAATGAAACGATTATGTACCAGCTTCTTTTTGTGCCTAATAAATAAATGTTGGAGCGATGATAGAATTTGTTTATAATACCGGGTGAATCAGAAAAAAGAATCCCCGTTTTAAAGGTCACGGCTCCCTGGATATCAAGACAATGATATCGGCAAATATATAGTTTAATGGTAGAAATGTTCAAATCTATTATAAAATTTACCTGACTGAAATCGGCCACTCCATTCTGAAATTATGAGGGCGGGTCGGACTCCATTCTCCCAAGAGGACAAAGTACATGAATTCATGTGAGTGTCATCTTAAGGAAGGAAAATGTGCTCATTGTTTTCTTTCGTTTTTGCAGAGTTTCTTGAAGGGTCTTTCTGCAGATAAGGCCGAGTAAATTAGTGAACCTAATTGAACATATTGGCAATAAAACAAGACAGTTTTCAATATCATTGCTTTGATATTCATGGAGCAGTGGCCTCCCAGGCGGGGATCCTTTCTTCTGACTCAACCGGTAGCTCTTGGGGGCAAATTGCTGGCAAACTTGATCTGAAGGTGAAGTGAAGTGAAGGTGAAGTTGCGGTTTTTTAGCGCCAAGCGCTGGGATCGCAGAAGTAGAATAGGCCTAATCGAGTCCGCGACCCCTTGTCATGACGCTGAAGTAATAGGGCTCTACCTGGGATCGAACCCGGTAAACCTGACTGTTCTGACTGCAATGTCAGAGGATTACACCACTGCGCCACAACACCTTCAAATCTGGGAGTTTGGACTGTTTGGTAGGATTTTGAGATGAGGCATTTCTATAAAATCGCATTTAATTTGAAAGTGATACGGCCGATTTCAACATATTAAATTTTCTTATCTAAGTTGATATGTTCGCTACACAGGTATTATGAGTTTATAAGAATCTGACGAATGGTTTGAGAGCGGCAGGCTGTCAAACGCCTAAACGTTTTCTTACTCACATAGTATTTTCTTATGTAAAACATCAAAATATGAATTGAATACCTGCATTATATGGCTTTTGAATCATATAATCGTTGAGCATTTCTTCAAAATCGAGCATGTTAATATGCTCGGCCAATCCATCAACAAAACTTAAACAAGACTGTTGTTAAATTTGCATTTATTTCATTTGCCGAATCCAAAACACATTAAATTAGTTGAATGAAAACAAGCCTGCCATTGTCTCCAGTCTGCTTCTTGTCGCCCACTTCAGACCAATCCCCGTAACATGCGTAATGTACGAGAAAGGCTTAACAGCGTTCAAAAATATTGTTAAATCAACGGAATAGACCTTTTAGCTATTATATGAAATGAGTCTGGATGGAGTGATGTTTCAATATATCTTTATTCGAAAGGTCCGACTGAGCGGCATTAAAGCTTCTTTGCTGTTGTGCACATTCGGAAATTCGCCAGATTCCTCAAAATGTATACCAAGATCGTACAGTTCAGACTTGCTTGCAGAACAGCCTAAAGTTCTATCAATAAAAAACTGACCGGGATCGATGCTATCTCCATTTTCCACCAGGGGACATTAGCTCTAAAAGGACTTACAATGCCTTTAGTTCTTGGAGGTTACCTTAAACGAATTAAGTCATAGCAAAAAGTTGTGAATTAGAAGACACCAGCAGAAAACCTCCTTCAAGCCATTGCACAAAATTTCTGAACCTCAGCAGTCTTTTCCACACGTTCATCTTTTAAAATTAACAACCTGAAGAGCCTAGCACAATAATGGCCAGTCAGGAAACTACGTATTGTACAAGATAAAAGATAAGATGAGAAAGAGCATACAGTTCCTAAAATAAACCTGTAACCAGAGGGAAACTTCTGAATCCTGCAAGAGAAAAATGAGTTAATCTTAAAACTCGAAAGGAAAGAAATAAGTTAGTAACTCACCAGTAAGTGCAATAAAGAACGACGTTGAAGAACCAAAAACGCGTTTCAATTTTCTTTTGTTCGTCTTGTAATGAGGCCTGTTTGTACCGTTAATTTGTTCTTCGCACGAACCCAACTGACGAGTAAGCGACGAAACGCGTCTTTGGTTATTCAACGAAGATCTTTATTGCAGTTACTGGTGAGTTACTAACTTATTTCTTTCCTTTCAGATTTGAAAATTAACTCATATTTCTCTTGCAGGATTCAGCAGTTTTCTCTCTAGTTACAGACTTATTTTTGTTGTTGTTCTTTTACAGGAGTTAACAGTCTTCTTTCTACAGATTACGGTGATTTTGTTGCGTTCAGGGGTTAGTACGATGAGTCCGTTATTTAAGGCCATTAACAAATAATTCATTTCTATATTCATTTCTGTATTTTGGCAGCATGCTTCAAAACAATACAACTCCCAAGACAGTCATATTTGCCAATTCATACCTGGCAAAGAGATACGCTGAAGGTGGAAACATAAGTTTGTCCTTTATCTACTAGGCCAAAATAAAAATCAAGATTGAAGGTAATGTGTCCATGTGAGTACAGCGGCTTTTAGGCTGGCATGCAAATTTCACGTGATATTTCATGTGATCACTTTGGTAAAGAAGCTTACTACGTGGCAAGGATTGATCTAAGCAGACTGATGACTTACTTGCGTTGCGGTTGCACCTTCAGAGCTGAAATTTTAGTTTGCATGTGATCAGCTAAGTTCTGCCAATCGCTGGACGCTCTTTGAGGCTATTCGTCAGCATCGTGTCAGCATATTTTGACAAGAGTGTATACGTGGCTGTACTTACATGGACACATTGCCTTTAACCTTGTATTGAAATGTTGGTGCTTTTAAAACGTGTTTAGATTTCTTGGGACAACCAGTAGATATACCTAAACAATTTCGGAGCAAGAACAGTTATTGATCCTGGCAACTTTGAATATTTCTAACATTATGGGTACATTGATTTCTATCTAATATTCGAGACAAAAAGATGAAGATAATTTGAGAAATGCTACATAGCAAGCAAAACAATTCGAGGGCACTCTTAATGTATCTTTTATGATTTAAGCCTTTTTACGTGGCATAACTGAAGAGAAACCGCTCTTTGAAATACACTTTTTAAGCACCGTAAAAGACAAACTCTAATACCTATTTGCAAAATTACAGCTCCGTTACCTACCTGAGGGTCTAACTTAACTTGAGAGTCTATTAATGGTTTCAAGTGCATCATCTTAATCCCAATATAAAATTTCCGAAAATTAGCTCCTTTTGACTTTTCCTAAAACTTTAAGAGGTTGGCTGCATTTGATCAATGTTTCAATAACCAAAATTGCTAAAATTATATTTTTCTTAACTCAGGCATTGCTTTCTAATGATACAGAAAGTCTTGAAACGTTATTAAGCTTCACGATCAATGCTAGAAATAACAAAGTTTAAATCTACAAGATTGTGGACAAGCCATTTTTGGTTGTTTTTGGCCATATAAAAAAATACGACCTTCGGCTCATTCTTAAATTCCAGCAGGACATAATGTACCTAAGATTATGAGAGAAATCTTGAAAGTTAAAGACTAATGATGGATATGGAGTGTCTATAGTTTAAAAATAGAACAAAATATGGCTGCGCGCTTTCATTTGCCAAATTTTTTATATAATCCCACGAGACTTTCAATTCAAGTACAATGGATGATTGCCCAGGCCCCTAACTTAAGTTGCCTTCTTTTAGCTCCGTCATTCGTCTTTAAGTTAAAGCCTCAGTAAGATGAAGGAATTAAAATTTACAAATTGGTTGCACAGGTGATCTTATGTACGGTTTTTCAAACAGTAGAAAATTTTTATAACTCACCAGGTAGATGCAAAGTTCTTAGGAACAAAAGAAACAAACAAAAGAAACAAAAGAAAAGAAAACGAGAAACAAAGAAACAAAGAAACAAAAGAAAGAAACAAAATAAACAAAAGAAATTGTTCGTGTTGCACGATATCCAATATATGATAACTAAATAGCAAATTATTGTTCATCATACAGTATTTTTGGGATATATTATTTGAGTGCTAATCTAGCTGGGAGCCTCTAAGTTGCGTGACGGTATTACCAGGAGCTTAAAACTGCCGACCAATGGCAAATGATAGAACAGGCAAGGATATGACAAAAGTGGTGCTTGTGACAAAATTTTGAATTCAATACAATCGTCACTTTCAGAAATACAATTGAAATGCAAGTATGCAAGTTTGTTTTTGACTGCCTACAGAAGAAGGAACCGTTTAAGGATTATTTTGAGAGAACAAACCACGAAAAGTATACAAGGAATAATAACCATATTGTTAAACTACCACACATGAAAACAAAAAATGGACAAAAATGTGTCGCTTTTGCTGGAGGGAGAATTTGTAATGAATTGCCACTCGATGCAAGGAACATGTATTCCAGGATTGTTTTCACTTCATTTTTAAAAGAACATTTCGCGTGAAGAAACTATTGTTACTTATCTTTTCTTTTATAAAACAAACACATAATGTAGCTATAAGTTCTTTTCCTTTTACTTTTATGACAGGACCCTTAAGATAACAACATAATCATTTTGCTGATAGGTTATCCTGTATAAATATTCGTATTATTATTATTATATATTATTACTATGTCAATGGCAAGCAAGTCATGGATCAGAATTGAACCTGGCATTCTTGTTCCCATACAAACCCTTTGACTTTGAAAGTACTTGGTTTATTTTTGGGTCTAAATGATGAGTGCTTTTACCGAACAAAATTTCACATCTAAGTTAGCCTTTGACTGATAGATTAACATTTTAGTTTTGAATATCGGTCACGTACTTTTTATTCCACAGCCTGCCAAACGCATCAACATCTTTTGACTCACATGGTACATAGACAAGTTTGTCGCCAACTGCAATTAAATAGGGTAAGGCGGGGGCGAAATGGGACAAAGTGAGGCAAAAATGGCCTTGATAAATTCAAAGATTTCACTGTTGTTGTGCTTTACGTGAAAACATCAGTTTCTATCATAATTAACGCAATCTTATTCATTAAAAAAGCTGCAAGTTTACAACAAAGAAAACGAAAGAATCAATGAATCATGCCACCAACTGACCCATTTTGTCCCAAAAAAACCCCACCCCACCCCACCCCATGCTATCACTATGTTAATGCCAAAGGTAGCAGCTATTAGTTATGAAAATTAGGTAATGACTCAAATGTTCTCAAAGGAAGACCAAGGGTTAAAAAAGATACAAAACGAAGACAGCGAATATCGTTTGCAGATCAAAGGAGTTACTGAGAGTAATGATAGTTCGAATAGCTTAAAATCATACTCTTTTAAAAGCGTTTGTATGACGATAAGAGATCAGAGAATTGAACGGCCAAAAATGGACACAATTTGCTGTTGACTCGAAAACCAACGTCCAACAAAACTTAATTCTTGTGCATACTTTCTCGGAAAATCATGGAATTGATTGGATCTAACATACAAATATTCTCAAACAAATACATACGAAATCATTTCGCTGTGTGACATCAAATTGGTGAGTCACTTGCTCATTCTATTGTAATTTGAAATACATCAGCTACGCCCATGGGAATTGATGATACAGCTGATGTCGGATCATTAAGAAGATAACAATAACAATTACAGTTGTATCAACAAATGGTCTTACGATAACCCCTGAAGGTCTGTCTGAAAACAAATCCTCCTATGCAGAAAATCGCTAAGATCCCAAGGAAGGAGGTACACAACACTAGCTTTGAACTAGACTGACGACATGAGTCTCGGCCCTCTGCATTGCATTGAATAATGGTTATGGTTTCAAACTGAGACTCATGACAATACAACTGCGATATAATAAAGGCTACTGAGGCCATCTGTACCAAATTTTAGGCGCCTCCAATCAGATCGCTATGTTCTTCATAAGGTTAGGCCACGTGGAAATTTTTAGCGTTTGATGGGTTGATTAGATAAGAATTCTGTTTTCTAAGCGAAGCGAATTCAACTCAGTTTTCGATTTTTCGCTTGTATCAACGTATCAAAATTGCAAATGAAAAATTCATAATAAAGTACTTGAAGTTCCTCATAAAAGCAAAAGAAAGATGCATTGGGGATCGGTTATTAAGTATCTGCTAGGATGGGCCGAAGGGAATATGCATGGGCCAGGAAATCAATTCCAGAAAATTGGGTGGGCTTCTAAATAATTTCTACTAAATAATGAAACAATTTGCAAAATATCGTTCAACTCTAATTCTTTTCTGAATAGCTAGGGGCCCTCTTAAATATTTAGTTGTATTTTAGTTTATCTCCTTCATGTGATGGCCCTGGGGTAGTCATGACCTTTTTCTCCCTTTGGTATCGTTTCTGTAGTATTTTATGGTAGCTCGTTTGTAATCTTAGGTAATTCGTAGACTGTAAATCTTTAGCATTGAATTTATAGAAAAAAACAATTCTGCAGTGCTGGGTGGGTCATGAAACAAATATATTAGTACTTTCTAATATTTTAAAGTACTGAAAAGTACTTTGTCAATTTTAAAAGGAAAATAGATACATTTTGTTTTTAAATTCAGAACATGATTGTTATTAAGGTTTTTACAGTTTTTACTCTTGCCTCTTGTAAGTTTTATCCCTTTATTTTACAAACTTTAATTTTAACAGGACCCTTAGTGATAGCAGTAAGACAATTACTGACAAGGCTATCCTGTATAAATATGGTATATTATTATTATTATTATTATTATTATTNCTTTAGCATTGAATTTATAGAAAAAAACAATTCTGCAGTGCTGGGTGGGTCATGAAACAAATATATTAGTACTTTCTAATATTTTAAAGTACTGAAAAGTACTTTGTCAATTTTAAAAGGAAAATAGATACATTTTGTTTTTAAATTCAGAACATGATTGTTATTAAGGTTTTTACAGTTTTTACTCTTGCCTCTTGTAAGTTTTATCCCTTTATTTTACAAACTTTAATTTTAACAGGACCCTTAGTGATAGCAGTAAGACAATTACTGACAAGGCTATCCTGTATAAATATGGTATATTATTATTATTATTATTATTATTATTGTTATTATTATATTGATTTATGCTGCAAAATTCATCAAAGTATGACATTCTCAACAATCATACAAGACCTGTTTGGTGACAAAGTTTAAAAACAATCAATCTTCTTTCTAACTTGTCCCCTGCAGATTGTGAACAGGAATTGGAACTTGGTGAATCCACATCGCAAGATTCGATCCCAGGTAGAGCCCCATCACTTCAGCGTCATGACAAGGGGTTGCAGACTCGATTAGGCCTATTCTACTTCTGCGATCCCAGCGCTTGGCGCTAAAAACCGCAACTTCACCTTCACCGATGGCACGTACAACATATGGTAGTTGAAAAAAAAGACCTTTGAATTATTTTGCGTTTTCATGACTACCCTAACTTTGAAGCATAGTCTTAGCAGAAATAGAGCGCATGGACTAGCTATATGTGTCTACAAAACGTATGGCTCAAGATCAATTTTTCATGTGACAAAACGAAGAACCGTAGTTATTAATTTTCACCTTTTCTGTACGGGTATGTTATTACGAAAATACTGGGACTATCTTAACACAAAACAGCGGCAGTTGACGTAATCAATCGTTCTTGTTCAAATTATGGAACAAAGCAGGTATGTTGCGTTTATATGTCATGTCCTTGTGTATGTTCAATTTGGTTTGTTTTGCGTGTTTTTCGCTTATTCTTCCTAACAGTGGTGATTTAATAAAGACTGCATTACTTTTATGATAAAAGAAAGGTGAAAACCAAAGATACATCAACTGGTATATAAGTTATCCCATATTTCCAAGATTGTAGCTTCCCTGAGGTTGCCAGAGAAAGGGTATCGCGAGGTGCAACAAGAAGGATGGGGAGGGGGCAATTAGAAAGACCTGATAACATCTCATAAAATAACATTTTGAGTTTGCAAACAAGAGATCTCTTTGGTCATACATTGTAGATTGACAAGAAATCAAGATTTTTGTCCTGTAGTGCTAACATAGGGACGCAATCACGAATTCAAAAGATTTTGTCTCCCTATGCACTAAACTTATCGAAGGCGGCGAGAGGCTCTTTGATATAACAACGTTCATAGTATTCAAAATCCTCTGATGATAACATAAGATTGAAAGGCCTTAGTGTGTCGAGAAAAGTTCCGTTTTTTTGCATCTGACCCTTCTAGTATCTATCTTTATGTGAAGAAATATACAGGACCAATATAGTTCAAGGGATCCGTGTCGGGCGGGCGGGCGGGCGGCTGATTGGCCGTTTATTAAACAGCCTCTGTTCATCCTTTCTCAGTAGTCAGGCTTTTTCGTTTACTTTTCTTTCGATTGTGATTTTTCTTTTATTCTTAATTCCTTAGTTAATTGCAAGTGTCACTCATCGTGGGAACTTGCTGACAACGTGTCCTTTCCTGCAATGGGTGGCACAGCAGTTATATTTTGTCGCATATTTCTGTGTTTCAATTGATATAAAAACATATAAATGTTGCCAAAATGTTGTTTGTGTGTTGTGTTATGAAATACATGGTCTGGCAATGTCTTTCAATTACCCCAGAGTTTATTACAGTATTGCAGCATGTTATCTATGCCAGTCGTAACGCGCTCAAATACTCCTCTCGTCTGTTAGAATTACATCAATTGAGAGAGAATTGCGGATTTTCTGCAAGCCTATTCGGCATAACTTCTGTCTCACACTAGATTTGGTGAAACTTGCGAGAAAGCAGAATTAATCATTACAAACCACTTGAATCATTTAAGAGAAATTGGATGTTTTCTCAAAGTCTCATTCAGATTAAATATCGTTCTCCAAACCCAGCATCACTATATCATTCTTTCGACATTATTTTAGAGCCATATATCAGTATATTTCTGCCGTAAAAAATGTCCATGCACTGAAAAATGTGTCCCAAGTATTGGAAACACTTTGGGGCAGAGTATCAAAGTATTAGCTCCGAGTTACGTTAAAGATTTGCGTGGCAGTTTTGATACGCGAAAATCAGTGAAGTCTAGGAGAACATCCCCATCTACGTGAATATTTCGAATTTTCTTTTTGGTTAAGAAGTTTTAGAATATAGCAGAGCTTACAAAGGACACGTATTTAGAGCGCAATCGCCACATGTGTATCCAAAAACAGTGGTGTGAATTAGCAGATGGCATTTGCAAACGAAAGATGCATGAAGTGATGTACGACACGTTGCTTCCCCGGCAAGGATTATCTGAGCCAAAGAGTTGCCTTTTGCTAGAAATTGTGTACCCAACTTTACAAACTATATGTTAACACCATATCACATACGTTTAATAACCTCATCCATTAATTTAGAGACGGGTATGATATTGGTGGTGAACTCAGAGAGATGGGATGAAATGCTGTTGTCTGAATTTTGTGTAATGCGCTGTCTCGATGTTTTGCACCTTCTACCAACACAAATAATATTTAAGCCAATCCTAGCAAGAGCTTCAAGAGTTCCATTAACTTCTTACCAAGTTACCAACTTCAATGTTTTTGTTTGAGTTCTATGTAAAGAACTGTCTGAACTAAGAATGTTTTGCACCTTGTAATAAACTGAGTTTTGCATTTCATTCCAGCCTGTGAAGATCTTCAAGTGCAAGAGCTTTAAGTGTTCCATTAACTTCTTATCAAGCTACCAACTAGTCTTAGATACCATGTATTTTGACAGTGGTGGTTGTGTATGTAGAATAATTCCGTACTTGAAAACAAGATCATAAAACAAAACGAAGACCTCTTCTTGCAGGACACATTTAAACTATTTCCCTTCTAGCAGTTTATAAGATCATAATATCAACTCCTTACGTAGAATGTTTCTAGCACTTGGATGAATCAGAAATCTCTGTGTTATAGTCTCACTGATTCTATAACTAACTTGTACTTGTGTCAAATTTCTACAACTACAACTGTACTCTCAAAATACTCTTTAACTATGCAGAAGTTGTGTTTCTAGGACCTGGAGGATCTGTGTCGCAGGCTCAATGATTCGAAGTAACTAGTACTTGTGTAACATTTCTACAACTACTCTCAAAATGCTCTTCAACTACGTAGCAGTTGTATTTCTAGGACTTGGAGGTTTCAATTCTAAAATATCTGTGTATAGGCTCACAATGATTCTACGTAACTTGCACTCGTGCCACTTTTCTACACCTGTACTCTCAAAATACTCTTTAACAACGCAGAAATTGTATTCCTAGCTCCTGGAGTCCCTAATTGTAAAATCTCTGTGATATAGGCTCACAATGATTCTACCTAACTTGTACTTGTGCCACTTCTCTATGCCTGTATACTCTCAAAATACCCTTAAACTATGCGGAGAAGTTGTATTTCTAAGACCAAGAGGCCTTATAACAAAATCACAACGTTTTAAGCTCTCTGTGAGCTTGTACTTGTGCCATTTTTCTAAACTTGGACTCTCGAATTAATCTTCAATTATGTGGAAGCTATCATAAAATCATTATGTTTTAGGCTCTCTGATTCCAGCTAGCTTGCATTTGTGTTACATTTCTACACCTGTACTCTCAAAATACACTTAAAGTAAGTAGACACTGTATTCTAGGACTCGGAGGAGGTCTTAATTCTAAAATCATAATGTTATAGTATGGATTCACTGATTCTAGCTCGCTTGTACTTGTGCCACATTTCTACACCTAGCACTCTTAAAATACTCTTTAATTCATTCTAAATTGATTTTTACTTTTAAACATGAAACCCTCTTCAATCCCTGTCAATAGTTATGACATGATATTGTCGTCAAAACATTACAGTATTCATTCAGAACACCAACGCATTTTACCCAACAAAAATTCATCAAAATTCTTTGGTCATAGAAGGCTGAGGGAGGTCTCTGAAGTGTTAAAACATTACTGAAACCAGACAGCATGGGTTTAGCGGTCTTAAAATTTCTGGCTTACCAAATTTGAAAAGTTTCTTATCATAGTTTTGAAGATACTAGAAAATTTGATTTATCATGAAGTTTTGGCGGAATGGAGCACACAGTTAGCAGGCAAAGGCGCATTTTGGTGGCAGTATGGACTTCCTTAAACATAATTCATTTCTTTTAAGCTTTTAGTAGGGTTCAGCTTGATGTAAATTGCAACATTTTAGAGCCTTAAAATTGAGCTAGGTTACAGATTTCTTGTTATTGCTGCATTTAAAAGTATACCAGTTGCAACCAGCACAATGTACTCATTTTGCGACAGACTCAACTAGCACAAATTTCAGTTTGTAGATGTAACTATCAGGACTATGCAGACTTCACTATACACAATTCACTTTGTTAAAGTTTTAGTAGGATTTGGCTTGATCTAAATTCCAACATTATAGAGTCCTCCAAGTTTGCTAGGTAACAACTTTACAGTACTGTTTCAGTCGTAAATGTAAAACAGTTGGTACCATTATAGCTTCCAGACTTAGCCAGTATAAATTTTCGATTGGTAGTTGCATCTATAAGTAATATAACGAATTCCCTATGCACGAATTGACTTCTTTAAAGGCTTAGTAGATTTTATTTTGAACTTGTAAGGTTAGCTAGGTAACAAATTAACAGTACTGTTGCAGTTCTAAGTACATAGCAGTTGGTAAAACACAAGATATTCCTTTTGCGACAGATACTTCTCCAGCACAAACTTCGATTTGTAGTGGCAACAGTTAGGACTATGTGGACTTCCCTATACACAATTCATTTTGTAAAGGCTTAGTAGGTTTAGGTTGATTGCACTTCCCGGATTTTGGAGCCTTTTTTAAGTTTGCTAGGTAACAAATTGACGATATTGTTGCAGTTCTTAATATTAGCAGTTGTAACAGACTTTACCAGCATAAATTTCAATTCGTAGTTGCATCCATACGTCATATAACAAATTCCCTATGCACAATTGACTTCTTTATAGGCTTACTATGTTATATCTTATTTCAATTCCAACACTTTAGAGCCTCGTAAAGCTAGCGAGGTAACAAATTTACAAGTACAGTTGCAGTCCTAAGTGTAACAGTTGGCACCAGCACAACATTCATCTTTTGCGACAGACTCCACCTCACCTGCACAAATTTCGATTCGTAGTTGCACCTATATGTCATATAACGAATTCTCTATGCACAATTGACTTCTTCTAAGGCTTAGCATGTTATCTGTGATTTAGAGCCTCGTAAAGCTAGCTAGGTTTTCGAGCACTGTTGCAGTTCTAAGTACAAATTGTAACTAACGCAACGTACCCCTGGACCCTCCTGTTGTAACAGACCTTAACAGCAAAAGTTTTGACTCGTAGTTGAAACTATTAGGACTATGAAGACTTCCCTGCAAACAATCTATTTTATTAAAGGCTTTAGTAGGCTTTAGGTTCATTGTAATTCCCAAACATAAGACCAACAGCTTTTAAAACTTAGCTAGGAAACAGTTTTTGATTATATTATCAGTTCTAAAAATAACGCAACCAGCACAACGCATGCCTTTGGCAACAGACTTCTACAAGTACAAATTTCGATTTGTTGTGGCCGTATCTTTCTTGAAGCTTATCTCAGAGAAATCTAGGATGAAAATGGTTGTTCGTTGGGCTTATTTTCAAATACGAGGCTAAGATAGCGAGACACCGATTTGATGATCCTGTTGTTACTTTTTGATACAATGATTCGAGTATGATTCGCTGATTCAAACTATCATGAACTGTAGCATTCCTTACTTTGAATAGAAAAAGCTTCACTTCATTTTAGGCCCAAATTTGTTAACAGGTTCGTATTTTAAGCTTACCATTTTACCAAAGAAGAATGATTTTACAATGATCATATTTCTAATAATGCTAATATCACTGCCTTGTGATTTTACCAAAGCTACGTATCCAGCAAATGCTTAATAAATATATACGGACCACTCCTATAACGAAGGCTTTCAGCAAGAACAATGAATTATGTATGTGAATACTCGATTGCATTCAGAAAAGATGAAACAAGCTTCATATATCTAAGGAAGCTCCAATAGCCATTGAATCTCTCTGGTTTATAACTTACCGCATTTTGCGAATCCTTGGTCGCTAGAAGTGCAAATCTTAGCGAAGAGATACATATGTTCGGGATGCATGTAATCTATCATTCAACAGATGAGGCTAGTTACTT
This sequence comes from Aurelia aurita complex sp. Pacific, assembly GCA_004194395.1. Lineage (NCBI taxonomy): Eukaryota > Metazoa > Cnidaria > Scyphozoa > Semaeostomeae > Ulmaridae > Aurelia > Aurelia aurita complex sp. Pacific. Next base: position 686,926 of record REGL01000018.1, on the reverse strand, counting down.
GAGAATGGCCAAGCCTAATGTATTTACTAACAAACTGATATAGGTTTCATCAATGTTAAAGATCTTATAGTTAAGTGAGGGCCTAAGCTTCAAGGAATTTGGAAAGATATTACAAAAAGGGTTTCCATTACGATAGGTATTTGATGAATTGAGATAAGTCTCGCATATTATATGTAAGTGCTAATTATTATTCTTGTCACAACATAGTAATCCCAATGAAGTGAGAGCAAGTCGTAAAAAGAGTATCTCAATGCATATTTCAACGTGTGGTTAGCGGTATGGTCTGTCAGTGTCGTAAGGTGATCAGATCATAGCAGTCTGTAATAGACGACACCTACCTTGAATGGGCTCAATAGACTGCTCTTTTTCATCCCGCAATGTTTCACTGTCTACCATGTTCTTCTCGCAACTGCGATCGATAGTGGAAACCGGTGGATTCACCAATGCCATGGTAAACAAATCCGACTTTGAAAATCTCCTCTGGATCAGACAGTCAATACCAAATTTATCTCGATCCAATCCGTCTCTAAACGGTCCTTCTCCGTCACTTGTTTGCACTGATTGTCAGGCCTTTTGCACCCAGCTGATAGGAATCCTACTCAATCGGACTACAGGCAACAAACTGGTCACAGTAAAACATGCAAATTAGCATTAATAATTCTATTCTTTCATACGACAACGTGGTCGCGCCTTTGTATCAGTAGCAGGCCAATTGGTGTCGATGTCTGAATGACGTTTACTTGGAATGTGATTTCTAAACACGGAAAAAGTTTCAATTTGAAACGAGTATCCACTGTCAAGTATCGCTGAAATCCCCAATCTGCTCTTTGCTTTACTTGACCCTGTACTCAAACTCCACTTGAACGTTCAAGAATATCTCCTTCGGGTGTATCTTGAAGCTTTCTGTTTTGATTTTCAATCAAAAATTTCGCCGTTAAATACAGCACGCACCGTGACACGAATAGTTGCAAATTGAGTTAACACGCGTTGCAGATACACAGCTAGTACAAGACGATTCACTTCAGCAATGCAACTTCTCGCACCCTGTTGTGACCCTGTCCTTAATCTTCTAAAGTCGGAAAAGATCTAGTCGCTCTCGAAGAGTGAAGATACTGCATTAAAATACAATTAATCTTGAGATGGTGTTTGCAGTTACACAATCCATGTCAATCAGCTCGAGTGTACATTCTATTCTTTGCCTCTGTTTAAAAAAGGTTGTCTTTCCTTTGCGTATCTATTACCGACGGCCAAGTGATTATTGTGGCTGCTCTTTGCACAGCGCAAGGACGTTATATTAATCTACGTCGGCAAACGGGCCCTTTCACTAGGTAAAGAGCTGTTTGTTTAGAGACACTGAATAAAGCTTCGATGGCATTTGACTCTCGAAAACTTGTGCAAACACACGAAACAAGACGTATGTCAATAAACCTCTGTCAAGCCGACAATGCCGAATGACAACGGACAGATAGATCAATTGATAATACTGCTCGCTCTAATTGCTATTTTGTTTAGTAGCGACATTTAGAGCCTCTTAAAGTGCACAAAGTCTAGCATTGGCACATTCCATGCCATCACGTAGGCATCCAGCTCTTTTGAGTCATCACAGTGTGTAGTACGGTAAACAAAGTAGTAAAGGTGCCAGACGATTGTTTGTTTCGGAAGGCTTTTTGGGACGATAAGTTGAAAAACAGGGAGAAACGGGGTATGGTGGAGAAAAAGATGCAAGACAAGTGTCAGTTTAAGAAGGCTTTTTTGGGAATAGAAGGTGAAAAATAGGGAGAAAAGGGAAAAGGTTCGAGAAATATGATGCCAATGTTAGAGACATCTGCTTTCGAAGAGTGAAAAATTCAGATAATTCCTTACAATTTCAAACATTTCATGAAGCAAGACGTTTTTCATGCAGCAATGGAATAAGGCTGTTTGATACTCTCCTGGGGCTTGAAGGGTTAACGACAGGGGAGAGTTGGGACGCTATGCCTTCTCTAACTGGGACACAAAACTATATACGTGAAATGTAAGCAAGATCTGTCTGCTCAAGCAAATAGCATAAACTTAAAAATGCTGTTGATGGAAAATGGTTGAATTGTAGCATGGTCAATACATTTTTAGATCATTGGACGATGTCAACATAGAATGAGAGAATACATTTTTCAGTTCTCGTATTTTGGCTTCAAGATAAACGGCCTTTTACCATGCTTGAAATCAAGAAGCGGATACCTCATTTACATCCTTAGTGCTTAGCAAAAGAAATATTCGGTTTTACCACTTCGCAGGAGACAGCATGCTGCAAAGTGATACAATTGGCTAGATTCAATGAATGCAACATTATTATGCAGGAATATTTTATCAAAATAACAATAAAATTATGCAACTTACTGGTTCTCTTTAAATCATATTTACTGCATATCTTTCTGCTTTTTATCGAACCATCGCTTGAAATTCAACAGCCATCACGATGCTAGCCTCTGTTTGAGCCCTTTGCAAAACAGCTCAACTCGTCTCTAGAAACAAAAAGATCATTTATGGACATATTGATGGCTAGATTAATAAAAAACAGGGGCTAAGCCCATTCCATTTGCAGCTAGGCCCTAGTCATAATAGAACCACAAAAGAAAAAATCCTTGGTAATAGTTTCCAACAGAGGATCCATATGCTTCTCGAATTGCCATGAAATGTTGAGCTCAAAAGGCTGGGCTCATACTGTCTTTCACTTGGGCTATATGTTTAAATACTGGAGACGAAGTAAACGAAGAACAAGGATGGGCTGCTTTTACGACAGCCAGGTAAATATAACATACATTTACAGGTACAGCGGATCTTTGTTACAATTGTATTGTTGTAGTTTCTACCTAGCATCCGAGGCAGTTTTTAGGACACTGAGAAGCTAAATTTGTCGAGGCAGTGTCCTGCTCCCTCCTCTTGATGTAACCACACCTTGTGATTCCTTTTTCCTGAAATTACAGAGAGTTGGCGGCTCTCCTCACGCTACGTAGCAGCTTCGACAAGGTGGAGACTCAAACCACCAACCCTGAGATTAGCAGTATGACTAAAGCAAGGGGCGGCCTAACTTTTACTCAACGACATTCATTATCAATTGATTTGTGCCAGAGAGGGTTTAGTACACAAGGATATAGTTAATAGAAATTTTTCTTCTACTCCTCGGTAAATCGTAGCAAACATTTTTACTCGAAAAAAAACACAATAGTTAAAGTAAGATTGGCCTAACTCTTTCTCAACGACAATCATTTGCAATCGACCTTTGCCAAAAAGGTTGGAGTATACAAAGGTATGGTTAATGACTGCCAAACAATTGCTACCCACTTGGGCAAATTCGCAGAACAATTGCTACACACTTGGGCAAATCATTGCTAAATTATTTCAAGAAAAAGCTAATTTTGGAGCTCACAATTATAGACACATTAAGACTCGAAAGGCAGCATTTCGATACACGTCTGCTTTGGTAAGTACCAATGTTTGCTGATTTGACAAAATTTTGAAAATCTTAAGTATTTCTCCATCATTTGGAATTTGGTACCAAGCTACCTTACATTGTTCCTTTTGTTTGTTGAAGTATTATAATTGTAAGTGTCATCCAAAGTAGGGACCAGATGACCTTGTGTCCTTTTCTGCTTTGGATGGCACAGTAACAAGTCATCTTTTGTGTTTTAATTGTTTTGATGATGATATAAAAAAAAATGTTTGCTGTCACAAGGGAAATTGATTTACCAATGATACCAATATTTCTCATATCTGTTCTTCGCGCCAGTATAAACCACAATTTTACTGCGAAATCCATTTATAAACAGCCTAAGACCAAATCAAATCCATGCTAGCAAATCAATCAAAGCTTTCTGGAATTACACTAGCCACAACATGGGCCAAAGCTAATGGCACAAGGTAACACAATGCTCTTAGTGTTGCATTCGGTTTGATAAAATTCAGTAGCCTAGAACTACGGATACGGTGGGAGGGCATCGCATAAAGGTTGTGCATGGGAGGCATTTTGAGGGCTGTTGGGAACGCATTGTTGTTGTATGTTCAAACGGGTTCCTGATTTTATTAGATGTCCTAACAGTTAAATATTTGAAAGAAAAAGTCTGTATATCAGTCAGTTCTGTTCACAACATGGTCGCTCTTTTCCTTACGTTCACAGTACTTTCAAACATGCACAAAGAATCTCATTGTATGACTTGATAAAGCCGAAACGTCGTACACGAAAACTCGGTTCGAAGCACAGGTATTTATACTATACCCTATTTTTTATTCTTAAAGCTGACCTGGGGCGAAGCTTTTTATTGATGCAAATAAATAGCACTAAGGAATGATAAGAAGCACTTTTAATTGTTTTCGATATCTCATATTGTTTAGAAGTTACCCATTGATTTCACGTATCAGCAGNTTCCCTTGAAAGAAACAGCAAAGGGCCTGTTCTTGATCCTCAAACATGTTGGGAACGCGATAATATAACTTAACAAATTCCAATCCTTCTTTTAAACCTTTCAGCGCTCCAAACTAAATTTCTCACAGCTCCACACTACTTCGCCATTTTGAAACCAATGAGCAAGCACCGCGCGGCCTGATTACTCGTGTACGAACATTTTTGTCCAATCAAAATCCGAGCTGCTTCCCAAACTTTTATAGGAAATTGATTGATCAATCACGATGAGGTAGACAAGCGTTTCGACTTTGTTGCGCAGACTCTACACTTTAGGATAGTCGAGTCTGCACGCAGGCTACATAAATGGAATATAGATTGTTCAACAAATCAGTATGAGGCATGCTAATTGAAACAAGTTTTTGATTAGATTTTCCTTTCGAAACGTAGTCAACCTTGTATAATCTCTTGGCTTTTTGCAAACAAAATGATGTCATCAAAAAATTCTAAAAACTAGTAGTGATTAACTTGAAACTGAAATAAGATATCAAAATATTTCAAACAGCATATTTGAAGCTTGGGGAAGTGCTGCTTATCTGCATTAACAAACATTTTCGCTTTAGGTCACCTTGAAATGCCTGCTTTGAAAAATTGTCACTTGGCAAAATTTTCTGCCACTACAGTATCACCCCACCACTAAGAAACTGACTTATAAGAAACTGCAGCCTACTAGATGGCACCATGGTCAGTGTCTACCATTTGGTTTGATTTAACATTTACATGATATTTATAAGAAACCAAACAGCCTGGTTTTACAAAATGAGTTTGTTAGTGACGGGTAATACTGTAGTCACTCTTGGCATACAAAAGGATTCAATCCCATTCAATCTACAAATACACTCTTTTCTTTTTATAAGAATAATGTTTATAAGAATATTCAGGCTGAGAATCATCCAATTTTTAAGAATATCATAAGAATATTGCCAGCCTCAGCTGGCATATTTGTGTCTCATTTGTCAGCAGTTGTCTGTTTTGTGATGTTCATAACAGAGAATCGCATGACTGACATAAATACTTTAAGAATATATTCAGGCTCAAAACGAAAATTTCTTAAGAATATCGAGGCTGGACAAATTTAAAAATATTCTTATATAAAGAAAAGAGTGTACCTTTCTCAAAATCTAATCATGGACAAGTCAAGATGGTATGTTTGAGGTCATTTTGAAAAGTAAACAGTTCTTTTGAAAGTTTATCCTATAAATGAAGCCTTTCAGAACATTTCCCTTAACCAACAATTTGCAAAACAAAATAAAAACCCTAAAGTTAGACAAAAAATACTTCAGATAGTGCCATTCCTAGAGAGAAAATCATTTCATGAATCTTTACATGGAGACAATTTTTCACGAATATTTATCTGATTGGTATTTTAACATTTTAGAAAGCATACAGATAGAGATCATTTGGAAAGGGCGAGCACAAGGTAGTGAAAGACGTAGAACTTGAAAAATCTTACAAGTTACACCCTTGTTCGTATTAATCGAATCACAGGTAATCTTGTAGCCTTTTTGGCAGGACGATACTACGTAAAATTGTTGTGGCAATTGTGTCACTGAAATCTTTTTAAACTCCCCCCTCCCCGCAGATTTAAGCAGATTTGGATATGTTGCAAAGAAAGAAATTCTGCATCGATTGAAGTACATTCCAGCTTCGTACTATACTATTTTTTCTGGGATAAATAACGAGACTGCTATTATTTCAAAGGGTTTTCGTTAAAGGGGCTCCGTAAACAAACTGTTGTGCTGAAACTGTAAAAAAATCTGATAACACCGCACGTGGCCAGTGTTCTCCGTTGTTTTCTGTAGTTTGCTTAATGGCTTCACCCAAGCAACCACAAAAAGGCTCGTTAAAAATCCATTTATATCCAAGCAATTGTAAGAGATATGAATGTTTGGACTTTTTCTCTTTGAAGTACAAAGATCTATCTTCAAAATGATGCTTTCATTTTCGAAAAACAGGTAAACGTTTGTGTGATATTGCCCATCAAAAAATTTCAAAAACACCGTTTCGACCGAAATTTGGAGACGGAGCCCCTTTAACGGCTTTGTGACGTCACAACACAATTACACATAATTTAAAAGAATAACTTAAAATTCAAAATCTACATGAAAATGAACCTACATCAACTAAATACGACAAAATAGGCAGAACAGTTACCAAAAACGTTACCAGATCACATGTGATTCAGCTAATACGAGCAAGCAAGGGTGTATGTCTCAAAATTGAATGTAAATTCCCATTGAATAATTTCAACGAACGTAGTTACACGCAAATAATATCTTAGGTCTCGTGTTCTTAGGTAAATTATCATTAAGATTATGACCAAGGTATATGAAAATATTTGCACGAGGACCGGTTATTAATCGTAATTCCAAGTGTTACCTTGTGAAAAATCGGTTTTAGCCTTGACAAGTAGTTTTGGATACAGAAGTCAAACGTTCACACGTGTTTGTGATTACATTGATGCTTTTCAGAAACAAACAAGAAGTTTTCACTTTGTTTCATTTCAAATTCTTGACAGACAAAATGCATGGCCAGTTCTGATCGTTGGATTTAATTGGCTTTGTACTATTGCAGTTAAATTTTAAATAAATTATTATCATTATTATGATGCTGAAAGTGAAAGTCCTGAATTTCATGTTTACTTTGAATCAAACAAGAAGTTTCTACTTTGTTTCATTTCAAATTCTTGACAGACAAAATGCGCGGCCACTTCTGATCGTTGGATTTAATTGGCTTTGTACTATTGTAGTCAAATTTTAAATAAATTATTATCATTATTATAATGCTGAAAGTGAAAGTCCTGAATTTCATGTTTACTTTGAATCAAACAAGAAGTTTCTACTTTGTTTCATTTCAAATTCTTGACAGACAAAATGCGCGGCCACTTCTGATCGTTGGATTTAATTGGCTTTGTACTATTGCAGTCAAATTTTAAATAAATGGGAATTTCATGTTTACTTTGATGGTAATGGGACTGAACTGTAATAAGTCTTTGACCTAAATCTAATACCCCAATTACATCACCCTGGAGAACGCCTGTGCAGTAGTGTAGAGGCTGCTCAGTAAGGCAGCGGTTGCCCAGTGCGATACAGGGATCGCATGATGTCATTGGAGGGACCATATGCAGTAAATTTGAGGCTATCCAGTTATTTACAGGGAAAACATACAGTAAATGAGAGGGGCACATAGTGTCATTGGAGGGATTGCCTCAGTAAATTTGAGGTTATTCAGTAAATTATCGGGCTTACATGATGTCGTTGGAGGGCTCACATCAGAATACTGAATAACCGCTACTTTACTGATGTCATCCCTGCAACGACACGATGTTATCCCTGTACGGCACTGCTTGTTATCCCTGTAAGTAACTGAATAGCCTCACCCTTACTGATGTGATCCCTCAAACGACATCATGTAGGCCCTATAATTTACTGAATAACCTCAAATTTACTGAGGCAATCCCTCCAATGACACTATGTTCCCCTCTCATTTACTGTATGTTATCCCTGTAAATAACTGCATAGCCTCACATTTACTGCATGTGATCCCTCCAATGACATCATGTGATCCCTGTATCGCACTGGGCAACCGCTGCCTTACTGAACAGCCTCTGCACTACTGCACAGACGTTCTACAGAGTGTACATTTGCAAGTTGAACGAGCTTTAACTAAACCAGGTATCAAATGTGGCGTTCCAACTGATCAATCAAACAAATCGAATATATCTGATTGGTTGAAATTTGACCTGGTTTAGATCAAGCTTGCTTACCTGTGTCAGTTTGAAAGGGGTAAATCATTTCTTGCCCTCACCAATAGCAATATCTAAAAAAGTGTACCTGAGTATTTTCCAAAGGAACTGTAAAGTTCTGCTCGCTTCTGCATGACTATGTATTGTGAAAAGAGAATTTTGGTGCGATACAAATGCCACACAATCTGGAAGAAGAAGAAGAGAAATAGTTACTGAGTTTGTGTAAAAACATAGAATAAGCTCATTGTCAAAGAGAAAACAAATTTTCTGAAAGGAAACAATTTCTCTGAAAAAACAGCACATCTTTTTCTACTCAGTTTTCTCTCCTGCTAGGGCACTGATGCAGTGTTTGCATCTGTTATAAACGAGCCTTTCGTGTGACAATCTTATGTAATTACAAAATATGTTGGCATAGAATATAAAAACGACCAGTTTCTAGAACATAGATTACTTTAACATTTGAATTTAACTTCTAACATTTATGAAAGAGAACTTCGAAGAAAGGTTCATGTAAAAACCTGGTTGTGGAACAATTCTTCACTTTGTTTCAAAGACCAATATAGAACTATGTAGGTTTTAAAGACCAAATCAATCCAAGAAAATCATATAAATATGTTTTAAAATTCCATAATCATTGAAATTTCACACATTTCATGAAAAAGGACACTGAATAAGAAACAATTCAAGAATCTTGGTTCTGTGGTGTCTCCCTACATACCAGCCCACCCTGGAAATCACATGAATTTGCTTTAAAATTGTTTCAAACGATCGTTTCTCATGACCTACGTTGTATGCCTTAGGGAAGCACGCGTGGTCATACATAGAACTATGTTGCCCAAGGTACAGATTAGGTTAATGGTTATAATGTGTTAGCAGATTTATTTAATTATTATTTTCATTTTAATAGATTTTAAAAAAACAACATTACATGCATATTTGTCAATAACAGTTTACTTTGAGCTTAGTGCATCAGCTTCTAGGTCCTAAGGCTAATAATCATAATCATAATCATTACACAATAGCTGGACTAGAATCCAGTTAAGCGGGCAACATTCGAATGTTGGGTTGTTGTATGTCATACGGTAAGGGTCAGGGTTAGTTTCAGAAAAAGGTTTCAGGGTAAATTAGGGATAGCTAGTTTAAGTTAGGGTTCAAGGTTTGTGTAAGACTAGGGCTAGGGTTTAATTCAATATCTGCAGAAGGAATATGACATTTAGCACCGCCCCCGCTAAACTGCACTCGTCGCCACTATCTATTCCTGTGTAAGTTTTGAATATCGTGCTAAGAAAAAGCAGTGCTTCCCATGAGCGTTTTTCCGAATGAGAGTTCACGGTAGGAAAAATGAAAGGGTATCTCTTGTAAGCTGCATAGATTACCTCTCGGTACATAGAATTGTCAGTATAAACATGCCCGTCAAAGATGTCATCTTCATTACTATGAAATGTTTCAGAGAAGAGAAAAGAAACATTAAATTTTCATTTTTGTTGTATATCTGTCCATAGTAGGGGAGGCCGGGGGCAGTTGTAACACGGGGCAGTTCTGACATTGGCTCTCACACCGTGCATAAAATTGCAAAAAATCTGACTTTTAAACAGAACATGCTCATCCTAACCCTCTAAATACGACTTGAGATACAGGAATGTTCAGCCAAGTTCGCGACATTTTCGGGGGGAAAACATGTTCTTGAGCACGATAGTAAAAAACGTGCTTCAACTGAAAATTTGTGCCTGAAAGATTTTGCTCTTGAGTAAAAAGTTCATTTTCACATCACAGATATGACATCTATTTATTAGGATCAAAACTACATTAAAACTATTAAGCCCCACAGCTTATGAGATGTGAAAATGGGAAATAACGATAGCTGACCAGGTCAGGGCCCAGTGTAAGCTGGCAGTGTTACAACTGCCCCGGTCTCCCCTTTCTTTGGGAGCAAAAACGTTAAAAAAGGGAAGTAGAAAAAGGAATATAGGAGCAACCACTTTTTTAGTTGAGCCTAGTGAAAGGTAGAAATTTCATGCTTTAAAATTTAAGAACAGTGCAATTGATTGGACCAGTGTGAGACAAACAAGCCCTATAAATTACATGGTTGTACATCTAGCAATTAGGACATCTTTCTTTCCAGTTTAAATGCACTTTCTAAAAAGTTCAAGAAAAAATCCTTCACATTTTTAACCGAAAGGTGCTAGAAAGTTTTGGTTCGTATATGCGGGCTCTAACGCAGTTTCTGGGAAATGAATTATTAAAAAATCTTAAGGAACCTAATCGACACAAATAGAAAGCAGGACATCCATCCTTCGGAAAAAAGGAACTCCTATTTATCAAATATATCTAGATTTCTTTCTTCTTATCATCTCGTACCATCAATTTCAAGCATAAATCATTTCAGAACGTAATTACACTTTTTTAAGTCAAAGTTTAGACTTCTAGAAAGTTCAGTTTGCAAGATTTGATATCATTAAACAGGTCTCCTCAAAGAAGACGTTTACATATAAATCATGTTTCTGACACAGCAAGCATTTGCCCAACAAAATTTAGGAAGCAGCTTCAGGGTTGACAATGCTAGCTGAGGTTTGGCAGTGCCTTGAAATTGTTCTCTTAATTATGAAAGTATTCATTATTTGATGGTTAACACTTCAAAAACAAGATTATCAAATCTCATATCAAATTCCTGTGGTGCTGTTTGATTGCTCGCGCATTCCCGTGCATGATTACGTAAAAAGGCGAGGGATCAATAACCATTGAATATCATTGTGGTCATATGGTGAAGTATGTTAATGGCTTTGTAAAGTAATCTAAACGAAAAGTGGCTTCACGCCACATTTTAATTTTCACAAAGTTACGAGGCTATATTCATGCCACAGGTAGCCAATAATAGTTTATGGTGCGTTTTAGTCCCATTAGTGAACATGTCCACCCCAGTTTTCTCAGGTCGCAATTCAATCTTTAGCCAAAGGATGAAAAAACCTTCTGGAAAACAGTTCTATCCCTTGCCCACCCCACTTTTCACGCCTGCTGTCACCCCTGGCGTCAGATGCCAGGTCAGATGCCTATGGAATGGAATAGCCTGTCAGCCGAGTCAAAGCAGGCAACCTCTCTGCATAGTTTCAAAAAAACCATCTAAAAACAGGCACTTTTCCTTTTGCTTTTATTGTAAATTTTGAACATTATTGTACATATGTTTTAGATATTGTAAATAAGGTTTTATAGCTTGATTTAATTAATAGCTTTTTCCCTTTTTTATTATATTGTAATTAACGTTTTTATCGGCGGGCCCCTTGAAAATCAACTTGTTGAAGGGCAACCCTCCTTAAAAGAATTAAATGTGAAATATAATATAAATATGAAAATATGCGAATGACAGGAGGGGTACACCAGGGGCATGGTTATTGTTTTACGAATCCCATCTTAAAAGATCATAGATTTTCATTACGTTGAGTGGGGAGATTCGTACCATAGTAACAAGTTGATAAAGTGGCCCCGCGCAGTTCCAAATGTCTTCTACAGGTAGCAGATAGGTCCAACACCAAAACTTTGAATCAAGCGCAGTTAGAAAATGTGTCATTTGGATTAGAGTAATTAAAAATTTCTGCTCTATGCCTTATTCAGCCTAGTTTTCGTCTCGCTCTCTTGCGCTTTATCGTGTTGATAGCGCTGAATAAACTACCTTTGTTTATTATTATTATATCAATTTCTTATACACGTTATCCTATTAAAGCTATACAAATAAATTACAAAAACAAATATATAATCATATACAAAGTACATAAATCTAAAATATATACAGAAATAAATGCGTCTGGATGCTGTTGCATGAAGTCAACAAATAGTCTGATGCATCAAATAGTCGGATGCTGATGCATGAAGTCAACAAATAGTCTTGTGTCCGAATATCTGTCTGAGTTAATTGTAAAAATTCAGCTCTTAACACAATAAGACCAAGAAACACCGAAGCTGACTTGTGTGTTCCTTTCTTCAAAACGTCAAATGGGCAGAAGTCTATTTCATTTCGTGGGCCTAAGCTTTGGAACCAATTAAGCTCAGATGTCAAACATGCACCCTCCCTACTAGCCTTCAAAAGGAGGCAAAACGAGAAATTGTAGAGGGTTTTTGGGTTTTCTTTTATTTTTCTTTTGATTAATTTCGAAACAATTCTTTTTATATCATATTCTTAGATTAACTGTAAATCAGGTTTTAAATTTTGTAGTAATTTGCACGGCCCCCTGTAAAGCAGTATCTGCAGGCTGACGGGGCTACCTTGGTTGAAAAATCAAAAATGAAATGAAAGGTTCTTGGAGGGAGTCGTATTTTCGTTTTCAGGCTCTATACAATTTTACCCTGTGCCCTATAGATATGTTACCATCAAGATACTGCTTCCTCTCTCCACAATTATAAAGATTTTTCAACGTGTTCCAGTTTTCTCTTATAAGCATCTTACTCGCTCACCTCAAAATATTTTTGAACCCATCGGGTATTTTCAACATGTTTCTGCTGTCGAATTCCATGAACAAATAGAAGTCCATATAGTGTCTGCAAAAGAAAAAAACAACTTTCAGAATAGGCTAAGCGGAGCATAGGTTTCAAATCTTTAAATCGGTGTAAAAAGGTGGGTGTAAAATTGTATGATCTATTTCTTTTAATTGAATGGCTTGAAAGAAACTTTAGCCACTTATCTATAATTCTACCGTTGGACTTGTCCATTCTTTCGAAAATACAGCGTATTTTATATTTCAATTCATTTGAGGTTGTGACGTCATCAAATTTCTAAATTGTAAACCAGAAGAGTGACAGACTTTTGCTTGCTACCACACTGTAGACATTCATAAACTTTGGTTTTCTTGAAAGATTTTCATGTTTCATGGACAAAGTTAGAATTTACGATGGTTTTAAGATATTTTCAACATTTTTCTTTAATTCTTTGACAAGAAGAAAAACGCTCTAATTCTGAAAATATTGAAATGTTTTGAAAAGTCCAACGGTAGAATTATAGCTAAGTAGATAAAGATTCTTTGGAGCCACTCAATTTAAAGAAATAGGTCATCTAATTTTACACCCACCTTTTTAAAGATTTGAAACCTATGCTGCTAAGCGGGACATTTTCTGTTGGCTTTAAAAATGGCACGGAGAAGCAAAAGAGAGCAATATACCGGGTGAGTCAGAAAAATGTATCCATAGTTTGAAAAACCGTACAAAGAAATACATGCAGCCAATCTTCAAGAATTCAATTCTACCATCGTGCTGAGGCTTCAGCACAATTTTTAAGAATTTTCTTATGATTTTAGGCGCATTTGTTTCCTTCTGAAATCAGGATTCAATCAAAGCTCTATTTTTCAACTTGTAAAAAAACAGCCAACACTGTCATGAAAGATTGAAATTTCTGATGCTCAGCATAGCTACATTACGCTTGAATTGAACAGTTTATGTATCAATAAAAGGCAACCATTTTGATGGCTGAAAAGTTGATTGAATTGAGCCACACACTAGTAGTTTAGCCAAAATTCAATGAAGCTAGTTTTCGGGAATGTTTAAGTCAAACCCTCAACCAGACAGCAGATTGGTAATTTTTCAAATCGATCTTATAGTTAAAATGGGTTAAAATACCATTTGATGGGATTACTCCATTTGGGTGCTGGAGAGGAAATTACTGCATTTGGTCCCTACTCAATTTTGGCCTTCTCCGAGCAACTATGTATGGATTTGTCAAAAAATGTGTATATTCTTTTGGCTCACTCATTTGACGACTTGAAAAGCAATATCAGCAGCCTGTGTTCTGCCTACATTTGATGAGCTTCTGTTATCATTGTCACAGTTTTGATTCCTCAGGGGTTTAGAGACTGCTTAAAAGACTTTGGTCAATCAACGTGCTGTTACTTGGTTATGTATCATGAAAATTCATTATGTGGGTTAAAGAGATAACTGTCTCAAAGGAAGGAGGTTGCAACGTAAATTTTCCACAGATAGTTCGAAATATTTAAGTGGAGATTGGGAAGACAGGCGTGGGGATGTCTGTATCAAAACCAAAAATGATGTGAACAGTGTGGGTTAAAAAATTTCATTCTGAAATTCGTAAACGAGATTGTGTACAGCCTAACAAGTCTTGGAGGCATTCCATTGTATATCCAGCTTCCGTTAAATTCCGAATTACAAGAAAGTGCATATATCAACAAAACAATGAATATGTCAATAAATAAATCGATAAACCAAGAATGAGATAAATCAATAAGCAACAAAATAAACAAAAACATTACATAAGTAAATCAATTGGTTCAGCTAAGAAGTTAGTGAATTGATAAATCAATGAATCGATACATCAATAAATCATTAGATCAATTAGTCAATAAATCAATAAATTAATCAATAAAGTCAATGCATCTTTACATCAAGTAATCGACAAAACAAAAATTGTGGTCTGAAAAAATCCTTATTCCAATTGATGGTGGCGGGGGGGGGG
>REGL01000018.1:650941-663659 GCA_004194395.1 Aurelia aurita complex sp. Pacific | reverse complement strand
GTTGAAATATCAATGTTGAAAATTCAAGTTTGCTGTCACATCAAAACAAGAGCTTTGGTATTTTGGCCTAAGCAACCTCTTGAAGCACAGCAAATAAATCAACAATATCCTTGACAAAATTTGGACAAAATTTAGATCATGTAATTTTCTGTTTGCTACAAATCACCCATTATTGTGCTGTTCTTTCATTTTTTAATTCTATTTTTGAAGTTTGATGTGCTTCAAGAATTGGTAAGGCAAAAATTTCAACGCTCTGGTTTGGACGTGGAGGCAAATGTGAACATTCAAGGTTAATATTTCAGCGCTCAAAGCATCTATATCAACAAATGAGGTATCAATGTTTAAGTTGAATACCGAGGAACAATTTGAAGTTGAGCTAAATTCTCATCGTTGGACCCAACCAAATCTGTTATACTTTTCCTAGGACAGCCTGTACTTAAATTGTTTCATATGACTGAGGTTCATTCGGTAAGTATCAGGATCAAATGCATCAAAAATGACATACAACGATGAAAGCAGCTGAAACAACAAGAAGTCGAGCAAAATGATATTCATCCTTATAAGTATCATACTGCAGATATTCTAATGAAATAACTAAATATCAACTCTTCTGTGCAATTAATGTGATATTATGATGACGCAGCACAATGTTCAAATAAAGAGTTCCGAGATCCAGAAAGATGTCTATAGATCTGAGTGGCCAAGATTCAGTTTGCAAAGAAACGTTCCACAATAACCAAAAATAATAATATTGCTGGTCAGGTCATTTAAAGTGAGGAGTAGATTGAAATACCTATTACCATTGAGCTAAAAATTGTCTTTTGTTCAATTTTCTATTTGATTTCAATTGCAATGGCAAAGGTTCAGTGAACTTGAAATACATCTAGCAAAATATTTCCCGAGATTCTTCTGAAATAAAAATGTACGTAACGTGCCAACCAATCTTCAATGGAACTATCCAAAAGGAAGTAACAAATTCTTCAGTTCTAAATGTGAAGGTTTATCATTTGGGCTATAGATGATTAAAATCTTCTCGATGCCACTTGGACGATGCCAAAGCACCAACAGTGTACAGTTTACCTTCAAATCCTTGATCGCAAGGCTGAGAGAAAAACTGCAAACACTACTTAAAGAACACCTGAAGAATGGAAAGACACATGATGCAGTACAAAGCAAAACTTGCAGAGCAGTTGCTTTGGTTAAAGACTTTGATAAAGATTAGATCAAATGCACGTAAATAAAAAGTGGTGGAAAGGAATGCTTGAAATATGGAAGCCAAGACTCTTGTTTGAACCATCTTAAAAATGACATATGTTCTACTAAACTATTTGGGACAGAACGAAGTAGTATTCCCAATACATGATGACACTAAAACAAATCAAACGCAAAATAACATTTTACAACCAATTATGCATTTATTACAAATGAAACAATTTCAACTCTATAAATTATTTCCATCTAGAAGGCCATTACACCCGACTGAAATCCTCTTTTTCAGGTGTGATAAAGGCCTTGAGTACACTAATATTTTTCTCTGCTAGTAAGCTCTAGGAAATGTTAACGGACGTAAAGAAAATAATCAAAACCATCGCTCTTATTTCTTCTGAAAAAAGTGAATTTCCATCATTATAGCTAATGCTTAATGCATGTTGTTTGATTCTTAATGCTTCTGGCTGTGTTGTAGGATGACAAGCAGTCTCTTTTTAAATTTCCTGCGCCACACAGTCGTCTTGTTTGAAGGCCTTTCTCATCCAAAAAAGATTATTTGAAGCAATGCTTTAGATTTACCCAAACATTTTACCTTTCAAAATCCTAGACTTTTAATAAACGGAAAAGTGCTGATAATCAATTCAACTCAATACAGCAATGAAGTGTAAAGCAAGACTTAGACTCATGTAAAAAGGCTATCAGGGACAGGCTATCACGGACTTTTCTGTTATCAGAGAACTTTCCAAAAAATTGTTTGGATATTTGTCCAATAAAACCGGTTTCAATTCTTTCAAAAATACACTTTCTGTCAAACAAAAAAGTGACGTAACCAATGCCCTGACACAGCTCCCTTGAATAAAGCCATCTGCTAAGTTGTATCTATATGATGACCTATAAATTCTAACGTAGTTGTCGATATAAATGGTACATCTTGAAATTGTCTATTACTAACTACGATGTTTAGACAAAATAACGGTCATTCGTATTTCATCTAAAAGAGTACCTATTTAATAGTAGTTATTACTTCTTGGTAGATGATTCTGCATATTGAATTTCATTCTGTTGAGTTTGACCTTCACCGATTTTAGAAGATTCACTTCAAGCCTACATTGGGAGAAGATACATCGATAAACATTTCTAAAATAAGGAACAATATTTTAGTGGTAATTTAACTTGAAATTAGCCTTGAAAACAAGACGTGTCGTGTAACTGAATAAGATGAAAGCATTTCAAGATCAATGGTTTAATAATATTTGCAGAGCCTGATTGTGTTTTCGTTTATGTGTAAGGAATGTGTTCACATTTCGTATTTTTCACTGTTATGAGATTTCTCATGATTTGATCACGTTTTAGAGCATAGGTTCCAAATCTTTAAAAAGGTTGGTGTAAAATGTAATGAACTATTTCTTTGAACCGAATAGCTCCAAAGAAACTTCAGCTGTTTTGCTATAATTCTACCGTTGGACTTTTCAGAAATCTTCGATAGCTTCAAATTTAGAGTGTTTTCCTTCTTTTTCAAGAATTCGAGAAAGATTTTCAAAAAACTTAAAGCCATCGTAATTTCTAAACTGTTTGACGCAACATGAAATAATTTCGAAGAAAACCATAGTTTATGGATGTTTACAATATGGTATCAAGCAAAAGTCTATCACTGTTCTGGTTTATGATTTAGAAATTTGATGACGTCACGTCCTCAAATGAGTTAGGATATCAAATACGCTGTAATTTCAAAAAACGTTCAAAATTTCTCAAAAGTCCAATGGTAGAATTATTTGTAAGTAGCTATCGTGTCTTTCAAGCCATTCAACTGGAAGAAATAGGTCATAGAATTTTACACCCACCTTTTTATGCCGATTTAAATATTTGAAACATATGCAGTGTTTTAGGCCCTTTTTCAGACATTTTGGCAAACAAGAAATGCTCATAAAGTTGAATCTACCTGTAATTTTAGTGCTTATAAACACGAGAGATTGCTAAAATAGTTTGGTCGTCCGGCTTTTGTCAAGTACTCTTGGTGCTATATATTTTCAACAGCGAATGCTCTTTCTGGCTAACCTGGTATGCTAACAAAAACCTTCTTGTTGCGTGCAGTGCAATTGTAGAAAGATAAACAAGTAAATAAAGTAAAATACTAGATACAACATCAGTCCGCGAGTGCTACCCATTAGTATTTGTACCAAATGCGACTGTAGCGAGGTCAGTTTTAAAGGAATTAATTGAATGATTATCGCTAGTTCAAAATTTAAATGATTTAGACTATAGAGTTACTCTCCTCCGCCGGTTTCTAGTTTCTGAGTCTAAGGCTCTTGGTTCCGTAGTTCATGGTTCCGTGGTCCGTAATATTGAGTTCTGCATTGTCAGAAATAAACCCTTGTCGTCCATTGATGTAGTTAGGTAGTGAAGTAGGTAGGAAGAACTCATTATCTTTTGTTGGAGAACTTTTGTTGTTGTTTGTTGGATAAATGCTCACAAGCCACGAGCCCGCGAACCGCAGCCGTGAGCTGGCCCGCCTACATAGGCAGACGGCAGACAGGCAGCAGGCAGGCAGGCTAATTTCGCTTGCTGATTGAAGAAGAATGGTAATGCTGCCTTTGGCAGTAATAATCAGTTTGATGCAAATTGAAATAAGCACGACCTTTCGAGCATAGCCCAGCCCGCTATCGAGCCATGCTTGATAACATGCTATGCTCGAAACGCCGTGCTTATTTCAATTCACATCAAAGTGCTTATATTTTACTTGTTTAACCTGGTATGCAAATGCAAAGAAAGTGAATTATGATTGAAAAGAAATTTCAAAGTCTGCTTACCACTACATCGATCGTTGCGCAAACTCTTCGCAAAATTTCAGTTGTCGTATTGGATCTCCATATAATTCAAATTTGTCCCTTCCCATTAATTTGATGAAAGAATCCTGAAAAGAAACATAAATAGGTTCAACAAGGTGCCCTGAAATCGGAACTGCTTCAGGAGTGGAAAGAACAAAAAATTCCAAAATAATGTTAAAGGGAATCGACATAGTTAAAAGCTGGCCCGGGGCAATTTAAACATATGATCTATTGTATTCAACAACTTTGACGCCTGCCGTTTTATTGTGTGGCGAAGGAAACAATGCGTTTGTGGGCACTTCTTCAGCCTATTTATAGCAGCTTGTCGAAATAGCTATGTCTATTCCCGTTAATGTCACCTGGGAATTCACATTGGCTGTAACATGTTTAAAACTAACGTTGTTGTTACATTATTAGTATCATCAGTATCATTTGAGTCAACTCCCTTTATGTGTGTTTTTGTCTTTTGTTTTAAAATGCAGTTAAAGTTGATAGATGATAACGTTAAAGATAGCGGCGAGGAACTGTTACCACGATACATTGCATTCTAATTGCGAATCCTTAACGATTCTATAGGAATTCGATTAAAGAGCGGAATGCATCTTGGTAAAAAGTTCCTTGCCGCCATCTTTAGCGTAATAGTCGACTGTAGGTACCAGCTGCAGTGGAGACCAAATGTCCTTCCCGGCTGTGGCTGGCCCATTGTAATGTATATATTTGTAGTTATTCTAATTTTTAGATCAATAAAAATAATATTTATAAATGACTAAAATCAGACGGATTAAAACTTCATGGGAATGAAAGAAGGTTCTTTATTTACCATTACAAGTTTACGAGTCACGTATCGAGTTTTTTTTAAGTATGTCTGAAATAACTATTGAAATTTGACATGCATATTTAGATAGGCGCGGCGCACATTCCAGCGGAGGCACTCATCTAATTTTTCTGGCTTTTTGGGGTGCTTTACCCTGGGTACAAGAGCCTAAAAATTAACAATAAAAAAAGAGTTCTCTGTATTCTTTTTCATTTATTGTATTTTTGGTATCTTTTAAATTTTAGGCTCTGGTACCCAGGGTAGGGGTGCTTATTGGAAAGGGGATCATTCAAGAGATGACACTCGTTCAAGGAAATACGGCATAATCAGACCACTGAGAAGGACAGGTTGGCATTATCATGTTTCATTATCCATCATTACATTCAAAATTGATAACTTGTCAAGGAAATTTCAATATTTGACTTATCTTCATTTTGATTTAAAAGTACCCGCCCTTAGATGACATCGATGATGACATTTGATGATGGGTTACTACTGTCATAGTGGCAATGTGTATATTTCAGCTTAACGCAGAATGTATATGTCAGCTGATCAATGACAGTATGTTAGCTGCCAAGAAGAACAAAGTGTAATGAAAAAGGAATTTCAAAGGAAAGAAACTTCCACTGCCATTAATGATAGACATAATACTGTCAAATGCTGCAATGCGTGCTTTAGAACAACGAGTAGAGCAAAGAAAAACGAAAGGAGAGCCGTATATTTCCAAAAAGTGTATCAACAAGAAGCAAGCGAGTTGAAACTGTCGGTAACATCAAAGCATACTGTCATTAATCACAGAGAAGAGAGTTGAAAAACACGGGAATATTACATATTTTTCTGGAATAGTTGAAAGCTAACAGCTAGAAACATCTGGAAGCATTGTCAATGACGGGTAATTGTGGTTTTAATAACTTTCTAAGGTAGATGTATCACAGTATGTAATTTGGTATCCAGTATTGAGTCGAAAACAGCTGGAATTATCTTTTCGGTAGGCTCTTTTACCATACATGGACGTGTCATATTTTATCAGTCGCTTAAAGGAAATCAATGGACACAAGAAGGACAGATTTGGTAGCACAACAGCATGAGATGCTTTTGTTGACACCTGAATTCAAAGCGATTAGCGATTGCAGACAAAGGAAATTCTTTCAAGCAGAAATTCAAAACAAACAAAGCTGCAAAAGTTTCTCTGAAACCCAAGTAGCTAGCGAGCTCATTGTGCATTCCAGAAATTGTTTTTAAGAGCAAACATGAGCGTATATCGAAAGAAGTAGGATACATCTAAATATCTACCTCCGGCATTTTATTTCTTTGGTTCAGAAGCTGAGCAGCAAGTGTTTTAATTACACCCAAAAAATAAGAGAATTGAATCGCCTCCCAATCGGCTTTTGAATCAAATAAATTAAATGCCCGTGGCAGATGCGTAGATATATCCTTCTTCTCTCGATTTATGCTCATGTTTGTTCTTGAAAATAATTTCTGTAATGCACAATGAGCGAGCTAGCTACCTGGGTTTCAGAGACACTTTTGCGGCTTTGCATGTTTTGAATAACTTTTTGAGAGAATTTCCTTTGTCTGCGATCGCTAATCGCTTTGAATTGCGGTGTCAGTCAAAACCAAATCCTGCTATTGTCCTACCAAAGCTGTCCTTGTTTGATTGAATATAAAAGAAACTGTACCAGTAGACTGTGAGTTCGGTCGAAAGAACCCTGACCTTCCTTTATTGAAATAGATTCTTGAAGTTTACTTATTTAAAATTAACCAATTAGATAGAAAATATTGTTTTTACATGATAAAGGGAAAGATAGAGAGTAAAGATCCTTTAGTCGACAAAGAACGCTTCTTTTGCCTTGCATGTGAACCGCCTTTGCTTCTGATTGGCTTATTTAAATTTAGCGCCCTGCATTTATCCGTGTTTCTGCCCTTTAAGATTTATAAATACAACCTTGATTCGTGTGATTCACACGATTAACCTTATTCAGTTGATCAATCGATTTCTGCAGTGAATGTAAATATCTTGAGGGTATGCAAACAAATGGATTAAAGAATCACACAATGTTTACCATAATCTAACTAGATTTTTGCAATCTTAATTAGGATGTGATAATGATTTACACATAGCTTAACTTGTTGTTTCTGGTATTTGTTAAAGCCTTTTGTTACGCACTATAAACATATTCGTAGAGAGGGCTGTGGATGGAAAGTAGCACAACATAGGGTGGGTGGTGGTATCAAAAAGGTGGTGCAAAATTTCGGTTGTAAAAAGAGATGATGTAAAATAATACTGCCTCTTTCTTTGAGATAAATAATTTGACAGGAAGTTAGGCTACTTTGCTGAAATTCTGCCATGGCAGTTTTCATATCTTGATAATGTTCATTTAATTCATTAACTCAATTTATCATTTGATATATCGTTATACATTTGAGGCCGTGACGGTATAAAATTTCTAAATCTTTGACTACCAGATACAGATTTCTGCATATCACCATTCTAAACATTTATACACTATGGCTTCCTTGAAGATTGACTAATTTTTTTCTCTACTAAATAATCAAGATATCAAGCCCCTTCGACACAGGAACGCAAGTATAGATTACAAAAGGAAACACATTTCTTTGTAAACTAGCGCTCGTCCACCAGATTATAACTAATCGACATCTGAATCTATACATAACCACGGAAAGTTTCCCTTTGTCCAGTCAGTGTTTTCGAGCACAAAAGTTGTANAAAATTTCTAAATCTTTGACTACCAGATACAGATTTCTGCATATCACCATTCTAAACATTTATACACTATGGCTTCCTTGAAGATTGACTAATTTTTTTCTCTACTAAATAATCAAGATATCAAGCCCCTTCGACACAGGAACGCAAGTATAGATTACAAAAGGAAACACATTTCTTTGTAAACTAGCGCTCGTCCACCAGATTATAACTAATCGACATCTGAATCCATACATAACCACGGAAAGTTTCCCTTTGTCCAGTCAGTGTTTTCGAGCGCAAAAGTTGTAAGAAACTCGCTTATGACGCTACAAAACGATGGTGAAAAATTGCAAAAAATCCTAGGATCTAATTCAGGCTTTTTGCTAACGCTAACGTAAAATCATCAAAATCGGTGCAGTGTACGATTTATCGTGGCTTGCCAAAGTGGATTGTTTTTTGGCATACACGGTATATCAAGTAGAAAAGAGTACCACTAGCTGAGCAGATGTCATTAAAACCCACCTAAAACAACCTGTGATTTTCTGTAACAGGCTGAAGTGCTTGCTATACATCAATGTAGTGGTTTTTATATAAAGCGTGCTTAATTAGCCAAAAAGCAGCACGGAAGTTCTTAATCCGCGGCTTCATTTATGCAGGTTTCTACTGTATTCAACTCTTTATAGAAATTGTAAAAATATTCGGAAACAAAAATCGAGAAGATTTAGCACACTGAGGCCTTTCTGACTTATGTCGTCAACAGAGTGCGACTTAAAACAGAACTGGACTCAAGCCTTTATAAAGGCTTGGAACAAGAATTGATTTCTAAAGTTACCAGATCAGATGCTGTTAGGATTGAAAAAATCGATTCAAATTAATCCAAAATTGCTAATTCAACCTAATTCTAAATTGCCAAAGGTACGACATTTTGTTAGTGCTAGTATCTCACAGACCAAAGTACTAAAACAATCGATTCAAAGTAATTGTAAGTCAAAGCTAAGTCCCGAGCTAAGTTCGCCTTCTTCGGGTACAGACGCAAAATGACACAAATGACTCAACGGTCTCACTCAAGGATTCCCATTTCCCTCTACTTTCGACAGTAACAAAAAAACATTTCAAAATAAGAAGAAAGCTTTAATCCAAGCTATACAGAAATATCCATGGGATTGACATTTCTCTTTTACAGACCGTGTGATCATTTGAACATTCAAGTTGATATGAACAGTAGGACGGTATGCTGTAACAACCAGACCCAAGGACCGTAGGACATCTGAAACCCCAAGGAGCCTTCAGTACTAAAGATGAAAAGGATCCTTAATATTATCAAGCTGTAGTACTTACAGGTCCCAAGAGTCTTAGGGGTCATACGTTCCGGTTTTTACGACATGACCAGTAGGACTACAATCTACTGTCTGATTAGTCATCCAGGTTTGAATTAATCAAACCTTGAATTTCACATCAAAGGCACGCCGCTGAATGAATTTGCTCGATCTTTATTCAGGATTATTTGCGTTGGAATAACACATGTAATACAAACGACTAGCAAACGCAAAAACTCAATCATTTGCCAAGGAAGTCACGTGATCTTGTGTAACTGTTGCAGATGTAAAGTTGGCAGAGGGAATATCAAAAAGACCGCCAATAAATTATTCCTTTGTCGGCACGTTAAGAAGAAACAAGAGACGGTGCCTTATTGAACAAAGTCTTTATATATGTAAAATCACTGTAACAATATTTGTATAGCTTTTTATAAGGCACACAAATAGATAGTACGCATGAATAATGAAGCTGAATAAAGACAGTGTGCACAAGGCTTCCAATTTTGCGCTAAAGCAAACTCAGTTTCAATGAAACGTGGATGAAAAATTAGCTTCTCTCAAACAAAAATGATTTAATATTCTTTTAAAGGACAAAAACCTCTTGGCAACTTTTGTAAACAGTAATCTCGAGTTTTATGATGACCATTACAACCACTGCAAGAATAAAGGGAATCAATGAGTTGTAATCTTCATACAGAACTGCAAGGCCCTTTAAGATATCAGAAGTTTTTGTTTCTTATCAATTGTTATAAAAGAAAAACATCTTAACGAACTTATCAAGACATGCAATTATGAACACCCTATTCCATTATTAACCACAGGGCTACCAACCCTACTCAAAAAGCTATGAGCAAAAAATGAGTTGTAGTCTTCACACAGAACGCCTAAGCCCTTTCGAGAATTATACAGGTAATACTATCAATAAATCTTTAAGTTGAATATCTTTGCACAGGGTGCTCCAACAATATTGTACCCTGTTTGTGTCGCTGCTGTGGAGGAGCGGTAGCATTAATAGTCTCGCAATTTACACAGTTGCAAAGGCCAGGCTTCAACTTAGAATTTGGGACTCTGTTTGGGTTAATCTGACAACTGGTTGCTGATTTATGGCAGAAGAAAGGCAAAATAAGCGGTTTCTTCAAAAACAGCCCTGCTATTGTTCTCCAGCAATGTCAAAATCAGCAGGGACCGCGCACCGGTTTCAAAGTGGGGGCGGGGCTGAACGACGAGCGAAGCGAGCTAAAATAGGGGTCCGGGGGCTTGCTCCCGGGAAATTTTTTGCGACCACGCCCTTTAGAACATCGGAAAACGCCCTTTTCAATAAAAGACTTGACTATTTACGTCCATATTTACAAACAGTGAGTTTGGTCCAAAAAAGATTTCAATTACTATGAAAAGAGACATATCGTTACAACCAACAAATTTAACAGCAAAGCGTTTTTTTTGATAACTATTACCACTGAAAGCAAACGTGCCAAAGTTGCGATGTCCATTCTAATTTCTAACGAAATCGTTAGCAATATCCAAGAGGGACATCGTGTTGCTCGTTGTTTATGAAAGTTCAATATCGCTAGATTGTTGAAATTTGCTTGCTTCATAATGAAGTCAGATTTTGAGACATCTAGCCATTGAGAAGGTCTCTCAGCAAATGCAGCAGTTGCGTGTATGAAAATATTGAAAATTCCATATTTGTGAAAGATTTTAGACCTATCTTTGAAAAAAGTGGGGGGGCTTTAGCCCCCCTAGCCCAATGGCTGCGCGGTCCCTGAAAATCAAGTAATGTTTGAAAGAAAGGGTTCTATTGTCATTTCTCTACATTTTTTAAGGGTTGGCAGTGTTTTCTAATAGATAACAACACTATTAATCCGTTTCAAAAACCAGAAAAATATAAATGCAACGCTGGAACCCTTTTTTAATTTCTCAATTTTGACATTGCTGGAGAACAACAGAAGTGCTGGTTTTGGTGCAACCACTCTTTTGTTGATGATGATATGCCTTTCCTCTGCCATAAATCAGCAAACACTTGTCAGATTGACTCAAACAAAGTCTTAAACTGTGAATTGAAGACTGAACTATGTATCTATGTGAAACCGAAGCAATTAAAGCTACTGCTCCTCTACCATAGATCAGCAACCACTTATCAGATTGACTCAAACAAGGTCTCAAACTCTAAGCTGAAGCCTGACCTATGTAGCTCTGTAAAAACTAAAGAAAATGAGGCCACACCTCCTCCATTGCAGCCACACATACGGGGCAAACATTTTTGGGACACTGTACATGTATGCAAGGACATCGGAAATATGAGTAGGTTTCGCTCTTCGTCAATTATGAAAACAAACATCATCTGAAATCATCAAGATATATAAGTTGGAACCCTCCATTACTTTAAATAACAACCAAAGGCCTCCCAAATAAAAACGCTACGATGGTCTCATTTTCATGAACAACACTCTGTTTCTATTAATAAGCATAGAGCAACCAAATATTTAACGAAAATCCACAAAAGAGAGGTCTGCAAACTGACCCCCTAGCTTTTTGGAAAGAATTTACGCTTGTCTCTTTTAGAGCAAATTCCTGACGAAATCATGTTCCGCCTCAAAGTAGATTGCTATCACGTGAAACCGTCGGTATAATAAAACGATTGAAGTGTTTTGAATGATTAATTTGCGTTATCGCAAATCTCAAGTGACATCTAAGCCGATACAGACTTTAGTATCATCTATGGTATTATCATATCGTAGATAGCTGCATGTAGTGACGTACGTCTCTATTTGGTATGACTTCCATCATTAGTAGCACCAGACTAAGCTACGAATACCTGCAAACCATCTGCCATGACATTAAGCATTTTGAAAGCATCGTCTGATCACAAACAAATTAATACCGCGTGAGTAAAAAAAGTTAAGACGTTCGGTGGGCTGTTGCACAAATAGTATGCGGCCGATATTCAAAACTAAGATGCTAATCTATCAGCCAAGGGCTAACTTAGATGTATAAATTTTGTTTGGTAAAATCAATCACCTTTTAAAAAAAGGATTTAAGAAAATGCTGGTAAGGGGTTTGTATAGGAACGAGAATTCCACACTCGATCCTGGTCCATGATTTACCTGCTATTGAATTGAAATTCAATACAATTGTCAGTTTCAGCAGTAGAATTCAAATTTCAATGGCAAGCAGATTATGGACCAGAAACGAACGTGGAATTCTCGTTCCTATGCAAACTCCTTATCAGCACTTTTCTCACTTCTGGGTCTAAAAGATGAGTGATTTTACCAAACAAAATTTTCACATCAAAGTTAGCCTGTGACTGATAAATTAACATTTCAGTTTTGAATATCAACCACGTAGGTTCTATTCTACAGCCCGCCAAACTTGTTAACTATTTCTACTCACCTGGTAAAGAGCTTTCCTGGCAGTACTCTTCTTGTAAAGCACTTCTACAAGAGCAGCACTAGCTTAATATAAGGACATGTCAGCTATGAAATGCACTAAGTACTGGATATGACTTCTCAAACTAAAACAGGAAAGGCCAGAAATTATCTGATCATAAACAAATTAATACAAAGATTTCCTGTTAGTGCTTTACTTGTTCAGTAAGCAAGAGCAGCACTAGGTTAAGCGAAGAGCGTTTGCCAGCCATGACATATACTTAGTATTATGACAGCATTATCTGATCATAAACAAATTAATACAGAGATTTCTTGGCATCTTGGCAATCCTTGCTTAATCCAGGGACTTACCATTAACCAACATTTCTGGCCAGTTGGAAAAGGCAAACAGGGCTCAAGTACTTAGATGGATCATTATTAAGCCCTGTTCAATAACTCACAAAAGCTTTCTAAACCCTGAC
>REGL01000018.1:630541-640642 GCA_004194395.1 Aurelia aurita complex sp. Pacific | reverse complement strand
TGAAATGAAGGATTTAAAGTTTTATGAGTTTTTTCATTACTTTGTTTTAAATAAACTGAAAGGATCTAGACTATCTAGAGTAAATTTAGGCCTTCTATGTATGCCGCATCTAGACATGGAGCCCTTAGTTTAACGTTCCTTCAGAAGGACAGCGAAGTGAGTTGCTTGGTCAGGCTTTTGGAAGGTCACCCAACCAGACTTCGACCTCACGCAACCGAATTTAACTTCAGCCACCTGACGGAAACTGTATAAGCCGCATGGACACTCACCCCAGTTGCTTAGATCGTGTAA
This sequence comes from Aurelia aurita complex sp. Pacific, assembly GCA_004194395.1. NCBI lineage: Eukaryota > Metazoa > Cnidaria > Scyphozoa > Semaeostomeae > Ulmaridae > Aurelia > Aurelia aurita complex sp. Pacific. The sequence continues at coordinate 640,351 of REGL01000018.1, read as the reverse complement.
GATTCTTTAATTCGTTTTATTGGACCGAACATTTTAAAGTCTCATATCAAAATTCATATATATCTAATGGCCCTAAGGTTCTTACCAATATCTACAGATGTATCTGGCGTTCCCTCAGGGGATGATGTTGATGAATGTCCTGATAGTGGCCTCCTGTCCATGTTTAAAGTCGCTTGCATTGTACCAATTAGATCAGTTATGTCTGCACCACCTTGATCCACGCTACAAAGCAGATAAAACTAATATGTTAATCACGTGTACACACAGCTACAATAACTAAATAGCAAGTTTGTGATTTATCAAACTTTATAGCTTAAAGGCAGTCTGTCACGCATCTGATTGGCTGCAATAAAGTAAGAGCTCAACACAACAGATGTCTTTGTGAATTTGTGCACTGGAAACGAAGGATGACTAATCGTTATCTCTTTCTAGGACCGTAGTAACTCAGTAGGATCACCAGCCATTCAATTCTCCTATTCTTTGTATTTTCCTTACCACCCAATCAGATGCGTGACAGACTGCCTTTAAAAAAACATACTAGGCGTCCCAAATAAGTGGACTGAAAGGATTTCTAGCTATTTAAAGCTAATTTAGGCCCACTATGCCTTTCTAAGTTCTTACACGCGGATGTTTACTGTAACCTCGAGTCTAAAAGCACTGTGACAAGTGGTAAATAAACTGCAAAGCGCGGACATAAATGGGGCCAGGTTTTCAGAGTGATACTGTGAGATCTATTCAACTGAACTGACATCATTGAATGCCGGAAAATGACGCACACCGAATGTAAGTTTTGACACCAGGTACTCGAACAAAATAATTAAAAAAAAAAATTCGTAATCATAATAATCATACCCAGTTGGTGAATTTAATCCATCACTTGAAGATTTCGGTTTACTGCTTGCCTCATCCTCATTGCCACTGTCATCTTCTGATATCGACGACTGTGTAAGGTATAAAGCATTGCTGTTTCAAAATGACCTAAATTTGATTGCTCAGAAATTGTTAATTTTTTCAGTCCAATTGTGTAAAACATAAAATTCATTTATAGAGCAATAACTGTTCAGTTTCTGTTTTTTTAAGAATAACCAAATTGTGGTTGCAAGCTTCTTGGTTCTGAGCCATACATTTTCAAACAACTGAGCAATCAAAGTACAAGTGCTTTATTTTTGTAATTTAAAGTCAGCGCTACATTCCTTCAGAAATGACTGATGAGTACAGTGGGATTTAATTCAAAGTGACACTTTCATTCTTATGATAGCAATTTTTTTCCCTCCTTATAAAGAGTACAGCATTCAAAGTATCACATCCTGGTTTGACTACAATGCAGCAACATTTGCTTCTTACAAGTACTTTAGATTAAAACATTGATTTCTGTACATCTTGTGAATCTAAAGATGGCATATATAGTTTAATCAAATCATCTCCACAAATCATACCTGGCTTCCCAATGGACCATCTACAGAGTCGCCTTCGTATTCACGAGTCTTTTTATCTGCCACAAGTTTTTTTGGGCGAGCGACCTGGCCAGGACTTCGAGATGCTGAAGCTGCAAGAGAGGATAAGTGTAATATCATATAAAACTGGACAATCTTAATTTAATAGAGTTTGGACCATTCCGATGCCTCTAATCTTGAGAGGACCAGTTTCTAAGGTTTCCGAGTGAAAACTTTGAGGACACAAGAATATTTCACCTGGTGAGTTGGTGAGTCAACAATAAGTTTCGGTGTTTGAAAAATCATTCAAATGCAGAAATTCTACTAATTTTACATTTTCTTTTCAACGTGTTTCATCAAACATCAAATCAATTTTAGCAAAAGCTGATGGTCTCTGCCACAACTGTGAATAGATGATAGCGCTAAAGATGGCGACGGATACCTTTCTACCCAGATACATTAAGCTCTTTAACCAAATTCCTATAGAATCGTTAGAGATTCGCGATTGGATTGCAGTGCATCTTGGTAAATGTTCCTTGCCACTATCTTTAGCGCAATCGTCTACTGGAGACATTCTGGAGTTATATAAGCTACCTGGTTTGAAGGATAGCCAACATTGCACATAATATTTGAGGTCAATCTTTCTTGTCTACCAGGTGAGTCAGAAAAATGCATCTACTGTTTCAACAATTGTACAGGAAAAGATATGCAACCGATCTGTAAAATATTAAATTGAAGGCCAGACTAAGGCTTCGACTTAATCTTGAGAATTTTGTCATAATGTAGATGCATCGTTTCCTTCTGAAATAAGGATTTAGCCTGAAGTCACTATTGCCCAAAAACAGGCAAAAATGAGCTACCGCAAGGCCCTGCATTCAAAGGCATCGAGTCATGATAATTAGACCTGCTTTGCCGTGTATCATGAGACCCACGTGAAAAAGATCAATTATCACTCCCAACAACTGTAGCACAATGCCTTTCATGTGATCAGTCTCATTTCACATGAATGTTAGCAAATCAGATGCGCCATCCAAAACCATGAGTCAGCAAATTCTGACAGATAGGGTATACCTTGCTGTCTTATGCTGATTCAATTCCTATAGGAAACCACCTTTTTACACTTTAACCAGAAATGTTCTTATATCTGTGCTACATTTCATTTTTTTAGGCTGAAATTTTGTCGAGTTTCTGGAAAGTCCTGGAAAAATAGCTTACAACAGCATGGAGTTATCTATAGATATATTATGTATGTTATCAATGTTTTTCAAGAAAATCGGTTCAAATTTAGATAAAAATCTGTTAAATGTCAGAAATCTAGGTAGCAATTTCTTACGAGCCATGCATAAAGTGGAATACCCCCAGACAATCAGACCAGGAACTAGTGTCGATGAAAATACAAGAAGCTTTATTTTGGGTGTGAGAGGTAAGAGATAAGTAGGGGCTAATTACTTTTCAGTAGCCTCAAAGTTTCTTTTAGGAGGTTTCTTACTGCATTTGTTACCTTGTACAAGGTGTCCCAAAAATATTATGTCCCGTTTGTGTGCCTGCTGTAGAGTAGCTGTAGCTTTTATAGTATAGTCTCGTGTATCACAAAGGTGTACATAGCATAGGCTTCAAATTAGCATCAAATTAGCATTGGAGACCTTGTTTAAAGTGCTTATGCAACCAAATAATCGATCTTTTGTTTTGTTGTTAAATTTGAAGACCATATCGTCCACATCAATATTCAAAAAACCAAATTTAAATATCTTACTTCAAAATATTTCTATAAGCGTTCAAAGTTGCATCATTCAGTCATTTGCGTGCGACAAAAAATTTTCTCTTGTGACGTCATAAGTAGTAGGCACCAGTCTTTACGAGTCACCAAACACACAGTGAACATTCAAAATTCAACATGGCGAGTGGCATGCCGAAGAAACATGACGGTGGGAAACGCTGTGTTGCGGGTGGAGTAAACGGGGAGAGCTGCGGAAACAGCCAACATGTTCCAAGATCAAGTCATCATTTTCCTGATCGAGAAAAAGAGCCAGAGAGATACATACAGTGGATACGCTTCGTTCGGCGGCATAGGCCTAAGTTGGTTCCTGGAAATGCTTTCAATGACTGACATTGCATATAAAAATAATGAACTTATAACTTGTATGTGAAAAGCTAAGTCCAGTTTTCTATGGCTAGAATGATCTATTCCTACTGCCAAAGGACCAACTATACCTGTCTGTATACTAGGTGAATGAAGGGAGGTCAAACATACACCAGGCCCAAAACATTTTGTAATTAAACTGCGAAAAGCAACGGAAATAGTTTGTATTTTGAATTCATTTTTTTAGAAATACCAGAAATGCAGTTTTTCTCATATCTAAACTTTGTTACTTTTACTCTGACGCATTTGATTAAATTTCACAAATTTGTAGAGTCCATGATGATGGATGGCAGACTGTTAGAAACCACATAGGCCCATCAAACTCAATTGGATCATAAACGATCAACATATTTACGTTGCAATGCAAGGAAGAAGGAACATAACAATAAGATTGCAGATCACGAACACTATAAATCAGAATAAAAAACAAACCGTTCTTGCCAATTATCAACGTTAACTCGTCGCTCAAACCTCGCTTCGATCGTTGCAAGTCGAACGCCGTCTTTGTATTCGTCGAAACGATAGACCGGTGCTTGACCATGAACAGCAAGAGGCTTACCTCGGGGCGTTTGTGTCAAGATTGACGACACCACTATCTTCCCCATTCTCAGTATCTTCGTTTAAAATTGACCCAACATAACTGAAGCTTAGCTCGATTCATATGACGACATTTTGACTGAGAAGGATCGAAACGCAATGCAAACTGTTCGCAATCTTCCCATGTGGCCTAAATGACTTCCGACAGTGCAATTCAGTTTGCTACTACTTATGACGTCTTTAACAAGTTCAACATTTCGCAACAGGTACTTGTTTTTACGGGCGGATTTTTCACACTTCCTGGTGGCAGAAATTTGTGAAAGTGTTACCAAAATGATCAGGAGAGATCAAATTTTCTGAAATTGGTGTTACCTCATTTTTGATAATTTGGCTGCATAAGCACTTTAAGTCAATCTGACATGTGGTTGCTCATTTATGGCAAAGGAAAACAAAGTAAATGGTTGCTAAAAAAAGCACTTTTACGGTTCTCCAGCAATGCCAAAGTCAAGCAATGTTTTAACGGAAGGGTTCTAGCATCGTATGGAAATATTATCAGCATTTGCTCAAGGGCTGACAGTGCTCCCTTATATAGATAAACAGCACTTTTAACCCTTCTAAAATGTAGAACCCTTTCTTTGAAAATTCAGTTTATTTTGACATTGCTGGAGAACAATAGAAGTGCTGTTTTTGAAGCAACCACTTATTTTGCCTTTCCTCTGCTATAAATCAGCAACCACTTGTCAGATTGACTCAAATAAGGTCTCAAATTCTAAGTTGACGCCTGACCTATGCAACTGTGTAAAGATCGAGACAATAATAGCTATACCTCCTCCGCAGCAGCCAAAAAACGGGGCACAATTTTTCTGGGACACCTAGTAGATTTGGCTTTTTAATGCTCAGCATTGACACAGGAGCATGATTACATATTAACAGTTTCCGTACCATTAGAAAGCAAAGATCGGGCTAGAAAAACATTAGTTTAAAGGCAATGTGTCCATGAAAGTACAGCCGCGTATACAATCTTGTCAAAATATGCTGACACAACGTTGACGACGAACCTCGAAGATCGCGCAGTGGTTGGCAGAATTTAACTGATCACATGCAAACTAAAATTTCAGCTCTGAAAATGCAACCGCAAGCAAGTCATCAGTCTGCTTAGATCACTCCTTGCCACGTAGCGTGCTTCTTTACCAAAGTGATCACATGAAATATCACGTGAATTTGGCATGCCCCCTGCAATGCTATTTTACTTATATGGACACATTACCTATAATATTTCATTGGTTGAAAAGTGGATCTAATTCAGCCATTCCCTTACAGCTTTGGTCAAAGCCCAAGGAATCCAGTTCTGGAGAATTCTTCAGTTGAGACTGAGATGTAATTTTTCAATCGGTTTAACAGTTTATGTAGGACAATTTTTCAAACAGCTGAGACAACTTTCTGACTCACCCGGTATCAAAATTCTTGCCATGATTATGTGAGAAAAGTATGGAATCCCATGATCGACCCCAAAATTGACGAGAATCAAGGCTCCCAGGGGACAGTTACAAGCTCTGATAAAGCCCGTCGTTCATAACACGGTTTTTCAAGCCGTTACAGTATTGCAAAACAATTCACCAAAAGAAGCAGAAGTTTCATCACAAAGGAAATAATTTTGGCCTTTGATATAACCGAACAATATGAACTTTTAAAAATAAGTTGCATAACCAAATATTGCTGAGTTTTCAAACTTCGAATTGTGTTGTTACCTGAAGACGATTGACCAGAAGATTTCCTAACTATAGCTGGATGTGATAATCCCTCCTCTTTAATTCTTTGTCTCCTTTTCTGTCTTGCTGAGATATTTGGTACACCGACAGAGGCCTGCAGAAGAAAATTTGACGATTGTTAGTGCACAAAATGATATATCTGCAAAAGCTTTCAAATCGGATACTCGCCATTGTTGAATAATTGTGATACTAGCTCACCATGAAGTAAAGGATAGGCTGAAAAGTATATGTATTGTTTCATAGCGTAAGAAGGTGGATGTAAAATTCTATGACATATTTCTTCTGAATGCATGGCTTGAATAAAATTTTAGATACTTTTAATTCTACCGTTGGACCTTTCAGAAATTTTGAATATTTTTCGAAATTAAAGCGAATCTTACATTTCAACTCATTTGAGGATGTGACACCATCAAATTTATAAATCATAAACCAGAAGAGTGACCGACTTTTGCTTTATACCATATTGTAGACATCCATAAACTATGGTTTTCTTGGAAAATATTTCATGTTGCGTCAAACAGTTTAGAAATAACGATGGCTTTAAGTCTTTTTGAAAATTTGTCTTGAATTCTTGGAGAAGAAGGAAAACATTATAATTTTGAAAATATTGAAGATATTAGAAAAGTCCAACGGTAAAATTTTAGAGAAATAGCTGAAGTTTCTTTGAAGTCCTTTATTTCAAAGAAATAGGTCATTGAATTTTACACCAGGCTTTTTAAAGATTTGGAACCAATGCTTTGTTTGATAATGATACTATAATACTTTGCGACAAATTTGTGAAATTTCAAAGCCCTCGCTGATTGTTTGACTGACTCATGTAGAAACAAGATAAAGGCAGAAAAATCAAGTCCTGCCTTTGAGGTGCAAGTAAAAGGTAGTATTAACGACAACTATCACAATCAATAACCCCATTCAATACCCTCCCCGTTTTATAATGAACAGGTACACAGCCACTCTTTTAAAAGCCTCTTTTTCAAACTTCATTGTTAATAGTAATAAATGACATTTTCCGTGCGATTTACGAATGCAGCAGCATATTATGCATAACATTTGTCAGCATACCTTTGGCAATTCAACTTGAGCTGGGGATTCTCGACTAGAAGTAAAAAAATCAACGAATAACAAGATGTTTTCAAGTTTGAGTGACTCTAGTGACACTCCAAAGAGAGATATGACTTTGAAATATCAATTATATTTTCACACCTATACAATATCCTGTATTATTGTGATCCATGGATGTATCCATCGATTTCGTGTCAAATAATGTATCCATCGATTTTGATTATTTTCCTTATGTACATTTGTATAGAGCAGACTAGATTATTTATAATCGATGTAAGACAACAATCCTCATTTACATAATAAACCTTGATATTTGATTCAACTTGGATATGATCTTTGAAACCTAAGATAAAACAATCAATAGAAAATTGCCGATACCTGCCAGGGTTTGCTTTATGGAGGTGGAGGAGAAGCGCTGTAGTCGCAGAAGTAACAAAGTACTGATCGAGCCATAATGTAGTGTGGGTGGGGCTCAAAGTGTGTTCACCTAAACTGTACTGGCTGCAAGGTCAGAGGATTTCACCTTTCTGCGACAAGATATTCTTAAACCTTTGTAAGATTAAACGATTCTCAGTGCAGAGCTCGGCACATCCCTCAACCTATGCAAAAGCCAACCCTATGCAGAATCTAAACATTGAAAACTGAAGAAAACATCGTAAAGTATTTACCCCCTATCGTTAGGATCAGTTAGACTTCTGTCTCTCTTCTCCCAGCTCGGCGATGATGGTACATACTCTGGACCTGGAGGTAGTGGACGCGGATTTCGAACTGGCGTAGGCTAAAAATAACAATAAAGGTTGTAACAAGAAAAACAAGAATGACAATTACGCTATGACACGAACATTAATGTAATCTCTCTAGGGTGCAATTTCCTCTCGAACATTTCTCCCATCAAGAAAGCTGGTAATTTCTCTTCACACTCGAGCAAAGTTCTGTATCTGCGATGTTGCAAATGGCATAATCATCTATGATGACACAAGAGGTTTAATGCATTTTTTACAACGAAACAACAGCCAGGATATAGTCTGCAGTATAAGATACAAACCTCCTAAAATGAATACCTCAAAGCTATAAAAGACTAAAACAACATTTCTTAGAGTTATTGAAATCGAAGATACTTGTCAATGCCTTAATAAAGAGACGGTAGGTACACGTGTGCACTTCTCTGGCTTATTAAAGGCTCACTGTCGTGGATGTTATTGGCTAGATCTTTAGATGAAATCAGTAACTAAAGCTAGTGGGTTTGTATTCATTAAGCCTTTATAGGGTGGAGTGACGCTTTCTTTCCCGAATAAAAGGAGTCATATCGTTATCATGAAATTTATTTCTCTGATAACTGAAATAACTGAAGCTTGCCTAATTCTTTTCTTTTCGATTGTCTTATTTACCGAATCAGCGTCATGACAGTTTGCCTATAAAGCCTCCTCTATTTATCTCTGTCATGTAACTTCAAAACAAGACAAAAAAAGCACACATTTTCCATCAAATAACTTGAGCTAGGTGGGATCATTTGCATGCATTTCAAGACAAAACAGACATACATTTTCCATCAAATAACTTGAGCTAGGAGGGGGGATCATTCGCATGTATTTGAAGTAAGGGAGGCATCTCACATTTACAGTTTAGAAGTTGCTAAGCCAGATCCTAAATTATGGCTCTGATCTGGAAACATTATTAATACCAACGGGTGTCCCACATAAATGTAGAGCTACCTGGTATCAAAGAATACGGCAAACATGCATAGATGATTATCAGATTAACTTCTTATCAAATACCTTACTTTATCTTAAAAGTTTACTGCTGTTCAAAAGAAGACGATTCATCTACAGGGTGTCCCAAAAAACATGTGCACCGTTTGAATGGCTACTGAGAAGGAGCCATAAATCTAACTTTCCTTTTTTTCAGATTTGTGAAAAGAAAAGATTTCAACTTAGAGTTTGGCACCGAGTTTATGTAAATCTGACTAGTGGTTGCTGATTTATTGAGAAAGAAAGTCACAATCATTCGTTGCTTCAAAACCAGAGGATTTTATCTCAGTACTTAACTTTACAACTTGAATTTTAATATCAAATGAACTTAAACTTTACAGTTATGCCAGGAAACGCATTTTGGAGTAATTAATGACCATATAACTCAAGAATATTAACCGAGCAGCCTGCTGAACGCAATACTGTTGATTTAAAACGACTTCGTCACTTTTGAGAAGCACCATATCGGATGGACGCATGCCATGGCCTGAAGCACTTATGTTGCACATTGCCATTCCTAGCAACCCTAGATTTGTCCAACATTTTTGGTTGTCACAAACTTCAATGTATGACTATCTGTCTCACTTATGACCATCAGAAAACAGGGCTAGGCATGTTTCTTTCAATCAATTTCGTTGATTTTAACGCAATGGAGAATAATGAATCCTCTGGTTTTGAGGCAGCCAATAATTTTGGTTTTCTTGGTCCATAAATCAGCAACTAGTGATCAGATTTACTCAAACTTGGTGTCAACCTTTAATTTGAAGTCTCTTCTGTCAAGGACCTTAAAAACAGAAAAATTTGAATTATGGCTGCTCCGCAGAAGCCACTCAAACAGCGCACATGTTTTTTGGGACACCCTGTATGACAAAAGAGGGCAAAATGACAGTTTAGCAATATAGGTATAACAATAACATGTTGGTGATTTTTCAAAGGTATATCTATTTACTTTTTTATTGTAATTAGTTTTTCTCTTTATGTAAATGGTTGGTGTCAATTAGTTCAAACTAGAACTATCTTTTTTCAACCAACTGTAAATTGGGATGATGATGATGATGATGATGATGATGATGATGATGATGATGATGATGATGATGATGATGATGATGATGATGATGATG
>REGL01000018.1:605049-616454 GCA_004194395.1 Aurelia aurita complex sp. Pacific | reverse complement strand
ATTAGTTATTGCTGTAAAATCTCCTTACAGCAACTTTTATGGCAATCTAGCTACCTGCCTTAAAACATAGACATAAGAAAACAGGTTTCTCATGTGGCTATGTTTAAAAGTGTTTGTGTCCTTACCTTACGAGGTGACTTTGGCAAAGTCACCTTGTAAGAGTGAATCTTTTCATTGTTTACCGTAAATACCGCTTCCTTGATAACTTTTTCATGGAATATCTAAACAATTTTTTCTGAAGTAGCTTTCTTAAAAAGGCGTTTCCCTCATTCTCTGAGAGTCTGAAGGGCGTGGTCCCACAAAATTTTCTTAGGGCTTTGCCCCCAAGCCTCCCTGAGGCCCCGTCCTAAGAATCGGTCCAGGGCCCGAGTTGGCTCTCAACGGCCCTGCATACAGTATATCAAATTTTGACTCATTCTTATTTATCCAGTATTCTTCCTAGCATGAATTTTCAAACTCCTAACTTTTATATGAGTTTGTTGGAGATGAGATACGGTTTGTCCGAGGAAACTTATGTGTCCCGCCGTGCAGTAGGTTAATGCTCATGTGCCCATCAGATTTCCAATCCAAAACGCTACTGCACATGAACATTAACCTAATGCACGGGGGGACACATATGTTTCCTCGGACAAAGCGTAGCTTGTCTCCCCAATGAGTGGCATAATATAAAGATACTGAAAAATCCTTGGGCAAGAATACGGTTTCTTTTGTGCCCAAAGCCTCTGCGGTATGTGATACTGAAACACGGGGAGGACCTGAAATTATTCTTGAGTTTAGACATTATGAATGAGAAGCAACAAAGTGTCTTTACCTGTTTCTTATCCCTTTTATGCCTTGCAAGAGACACCTGTCCATAGCTCCCTTTCCCAATAACTTTTCCAAGGACATAATTTTCAAGTGGCATGGTTTCTTTGTCAAAGGCAGCTCAGCATCATTGATACAGTGTGCAAGTATGGTTCATTCTATAACAAACAAGCAAAAATGCTTCATTTCCAACAGTAACTTTGATAATAGAAAATGTACATTCAGTTCATGTGAAGTTCTTTTGCCTTCACAAAGGTGTTGTGGCGCAGTGGTGTATTCCTGTGACTTTGCAGGGCAGAACAGTCAGGCGGACAGGGTTCAATACCATGGTAGAGCCCCACCACTTGAGCATCATCGTGACAAGGGGTTGTGGACTCGATTAGCACTAAGCTACTTCTGTGATCCCAGTGCCTGCTGCTAAAAACCGCAATTTCACCTTCATCTTTGCTAACACACTTTAACAATAGCCCTAATCCAGAATTCATCATGATTTTTTAATCTTTCCAAGCAACTTGCCTTGATTTCTATCTTTAGAAGGTCAGAGCAAAATCTTAAATGAAAATTAGTTTGAAATTTTACTTCGAGCACGTGCGAGATCTTGTCGAGAACTGTCTTACTGTGCAGACTCCAGTCTGCAGAGTATGGCAGTTCTCGACGAGATCTTGCGTGTGCAGACCAAGGAAGCAGTGGCGTGCTCACGTGCAAGGTCTTTGATTCCTTTGTTTGCTTGCGTGCAAGGTTTTGATTCCTTTGTTTTCAAAGTAATGAACAAAAGATCTCGTTCAAAATCGGCGTGCACGTAAAATTTTTGAAAAAAATCTTGTGCGTGCAGCTGCCACACTCTGCAGACTGGTGCAGACTGTGCATGTGCCCCACCCCAAACTGATAAGTTTGCAAAGTGTGCGAAGAAGATGGGCACCTGACCACTGTTTAGAATGATGATTCTATCATTCTTCCTTTGTTATCATAAAAATGCGGGCAGATGATCATCCGCGTGCACCACAGGAATAGCAGTCTGGGCCCCACCCACAAGTCTATTTCGTAACTATCATAACATAAATAAGCAGTCTGAAAGCGATTTTACAGTCGATGAAATCGACTTGAGGCAAGTCTAAAAACAATCATAACAAAAGATAACAAAGGATTTAAGAAATTTAGGCCTGTTGTCTTTTTCACTGTGAATGTTTTGTGATATATAATGCAATCACTCTTGCTTTTTCTCTCTGATTGACACGATAGTGATCAGCCCATCAGTTCACCGTTCATCTCACCTTCAGCTCCAGATGGTTATTTTGCAAACTCTTGTTAACTCTCTGCCTACAACAAGTGAAAGAATCGGAATATGCTGTATGCTCGAGCATCTAGCTTCTTGCATTGAAGATGTCAATTGAATTGAATCAAACGGAGGAATATTCCTGCGCAGTGAAATGCTACCATTAATTTGCCTCAGTCTCAGTAAGAGGTAATTACAATAGTTTTTGGCGGTTGATTCAAGACACATTTCGATCGAATTCGAATAAAAACAACACAAAAATAAACAGAAGAAACAAGATGAAGTCAGTCACGATGGCCCGTTTTTGTTTGTTTTATCAATTACTTCTTTATGGAAATGATGGTGGTAAAGCTTCAGTAGACCATAATAGTGGTGAAGAAGTTTTAGGCCCGACAGACGGAGCCAAAAAGCGCGGAGAAGCGAAGCTTGGGGAGTATGAATCAAACAACAGTCCTTGTTGGACCAAAGCAGTTTCAGAGTTGAGAACAAAATGCAGTGAGATGACCGATCTTGAGCAAAGTATCTTAGCCATGAAGTTTGCAAACTGCCATTTTGAGAAGTCAGGAATGAAAGTTTATGACTGTACAAATAAAGATGATTTTAAGAAGTGCACAAATGCAATGAAAAATGACAGTTTCATTGCGTTTCTGACGTATACAGAATTTTTTACACATGTTAAAGACATATGTTATTATCTTCAAAGTGTGATTTGGAGGAAGCAGACTGCCCAAACTATTTCAAGATTGGCAAAAATTGCTGGAGAAACTGCTAAAAATCTTGATGCATCATTACAGAATCAGGATTTGGTTTTAAAAGGACAGAATATATCATTAAAAAACCAGGAAGAAATTTTGGAAAATGAAAAGAATCTTAAAGTCACATTACAAAATTCAACAACTACTGCAAGAGCTGCTTTCGAAGAAATGAAGCAGAAAGCTGATGAACAAAAAGCTATCTTCAGTCAAACATTTGATGGTGTTTTCTCTGGCATTGATAAACTAGCTCAGCTACAGGCCATGTTACTTGGAGAATTCATTGGATTGCAGTCTATTGCATTTTATATAGCTGCATTGATCACATGCTACTTTGTGACAAGCTCACCAAGGACAATAGGAGCAAGACTTGCACTTTTTACAGCCTTTTCACTTTTGGTTGTTGCTGAAAAATTGATAGTTGATTGGTCTTTTAAAAGAAAATCACAGTTTGATTCGCCAGCTGTGAGTATTCCACATGCTAATTTTTGCAAGACTGAGTAAATTACAGTAGATTGATGAAAACTCAAATCAGGCCCGTCTGAAGGGGAGGCTGGGGGGATTTCAGCCCTCCCCCCAATAATTTGCTGAAGTTTGTTCGACACTTTATTACGTGAATAAGGTTGTGAAAGTCAAACCCTAGAAAATTAAGATTCAATCTTTCTCTATTTGAGGAAGTTACCATATAATTTATCGAGCCATCATTTTAATATTATGCAATTCAAAAATAATCCATATCCTCATGAAATTGAAGTCCTCTTTTCATAATTTTTGTGGAAAGACCACTATCAGTCATGATCCTGTGCTTCTTTATAACGAAAATTCTCCAAAAATGGGGCATTTTCCAATGATCTAAAGGGCATGGTCGTGAAAAATTTTCCTGGAGGCCAGCCATGGACCCCCATTTTTGCTCACTACGCTCGCCTTGAGTTTCAGCACGCCAATATGAATTTTTTTCCATCGGGCCTGCAGATATTCGCATTTCTTATGTTGAGGAATGTCAGAGAGACTTTCTTGAATTGGTCAATTGTAAAATACAATACTGCAGATTCCTTAAATGCATTTTTACTTACTGTTGCCATGCTGACTAACAGAAAGCTGTACATTTTCTGTAATTTTTCTGATAATTTTGCTCAGTCAAAATACATTTTTACTTTCCTGGTCACATTTTGAAAGTATCAATGAGCTCTGTGCTACTACCATGACAAGGAGTAGTACCATATTCAACTCTCTTCTAAAGGTAGTATTTTGGCTTTTGGCACATTTCTCTTTTGTGCCAAAATATTTCTTCATTTCAAGCTTCTTCTTCTTCAGGAATGGTTGCATGAAAAAGTTTGGTTTGCAAGAAAAGTATTCATCGCTGTTTCAGTGTTCATTCTTGGCTATGTGGCCACAAAATACAAAGATTTAAACCAGATAAACAATGTGATGCTCAAAGAAATCCAGCAAAGCATTTTGGAAATTCATGAAATAGAAAAAGCAAAACGGGGCAGGCATTCCGTTGATGGCCCAAATAAAAAACTATATCTTTCAAACACTGCTGGCAAAACTAATTTTGCTGCACAGTCCAAGCAATTAATTTCTCTGGAGTAAGTACATAGCTCTATTTTTTGGTCTAGGTAGAATCTTGAAGGGTTAATCAGTTGATTTATTGGTTGACTGACTGACTGATTGATTGATAGATAGATAGATAGATAGATAGATTGTTTGTCAAACCTTGCTAAAATCGAATGAATTATATTGATTAAGTAATTGATTAATTTGGTTTCATGAAAAAGCTTAGGTAAAGCTAAACGTAGCATTTGAAGCATATGTTAAAAGCCAAACATTTTAGACATCAGAAATGTCATGCATTTGAGAATTTTAATGTCATATTTTTTGAAGGCCAAAATACTCATTGTGCGAATTTTTTGCAGCATAGAAAAATAACGGCAACAATATTTCTACTGTTTGAAAAGGTAATGTCTTGCTCACGAAACACTTTGCATTTCAAAGGAATGTGGCGAGAGTGCTAATTTGCGAAAAATATCATATGTTCTTTAAATAAATCCATCTTATACAGGGTGTCCCAAAATATATGTTCTACGTTTGATTAAATATTAAAAAATAACGAAATAATAACGGACTCCATGGTAAGATAACCATATTGCTGACATTTTAGATTAATTTTAGACACCAGAAGCTGGCAAATTGGCCAAATATTCACGGAGTTACGATGTTTTGAAGTTCAAGTTTGTGCGAAAGCTGAAACCAGACGCTCCTGAAATTGCATATTTTGTAAAAATAGAGTCTCATTTATTCCAAGCACAAATGGAATTTGCAAAATGCTTTCAATAAACTAGCTTTCTCTAACATTGAATCAAGGCTATGGATGCTTGGAGGAATCCTGTTGAGCACAATGTGGAATGTCCCCGTCTCTCATCGATAAAGTTTGCATTCGATGTTTTTGGATACTTGCATTCTTAAGTAAAGTTTGGTAACGGTTACAAGAATTAAATTAATTTTGAAGTTCTATTTGGTTTGCCTGATATCAACAGGAGGTAAAACATTGAACAGTCTTCTTTTACCTCGATGTTGAGACGTCTTTTTGAAAAACAAGTCATTTAGGCGCCGGCGCGTCTGGTTTCAGTTTTCGCACAAACTTGAACTTCAAAGGCTTATAACTCCATGAATTCTTCGCGGATTTGCAAGATTCTAGCGTCAAAAATTAATTTGAAATCTTAGAAACAGAGTAATGTAGCAAGGAGCCTGTAAGTGTCATCGTTACTTTTTAATATTTAATCAAACGTCGAACAATTTTTCTGCGACACCCTGTATATCATTCTCATCATCCTCAACAATGATTATTTGTTGAAATTTCTGACCAAGAACCCTGGAAATGAAGCACAATCTATGTATGGCATTTTTAGTATTTTAGTAAGTTTTTAGTCGTCCAGTTTTTCTGTAATTTAACGCTCGAAATTCCGTGAAAAAGCATTCGAACATTTTTTATGCGAAATTTATTCTTCTGAAATTTTTGGCGTAATGTGTACTTGTGTTGTGATAGGAAATCTATCAAACAGATTAGAGAAAGATGAGATACAATAGGTAGGAAACAAAGTAAAATCCTATGTGACATTATCCAAACAAGAATCAGAAATCATATGGATATGATAAAACGATAAAAACACACTAAATAGACAATGTGGAGACCAACAGCGAAGAAATTTCAATCATCACCAATTGGTAATTTAACGCTAAACATTAAGCATTTCTACACAGTCATGCGTTTTTGCTGTGTTGTCTTGAGGTGCACATACTGTAGAAAAAATCGGTGAAAAGTAGACTCCAAAACACGAAAGCTTGACAGAAAAACGACCCACTCTTACAATTATCCTCTTTTGACATGTTTTGGCAAGCTGCTCTAGAAAAATAGCCTTTTTCGATACCCTGTGCTGGAAAAAGTTGGTGAAAACGATAACCTGAAAACGGCACATTGCCGTCGGAAAAAAGTACTAATTACACTCATCCGAGGCTAATGCCTTATCACATGACAGTGGCGATCAGTTTTTACCAACTCGCTCTGCTTCCTGTCCTTTTTATGATTTCTATTGTTGACTTCCCGCTCCATTCTGCAATTCTCTCGAGAAATTTAATCGTATGTCTCCCTCTTGCTCTTTTTCCTTCTATCTTTCCCCGTATGTGTTAGCTTTTCTATTCCGTTGTTTCTCATTCAGTGTCCAAGGGGCTACAACTGTTGTTTCCTTATTGTTTTCATTCGAGCTAGGTACATCAAATTGTTGATAACTGTTTCATCCTCTCTTCAGCAATATGGCAGTTTCACGTTCTTCACCTCCTCAAAAGAAACAGCCCTCGCCATTTGAGCATTTCGTTGATATCTTCAACCAATCATTCCAATCGAAAGAAGATGAAGTGATGCAAAATAAAAATTCAGGCACAGCAAGAAAGAAGTCGAGAAAAAACTCGAGCCGTGAGAAGAGAAAGCTATTTTCAGATGACGAGAACACGGATGAAGGAAAATCAAACAGGAAGAAAAAAGGGACCGAAAAAGAAAAGAGGAAGCCCTGTTCGGACGATGAGAACACGGAGGGAGGAAAAGCCAGCAAGAAGAAACATGCGAAGGAAAGAGACAAGAGAAATCTCATTTCAGATGACGAGAACGTAGACGAAGGAAGATCAAGCAAGAAGAAAGGAGGGAAAGAAAAAGAAAGGAGGAAGCTCTTTTCGGACGACGAGAACACGTATGAAGGAAAATCAAGCAAGAAGAGTAAAGAGTTTTCAAAGAAAAGTTCTGTTAAACGAACTCAAAAAACTAAACGAAAATCTGATGCAGCGGATGAGGTCAAAACCAATACGCCTGAAGTAAGTATGCTGTAGATTTCATATAAATTAAAATGAGCCGTCTGCCCTTTAACATATTAACTGCGTCAGTATTCCTTTCGTCCGCAGAGAAGTCAATATTCTTTGTAATCTGGTAATAATAATAATATAATGATAATAATAGTAATAATAATAAAACTAAAACACCATAAAAAATAACAGAAAACAAAGTATAAGAAAGTATAAGAAAACTAAACTGGAATTAAGCAGGAAAACTAAACTAACAGTGATAATAATAATATAATGATAATGATATAACGAATCTTTATACAGGTTATACATCTCAACAAAAAACGATGTAATCAACATGTGTCCTGTAAAGGAAAAAAGACCTATAACAACTCTGATAAATCCGAGCAGTAATTGCTATGATAATTTACAAGTTCCATATTTACAAGTTTTAACTAAAGTGTTTCTTTATAGTTCTTCGTATTGCTTAAAGGATTCAGTTTTTTCTTAGGTCAATTGGAACTTCGTTGTTCCTAGGTCAGAAATGATATGAGATATTAATTCTAATTTTTAGACATTTAGGGAAGAAATTTGATATTGCAGAGTGTTGACTTGCAATACACTGTATGGGGAAAAATTAGAAGTTCTTGGCAAATGGCTTGGGGAAAACATTCAAAATTTCAAAAGAAAGTTGGCCACTGCTGTTCGTATTTTTTCGTCCACAGATATTTCTGTCGGGTGCCAATCTGACATATCGACTTGGAAACAAGTTTCTTCGTGGTGTAAACCGCAATTTGTTGTTGTTAATTCTTTATTCGTAGAAAAAGTAACATTTTCTGTCTTTCAGGCCACTCACCACGACGTTTCGATAATTTCACGGTACAACCTTCGAGCTCGCAGCATAACGCCACTCAACAGTCCAAGTAGCAGTGGTGTTGCATCATCAAGTTCTGCTAGCCGATCCAAGAAAAATAAAACACCACAAGTGAAAAGCCCACCATTGAAGTTTAAGCAAGGGAAAGGACTCTTTAGTTCTGACGAAGATGGGACATGAATGAACTTTCAGAAAGGAAAAGTTTCTTGAAGATGAGATGTGATTGAATTTTCGATTATGGAAAGTTTTCTTGAGATTGGTCATATTTTTCATGTTTCTAGTTGCGACGTAAGTTTCATTTTTGTCTTACGTTGTTATGTCTAGGTTAAAGGGAAAACCACTCCTTACAAATCTCGTACACTGCAGCAAAACCCCTTCTCTTTCTCGTAAAAGATCCCAAAAGCCTCTACAATTTTAATTCTTTTAACAACTTTAAGGAACTTCTGAAGGAGTAAGACAGACTCCCCCTACATTCCAGAGTTTCCAGAGCCTCCATAACTCTGTCGCAAACACCGAGAATTCGGAAAGCCCTGCTAAGCTTCCTTTTCGTTATGCAAGCTTTCTTGGGGCTACCATGCAGCCTTGTTCGTCTGTTTTCTGTTCTCACGAGGATGGTTCGCTAACCAATTTTGATCAAGGTTATGAGATCTCTTTTGAAAGGATTTTGAGATCAAAATTTTCATAGAATTACTTGTAACTGAAGAACGGTTCTATTGATTGTGGCAAACTAAAATGTCTCATCTAATTTGACATGTTAGCAACAAATGTTACCAGTTTGTAAGAATGAAATGGATAATTGGAAAGATACAGGCTTCCAAACTTCCAAACATTTTTCTGAATCACCCGGTATGAAATATTTCAAAGCCAACAGACCAATGTAAAAGTTGCTTGAACCTGTCAAATTTTAACCAATACATTAATGGGAGGTTGTGAAATTGACATGCAACTGCGCGGTTGGCTCAAGTTAATTGTGTTCTATTTTAAAACGCCCTCATATAGTGTTTCAATAGACTATTTTGCATTTTGCCAAAGATCGCTTCGGGGAATTTTTCACCCCGATTCTCTGCATCTCTTGTGAATCGTCAGATCAAATGGAAGGACATTTTTAGAGGTGCAAAGGCTTATGGTAAAAATTCTCTGACGCCCTCTTCAGTGCAATCGTCTATTACACTGTTATTTGTATATAGTGTATGGTTAGAACTGGTTAGAAAAGGGCAAACTACGCAAAGAAGCATGCATTGATTTGGTCTTTTGCGCTTTTCTTCCAGTGTTGACTACCGGGTAAGTAAAAGAAAGTTAACAAGTTTGGTGGGCAGTGGAATAAAAAGTACTTGGCCGACATTCAAGATCGAGACTTTGATCTATCATCTAAAGGCTAACTTAGATGTTCAAATTTTGTTTGGCAAATCTCTCACCTGTTAGACCCAGATATTACGAAAATGCTTGCAAGGGATATTCAATATGATTGTCAGTTTCAGAAGTGGAATTATTGAAATTGCAATGGCAAGTAAATCATGGACCAGAATGGAACGTGGAATCTTCGTTCCCATACAAACCCCTTATAAATATTTTCCTAATTTCTGGGTCTAAAAGATGATGATTTACAAAACAAAATTTTCACATCTAAGTTAGCCTTTGACTGATAGATCCACATTTTAGTTTTAGAATGTCAGCCACGTACTTTTCATTCCACAGCCAGCCAAACATGTTAACTTTTTTTGGCTCAGCAGATAGATAGTTTCGCCCACTAGGGCATCTTTAGAGCAACATTGTTATTTGTAGATATATGAAAATACTAAATTATTTGGGTTCTAAACTTCAAATTGTGGTGTTTTTAGGAAGGTGAAACCTCCTTGGTAAATTTTAATTGCTGAGATGAAACGTTGTAAATATACCGGGTATCCAAGAAATAAGTATACAGATTTGGTTGGTTTGGTCCAACGATTTGACTTTAGCTTTAATCATGTCTAATCACTGTCCAAATTTTCACCTAATGTCAACTTGAAAAGAGATATCCCATTTGTTGGTATTGGTGCTATGAGAGCAGAAACGTTAATCTTGTAAGTTCAAATTTGCCTCCTCGTCTAAACCCAAAGCAAAGTTATTAGTACGATATCCTTTTTAGAGGCCTGGGATATACCATACCACCCCAGTCTAAATATAGCAAAGAAATTTTTTTAGCTTGTGTCCACATCCTTATCTTTTTCAGCGAATCTAACTGCCCATCTCTACGAAATTTCATGCTGGTAGGGTATCACAATTTCCATAATTCGCCTTTTTTTTGTGTGCTAACAGCCCTCACTATTTGGTCTTCTGGCCAAAGCGAATTCTTGACGCACATCGAAATAAAAAACTGGGTGACTTCTATCAAACAGAATATAATAGGATCTGATATTCTTAAAATTTTAGCAAGGCTATCATTGCTTTATTCGATGTGCTTCAAACCAAAGCGCCAAAGCTCTTGTTTGGATGTGGACTCGATTTGAGCTTTCAAGATTACTATTTCCACTCTCAAAGATCCCATACCAACAAAGAGGTCATGCCTATGTTTAAGTTAACTATGAACTATCGAGGTATGTTTTGCAGCTGATTAGCCATTGCTTGAAGCTAAATTCACACCGCTGGGTCCAACCAAATCTGCATATACTTCTTTTTATAACACCCGGTAGCCTTGGAGGCGCTATCTTAAGTCTTAGATTACCTCATAGCATAAGTATGGAAGCACATTGCATTGCTGATTGGATTGACAGTATGCATTGAGAATATGTGGTATTTCTTCGCGAGTTCTCTAACAACTTTTGCCAGAAATCTCGAATTGTTGGCAATTGACTATAAACTTGAAGAATGGAAGGAAAAAACGAGTTGAAACTACCGAGTGAGCCGGAAAGAAGTTCCCATTTTCGAAAATTTGTAACACTGCAAGTACTTCATGGATTTGAATGATTTAAATTCTAGTTGAAAGACAAAAGATCGAAGTATTTTTGTAATTTTTCTCGTCTTCTTACGCGCACTTCGAATAAAGGTAAATTCAACTTTACAAAGATTTCATTGTTGCAAAATGACTGAAAAGGGCCGAAAACCCTTAATCAAATAATAGGACTCTCCTCACACAGAACAATACGCACGGGCTTCTCACCTCTCTCAAGAGTTATAAGACATATAAGACATAGATTCTCAAACAGATACTAAAGATTTTCAATCCCATGGCAATAAATGTGCAGACGATATCTCTTACCCATGAGAAATTGCATTTTCTCTATAGTTCTGAGTGAGGAGTCATTTGATGATTTGATCAAGTATTTTAGGCCTTTTTCAGTCATTTTGCGACCACCATGTTTTTGTAAACTTGAATTTACCAATTTTTCCAGTGCTC
>REGL01000018.1:560232-585530 GCA_004194395.1 Aurelia aurita complex sp. Pacific | reverse complement strand
CAAAACCCAAATAAATCATTCAGACTTTCATGAACCCAAAAAAGTAATTGTACAATTGACTGACCCAAAAAAGTAGCCCGAAGTAGCCTAATAAATGTATTAACGGATTTGCATAATAAGAGCCTTTCTCGCTGACATTAATCGTTTTGATCATTCTACAAGTATTTTTGCCAGGGCAGGGGTTTGACTAGTAAAAGCTAGCAAAACGGTTCATACCGCAGAGCACATATAAAATGGTCTAAATTGTCAAATCATTCACACTAGGGCTGCATTCTGCCTCTGGTGACCTGTGAAATTGTTTTCTTTTTTTTCATATTCAATCAAAATTTTACAATACAAGTTACTTTTTAACACTACTTACAAACTACTTTACGATACTACAAAAACGATACGTTGGAGAGCAAAAGACAATGGCAACTCCGCAGCCATTACATAAAACTAAAGACTAAAAGTTTATCTCAAAT
Organism: Aurelia aurita complex sp. Pacific; assembly: GCA_004194395.1. NCBI lineage: Eukaryota > Metazoa > Cnidaria > Scyphozoa > Semaeostomeae > Ulmaridae > Aurelia > Aurelia aurita complex sp. Pacific. The sequence goes on along the minus strand of REGL01000018.1, from coordinate 585,066 downwards.
TAGACGTCATCTAGTGAAACAAATTGAATTGATCATTTGGGACAAGTTTGCGTGCCCAGATATCTAATTTAAGATAGACTTTCAAGACTATTACATACATTATAATATGAAACGACTACAAAACAAAAACAAACAAAAAAACCAAAAAAAAGATACAAGAAGGGACTTTTGAACTTGGTGGCTGTGTTGCGACAAACCGTATTTATAGCCATATTAATCAAACCGACCAGTGTTGTGGATGTAACGCAGTGTTAATTCGATTATCTTTTTATTTAACTAATTAGTGAGGTCTTTACCGCCATACAGTAATAGCTGTGTCAAAACATCATTTGAAAGGCCAATATATCCAAATGGTCGTACCAAAGCAAGGACGCTAGCGAAAAGATGTCGTCGATGTATCTCGAAAGAAGGGCAAAGCAACAAGAAATGCTGTGAAAATTACGAGCCAGTCCGCCATTGATGACCTGTATTCATGGCCTATTTCCAACGTATAACGAAATGCTAAGATTGGTCAAATTTGCTGAGTTTTGATTGGTCTAATTTGCTGCCTTCTGATTAGTCTGATTCCATGTTGCAAAAAAAAAAGAAAACAGTAACAAGAGCTTAATCTATATTTACATGCTGTTATATTTAGATCTAATCTCAGTCAAATTATGCACTCCCTATTGTTGCATCAAGTATAATAAACGCTAAGTACTATTAGCTCGTAGACATTCTTTAAGATTTAGAAGGAGAAAATTGTCTAAATACTTCAAAGTCCCTGTTTGAAAAATTAAGCTTTTAACAGTTGCTACAAAAACATGAGGTTTCATTCATCAAGAATTGAATAGAAAATCAGTTGTCCAGAAGCATCAACAATAAATTACCTTTGTTACTGTGAATTTGTTGCATTATCGAAGCTGCAGTTTTCTTTCAAATTTTTGAGGCTGTCGAGGTAACGAGAAATTCTCTTTTTTACATCTCCAGTAAATAGGTCTTGTTGTTTTCATTTTAAAAAGTGTATACTCTACGAGCAAACAATAGCATTACGAAACGAGGTCATGCTGTCACACAAAGTAATTTTAATTCTGTAACGAAAAGTACGTGAGTAAACATTATTGAAGTAATTCATTTAATTTCGGGGTAGACAAGAAAAGTCGCCCACATTGGTCACGTCGTTGCAAGTATCTTTAATTTCAATTTTGCTTTAAATTATGCGATCGACGGGCTTATACTTTCATTTCTGAATCCATATGTGTCAGCTCCATAAAACCCCATGAATTTGGACATAGGCCGTTTTCATTCGAGGCAAGTATGTATTCATTTGCCATCAAACTTAATTTTTACAATAGCATAGCTTAAAAACAACTTTAAGACGAAATGCAAAGATCACAGACTTTTACAGTGTAAGAAGAATATAAGATAGAATGAAAAATACAATGTCTATAGTACACATTTAAAATAAAAGGAAAACGCGTTGAGATGGTGGGGAAAGCATTGAAAATTTCAAGGAGAGAACATGTTTCTATAATGGTCCTTTTTAGATGTGGAACTGGAAATAAATAGACAACTAGTTACGAACAATGAAAGCATATTTGAATGCAGGAGAAAAATAGATAAATGTGGGCCAATATGCCCCATGCCTTTGCAAGGCATAGTGACAGACATTTGGATTGTGCTCTTGCCTTTAGTTTTTTGAAAAAAAATCTTTCATTTTGTGCTTGAAATAATTCAAATTGTTGATAATTCTTCTAGCCGGGACTCAAGACGCAAACAATTCATAAACGCAAATGGGTCATCGTTTGTCCTTTCCATTTCATTTTTAAGTATGTTGCGAAAATAATTGAATCCTGGCATTCTAGTTTAGTTAATAGAGACATGTATGTTAATCTACTATTGCCGCACGTCACCCCCCGGGGGTGTACTTGACTTTCAATTGTACGGGAGTGTTCACTCCAAAGAGAAAATGTTTCACCCGGCTTTAGAAATTTTCCCTCGAAATGATAGCCGGCTTTAGAAAAAATCGGCGAAAAGCATACCCTAAAACGTAAAAATTCGTCAAAAAGCAATTAAATAAACCTTTTGACAACCGGCTTTAGAAAAATTGCCTTCTTTTGATATCCGGCGTTAGAAAAAAAGGCGAATCGATACCCGGAAAGGAGTGCACATCCCGTCAGCAAAATATACTAAGTAGCCCCCCCGGGCGTCACCCTCAAGACTTTTGCGAAAATACGGATGGAGATTGCAGAGATTTTGGATCATTTGGCAGGGACTTTAGATGCTGCCGATGCTGCCATAGAGATATGCTTTGATTTCCAGCAGTAATTGCTTAGTTTGAGGCAGCAATAACAGATTATTTGGCCTCAAATTATAACCATTTTCCTTTTCGTAAATCATTTTCCATACCTATAAAAATAAGATAAAAGTCTTTACATTTACAGAAATTCATGTTCTGGCCAACAAACAAACATATTAGATTAGATTTGCTTGCCAAGCAATCTTTCCCCATTTGGACTCTGCCACTGTAACTGCGCTTTCCTTTACGTTTTTAACCTTATGTAGTGTATTGTATCTATTTTTATATCATAAAACTTGTAAATATTCTAATTGTGGCAAATGATACATGAATATACATACATACATACATACATGCCGGTACACCTTTGGTTCCGTAACAAACGTTTAACAGATCAGCCTCCAGTTTTCACTGTTCCTGTTTGGCTCCTGCTGCTTATCCGTAACGTGTTTTCTTACCTGTAGAAAAATCCTGTCCTGAAGCAGTCTAAACGCCTTTGAACCGTAACAACTTTGTAGCTGTTTTGAAACTGTACCGGGACATTGTAAACATCGTCTGTATTTGTCAAGCAGTATTTTTTGTGATATGGCCAAACGGACAAACACTTTCTGTGCCAAGATCGTTTGGGCCATAGGGCTAGCGCTCTACAGCAATCTGAAAACAATGGCAATTTAAGATAAGCGAAAACATTGACATTCTTCATAGCTTCATGAATAAGATCAGCAGCATATGAAAGCGCGAGAGAGAAAAAATGCGAATAACAGAATATACTTATTTTAATTCAAATGGCATTAACAGTAGGCTCAATTCCTAAATCTTAATAGTTCAAGTAAATGTAAAATTGCGCAAGGAATTTATTCAATATGCGGCTAGTGTAGAACGGAGGCTAATTTTTGCAGGTCACAATGGCAGGTCACCACTATCGCTAAGGGCTCACAGCTGAACAAAGGAATTCTTTGTGCACAGGATACCAGAGCCACTATTGTACTAGCGTATGCAAATGCATTTGTTAGTTGAGGGATTCGGAACAAGACAAATGCCAAAAGGGTTGCCAAAGGAATGTTTCATTTTCCCAAAGGTCTACACGTTACTACTTGGTCTCTTATCCTGTATCCTGTACACAAAAACAATCCCTTTTTGTTTAGCGTAAGAGCCCTTCGACATAATAGCAAGCTGCCATGGTGGCCTGCAAAAATATTCCTGCACTTTACACAAGCCGATTCAAAATTAGATGAAATTACCTCACCTTCAATTTTGAAATATTGTCGGCGCTCTCGATATCAATTGGATCGAATCAAAACGGAGCGATAATTCACTAGATTAGAAATGCGTCTTTTAGAACATACCATTCTAAAGAGAGAAATCAAATATTCTGTTAGAAATGTCGTGTCCCAGTGTGTCACAGGTGCTTTCTGTAATATCCTTATTAAGGGTGTTTACCTCTTGCTTGCACATTGATGTAAAATTTCGATTGCAATGTTCCCTTTCCGCTTCATTTAGATTCAAAAGTAACTGAGACCGACAAAGTCTTTTCTCAAAACATCCGTGTCTCTGCAGAATCATCTTGGAAATAGATATTCAGACAGACCTTCACTCTGACAAATAAGCAGCTAAAACTCTAGAAGTCAACGGGAGATCTCGTACTGACAAGAGAATGAATCAAGATATGTCAAAGCTTCAAAACAAGCTTAGAAAGAACCCGTAATTTCTATATTGAGAGAAATAATTGCAGTACTGTGGAGGTCGTGCAGTAGTGTGGAGGGGTATATGGATGATTTCAGTCCTGGGATTCTTTTAGACTTATTACGATGAGTCCCAGTAATCGCTATTCAAAACGATACTATATTACACCAGACCGAATAGCGATAACTACGGCCATATAATCAGTCTAGAATACTTTCAGTGCTGTGAAAATTATTCAGAACTGTGGGTGTAAAATCTAAACACGAGGGTTTTCTGAGAAATATGTAAAAAAACAAGTCAATAAAGTAAGTACATACTGAAACAAACTAAAAAAAAAACAGAACATAAATACTGAACATATTGAACATACGAAACATACTGAATATACGGAACATACTAAGCATACTGAACATTTCAGAGCTTACTGAACATATTGAACATACGAAACATACTGAACATGCGGAGCATACTAAGCATACTGAACATTTCAGAACATACTGAATAACAAAAGATGCGCAAAAGATCAAACTAATGCCTGCTCTCTTATGTTGTTGTACCTCTTCTTTCACCGTACACTAACATTAGCAAGATGAAATTAGTTCCTTATTTTATCTTGACATTAGTAAATAAAGTAAAATATATGCACTTGGCACATACACATACGGAGGGATCAATCGATCACTCAGAGAATTTTTCAGACAACCCAAAAGGTATCACTTTAGCTTCATTGCAACCCAAGAATATCTGCTCATTTTAGTTTTAGGCACATCCTGAAACAATGCCAATTGAGGTTTGGGATTGCCTCTAAAGAACACAAAATATCAGTTTGATTATGTTTGATGCCAAAAAAACATCATGGCCTTAATCTCAGTTTGTTTAGACACAAAAAGATCACTTTCAGCAATGTTCTGACCCAGAAATATCAGACCGATCAGACTTACCTCCCCGTATGTGCATGTGTTGAGTGTATCCCTGTGCTGACGCTAGGATGGGACGATAGGATTGTCCAGTCAGGATGGAGGTGTGAGAATTTTGGTCTGCAAAGGACATGAATTAATTATGTGGATGATATCACCAGATAAGGTGATAAAAGGAAGGTGTTTGCTGTGTACACATAAGGCAAGATTTAGGCGTGTGAAATTGATCAGAATTCACACATAACTCTTGTTTTACATTATGTCGATGATATCTATAGCAAACAAGAATTTCTTTGTTTCGTTTTTAGGCTTTCGCTTTTGAAAAAAGACTGGGGCTCGCTGCTGTACTGTTCACTTGGGGAAATAACCGACTCTAGCTATGTTTAAGATGATATTGTTAAGATGATAAGAATAGAGTCGTTAAAGACATCAGCTGCTTCGAATGTCGCTCTTTGCTAGCTGCATCGATATGACCTCTTCTCAACAGAGTCGGATGAGTCTGGTTCACGCCCTTAAAAGGCATTGTGTCCGCATAAATAGCGCGCTCATGACCAATATCAATTTATTTTCAATCGTAAAACAAAACTTGTTATTTAATCACTGTTGCAATTAAACCAAAGACATTCCTGAGGATAAAGCAAGGATTAAGAAGTCTTTGGTCTCTTCTGCTAATGACTTTACCACTTTTGTGTGATAGCAAAGGGCCGTCAGCGCTTTGTCAGCAAAATTTCAGGATAGCATTTACGCTCAGCTATAGACCCCATTTTGGTTTCTCTTTTCAAACGGAATCACCGTTTGCACTATACCGGCAGAAAATGAATACGATAGGTTTTGACCACGTGCAAAGCGAGGATTTGTCAAGGTGCATGCTCTCATTTGCCAGATTATCGCCTCGATGTGAATCCGACATGAAATGATGCCGTATTCACCGTTTACACTATGCCGGTAGAGTGACGAAGCCAGTTAGCATGACGTATTCATTTCGTGCGGTATTCAAATAAAAAGTACAATGGCTTAATAGTGTAAACGGGAAGCCAATACGGCACAGTTTCATGCCGTATTCATGTCGTACCGGCATAGTTTAAATGGGGTCTTATGATAAGGACTTAATGCCTTTTATAAAGACCTTAAAACTCTGGGAAAACGTAACCAACACCTTTTAGCCGCAGATACGTTAGAGTTTGGTTTAGTGCAACGTGGACCGATTTTGTAACACAATAGCATCGGTTGCGTTTGATTGACATTGCAATCGAAAGCGATTGGTGAATGCTGACAAAAATACTTTCCTCGGTCAGAAATTCGGAACAATATAAAGCTGGACCCCCATTCCCCAATCCCCCCTCGGAAGCGCCACTGTTTTTGGACAAATGTAGCCAAATTCATTGAGATACCTTAAAGAGATACACTGCATTACCTTGTTAGCAAGTTTTGTTCAAAAAATTGATTGAAATTACACTCAATCTGAAGATTCAAAATTTGTCTCAGAAACATTGTTCATTTTATCCCTGTGGCTATCCCACATTCCATATCATAACAATGTCGATTTAGAAACCAGTGCAGTACATTTTAGCTAGCCTCTGTTTGGGACACAGGCTAATTTTGGCGAATATTATTTGCAAATTTAGCTTAAATTGAACTCAGTCTAATCCCTGATCAAGAATTTTGGACATATTCTTCGAAAAATTGAAGACTGAAGACATCACCATCATCCTAGATAAGCGGGTTGTCAACTTGGCATGTGAAGCCAGCCTCATTTTCAATCAACTCGTCTGAATTTGCGATTAAAAATGACTAGCTGCATAACTGTTTGCTATGAGTTTTGAGGTCCTTTCTAAACACCTGCTTGAAAGGCAAAGCATCGCATTGTGCCTAAAATAGAAGCAACTTAAAGAAGTCATTGTTTATTTTGTTCTGGTTCAATCAATCGCTCTTAGCGCTCTTAGCTTAGGTGGCAAAGCATTGAATTCGTATTCAGTTGTACTGAATGGTTGCTATAGAAACAGAATCACCGGCATACAAATTCAATTATATTCATGGTAACAGATGAAGAATTTATCAAATTGTCCTTTAATTATTATTCATTGTCAAGGTAATACTTTTTGTTTGCATTTCAACGTAGACGGCTCTTGATTCATCTTTAAAACGAGAATGAATCGTCTTAAGACGTATTTACATCTTAGACGTTGTTCTTCTGTAAGTTTACAAGTAATTTCTTTTAAAATAGACCTCCTGTTTACGAGAACTAAAATTTCTCCATCATAAGAATAACAATGCTTGTTTTGCGTGTAGTACGATGTCAGGCATATATAATCCAGTAAGAACGTTATAAATCACAACGTTACAAGTGATTTATAACTTTGGTACATTGTCGTGTTTTAAAGAATTACTTGAATTATGTAACTAAGTCATGATGGACCCTAACAGAACGAGTAGCAAGCCTCTTTATCGTGTTCTCATGTCATTTTCAATGCACGAGTACACGATAAAGAGGCTACAAGCGATTAAGAGGCGAAAAACAGTCGCACAGCCTCGGTTTTGTTTGAGCGATATGACGTCATTTCGCTCATTTGCTTATTTGAATACGTAATTTCATAAGGAGAAGGCGAAAAATAATGGAAAAAAGTATCATACATCATTCATAGCAGTATTATCTTGTATTTTATCATTAATCATACCAACCCCGGACTTTTCCTTTAAAGACATATTCGCATCTTAAGACGTTGTTCTCCTGTAAGTTTAAACACCATCTCCTATAAAATGAACCTTCCGCGTATTAGAACTAGAGTTTTTCCATGGTAACATATTCATGATGGACATTGATAAAGAACAATCCTAGACAGTTCTTGACTCATCTAAATACCAGAAGCAGTAGTTTAAAGGCGTAGTTACATCCTGAAACGTTGCTCTTCTGTAAGTTTATAAGCCATTCTCTTGAAATAAACTTCCTGTTTTGCTTATATGAACTAAAGATTTTCCATGGTAAAGATCAAAGACAGTTCTTGATTCATCTTTACACCAAAATGAGTGGTTTAAAGATGTATATATATCCTAGGCGTTGTGCTTCTGTAAGTTTACAAGTAGTTTCTCTTGAAATAAAAATTTTTCCATGGTAAAGATCAAAGATTGTTCTTGATTCCGGGGTTGGAATAATTGTTCATAAAATGAAAGATTACGATGTTGTGAATGGTGTGTAGTACTTTTTTCCAACCTTTTCTCTCTTTTCTTTGCGAAATTGCGTGTTTTAATCTGCGAAATGAGCGAAATGACGTCATTATCTACGATGTCATTTCGCTCACTTTGTCTTCAATCTGAAATCTCGAAACTTCGAAAGAACTCAATTTCTGTGTTCGGCAGTTGGTAAGGTTGCTTTTTGACATTAATTGTAGAAACCCCGGACTTGTCCTTTAACACAAGAATGAGCAGTTTAATGATGTATAGACCTTAGACATAGTTCTTCTGTAAGTCTACAAGTCATTTCTCTTAAATTAAACCTCCTGTTTACGAGAGCTAACATTTGTCCATTGTAACTAAGCCAAGATGGATCATGATAAAGACCAAATCTTAGACGGTTCTTGATTCATCTTGATGCAAGAATGAATAGTTTAAAGCTCTATTTATATCCTAGACGTTGTTCTTCTGTAAGTTTACAAGTCACTTCTCTTGAAGCAAACCTCCTCTTTTTGCGAAGTAATTTTCTTCATGGCAGCTTGGTCATGATAGACCATGACAATTCTAGACGGCTCTTGATTCAGTTTGATACAAGGATGAATAGTTTCAAATTGTATTTCCCTTTGTGTGTGTATATTTCAACAATGTTAGTGCCAGAACGTATTGTGGTAAACAGTATTTGCATTTGAGAAAGATTGCTCTCCTTAAAGTTGGGTTCGTGTACAAGCAACCATACAGCTGCTCGTTTTTTTTTTCAGAGAGACTTGTAGCAAATCTACTAGCCGACATGATATCCTTTTAAGGAGGTTCCCATCGTTAACATGAGTTAAAAGATGGGATCTCATTGGTTTACAAATTGCTTGTTGGTTTTTATTTCCAGCGTGTGGCCAAAGAAAATAAGCCAAAGAAAATAATGGTGTGTTTGGGTTTTTGTTTGTCGTTTAAGCTTATCAATGATGTGTCTCAAATATTATCCAAAGAGAGCTACCATCCAATTGGTGTCTTATGGAGAAAATCTATTGACATTATATTTCACAACAGTTGATAAGAAAGGAACAGAGAAGATTCGTCATATCAAAATGTTGTGTCGCCGTTTTGTCAAAACATAATTTTTTATATGTTGAATACAAAAATTTTACAAAGACAAATTACCTGAGACACTAACGACACTACAGGGACAATACAACAAGGATAGATTTTGTAAGACAATAGCATGAGTTGGTTTTGTTGACACCTGAATTCAAAGCGATTTGAGATCGCAGACAAAGGAAATTCCCTCAACAAGTAGTATAATTCAAAACAAACGAAGCCGCAAAAGTTTCTCTGAAACCCAGGTAGCTAGCGCGATCGTTGTGCATTCCAGAAATTGTGTTTAAGAGCAGACATGAGCATATATCGAAAGAAGAAGGATATATCTACACATTCACCTCAGGCATTTTATTCATTTGGTTCAGAAGCTGAGCAGTAAATATTGTAATAACACTCAGAAAATAAGAGAATTGAATCGCCTCCCAATCGGCTTTTGAACTAGATGAACAAAATGCCCTAGGTAAATGTGTAGATATATCCTTCTTCTTTTGATCTATGCTCATATTTGCTCTTAAAAACAACTTATGGAATGCACAACAAGTGCGCTAGCTACCTGAGTTTCAGAGAAACTGTTGCGGCTTTGTCTGTTTTAAATTACTGGTTGAGAGAATTTTCTTAGTCTGCGATCGTTAATCGCTTTGAATTCAGGTGTCAACAAAAGCAACTCATGCTACTGTCTTACAAAATCTGTTCTTGTTGGACAATACCCGGAGGAGCGAAAGATCTTGATTACCCTGAGGCCATTACATGATCGATATCCTCAATACTGTACAATCTGTTGACGCTTTTAGCTGTAAACTGCATGTCTTCTTATCTAAGAAGCTCTTTAATTGAAAACTGGTACCATGGATAGTTACTCACTGCTGGTTTGCTTCTATGAAAGAGCGCTGCAGCTAATATTTACCTGCGATAGAATAATTAATATAGTTCTGCGGAGGAGATAACATAGCTCCTCCGTGGAAGTAAATTATGTCTTCCTCCGCAGAAGAACAAAGCTGTGGGAATCAAGCACAATTGCAGCGTCTAACCACCCATGCTTTGACTAGAAAGGTTGAACATTTGAAGGGAATCTAAGCATATATGAGCCCTTGATAAAAATAGCCGCACAAAGACAGTAGGTTATGACACGTGCCGCTCCATATTTGGGTAACTGATCTACGTCAACAGGAAATACTGGTATCTGATAGGCTAGAATCTGATCGCAAGTGGCTTGAGCCACTTTTATGTGCTTACATTCCCTTTAACGAACTCTGGTGCCAATTTATGATATCTAAACGCATGTGCAGATTTCTCAAACTACTTTTTGAATTATACAGCGCGTCACAAAACATTGGGTCCCGTTTGTATGGGTGCTGTGGAGGAGCTGTAGCTTTAATTGTCTCAGTTTTTACACAAGTTGCATAGGTCAGACTTCAACTTAGAGTTTATGACCTTGTTTGAGTCAACCAGTGGTTGCTGGTGCTATATGGCAATGGAAAGGCAAAAAATAAGTCGTTGCATTAAAACAGCACTCCTAATGTTCCCCAGCAATATCAAAATTAAGTAAATTTTCAAAGAAGTAATTTTAATCTCAAATTGCATTCTAAAAAGGATTAGTAGTGTTGTTTATCCATCAGACAACACTGTCAACCCTTCTAAAAATTTAGAGAAAATCTGAATACGACGCTAGAACCCTTTTTTCAAACATTACTTGATTTTGATATTGCTGAAGAACAATAGAAATGTCGTTTTGAAGCAACCACTTATCTTGCTTTTTTTTCTATTTTTATTCAAATATTAAATTTTACAAGATATTTTACATTCTACTATACCTAATTCTAATTACTATACGACACTACAAGTACGATACCATGGGGAGCGAAAGACTATGACTACCCCATGGCCAATATCTAAAAACACGAAACGTTAAACCGTATACAGTCACACTACGAACATTTATAAACTAAAGGCTACTATACTAGATTCTGCTTCACTCCAGATGTCAGGTCGGGGTTGCGATGAATTTGTTGATACTACGAGTGCAACTCATTTGATGTAGATGAGGTGAGTAAAATGCCTGACCATCTGATGTGAAACAGAATTTACAAGGAAAAGAAACACTAACGATACGGGACTTGGTGATTGCTTAGTACATGGCTGAATTCTCAGCAATAGATCTTAATCAAACCGACCAGTTTCCAAGATGAAGCATAAAGTTAATCATGCCTTTCCTCTGCCATAAATCAGCGAACAAGGTTTCAAACTCTAAGTTGATGCATGATCTATGCAACTGTGCAAAAATGGAGAAAATTGAAGCTACAGCTCTTCCACAGCTACCACACAAACAGAGCACAATAGTTTGGGACATCCTGTATACTGCTAGTAAAGTTACTTTATGCATGCATCGCTTAATGTAGCCGCACATTTAACAGACAATTTAGCAACTTATACCTGACACTCTTTGAACAGTTGGAGAAAAGAGATTTTCACCAACACAACAGTCTACAGAAAAATGCAGCTGCCAATACATGCATTCTTTGGGGAATGGGGGTCTTTAGTTGTTGAGCTAAGGTGACAAAAAAAATGGGCTACGTCAATAGCCGCACGTCGAAGGTTCAAACACAGTAACGCAATGAAGCTCAAGCCGACCGGTTGGCATTTGAAGCAGGTCTGCAATTATCATGTTAAGAAGTGATGACTCTTACTCGATTCATTTTCATCGAGAAATCACGTGGCTTGTTGCTTGAATAAATCAACATCAACAGTAGTGTTATTGTTTGAATTGTGACTTCCAGAAACAAATGCTTATCACTGTGCATTTTAATTCTATTTAAGGAAACAGAAAATAGAAGCAGGGCCATTCTCAATTTACCACAAATTCTGTGAGTTATAGCAAAATCATGCATCGGGGTTCAAAGTGACCACCTGCAGATTCGCTATGTCAAAGTGAAAGCGTCTTCGCAGATAAGAAGTTGAATAAGGATAAGCTACAATGTCTACGGGTTGTTTCACACATCATTTCTATGATGTTTTGTTGACTGCTGAGTTCAGAATTTTTAATAAGAGTGAACTCTTTGAAGTTTGAATTGACATCTTTCCTCGCTGGTTGCATAAAAAGAAGGAGATTGAAACTTTATGAAGCACTGCTCTGGAGAAAGGTTGGAGATTTGTAAAGCACCGTTCTTGATACACAAGAAAGTTTCATAAAAAAGCACCCAGATGAAAGCAATAGCTGAATTTGATTCCATTGTAGAAAGTTATTTTGCTACAAGACAGTCTGCTACAAGATTCACCTCTTTGCTGACTGGTAAGTAAACGCTCTGTCAAAATTTTCAGAATCTTACCAAAAGTTTTATAACGAACATTGAAGATTTATAAAGCATTGCTTTTGACATGACATAGATTTATGAACCATAGTGAAGCATAGCATCCAGAAATTAATACGAGAATTAGATTCCAGTAACTTAATTACTGTGGATATATTTTGCTTAAAGGATAAATCTCTTGTTTGAAGGTAAGTAATGTTTTGTCGATGTTTTAGCAGTTTTGATAATAGATAATGAGGATTTATACAGCGTTATTGTTGACATGGCATGGCAGATACTTATGGAGCATACTGATTTTGATAGCATCCAGAAAGTAATACGAAAATTTTGATTCCAGTTATTTGATTGCTGTAAACATATCCTGCTTCATGAATATATCTTTTTTTGTTGGTAAGTAGCGTTTTATTAATAATTTTAGAAGCTCAATAAAAGTTTTAATGATAGATAATGAAGATTTATAAAGCATTACTTTGGACATGACCTAAATGTATGAAGCATACTGATAGCATCCAGAAAGTAATACAAGGACTTATTGATTCCAGTAATCTAATTGCTATAAAGAAATTCTGCATCGAGATGATACCTTGCTCCTGCTGGTAAATAACGAAGTGCTATAATTTTTATAAGCTCAATATGAATTTTGAAAATAGATATTGAAGGTCATAAAGCATTACTTTTGACAAGACAGGGTAAACAAAATGGTTCACCTTCCTCCAAATTAACATGAATTTTTGATAGAGCTTTCCTCGTTTATGAAAAGGAAATGGGTGTGCTTAAGGTGTGGCATGAGTTATTCATTTGCTTATAGAGACGTTCCTCGCGGCCAGGGACAGGGAGCATGTGACCATAATGTTTTCCTGACTCTGGCTGGACATAGATTTACGTAGCATAGTGCTCTTGATAGTATCCATACCGAAGTAAAAGAAAAGAGAATTTCATTCCAATAATTCCACTGCTGTAAATATATTCTGCTTGAAGATTATAGCTTCGTTCACACTGGGTTTTTTTGCTTCGTTGTATCTTTTCGAAACAACAGGGTTAATAGAACTGTCGATATATGACCCTGGGGGAGGGGAGCTGATTCCATAAGAAAGCGATCAGATGCAAAACGAGTGAAAAACAAGGTCCCGAGCTACCAGGCGTCCCAAAAAAATGTATACGGATTTGGTTGACTCCAGCGCTGTGAATTTAGCTTTAATCAATGACTAATGACTCTCAAAATATTCCTCGATAGTTAACTTAGATATCAGTACACGTTTGTTGGTATTGGTGCTTTGAGAGCAGACATGTTAATCTTGAAAGCTCAAATTTGCCTCTTCCTGCAAACCAGAGCTTTAGCCTTTTGGCCGAAGCAACTTCATAAGGTACAGCGTAGAAATCGACGATAGCCTTGATAAAATTTGAACGATATTAGATCTTGTGTTATTTTGTTTTCCAGAAGTCACCCTCCAGTCACCCATTGGGAAGTTTCTTAATATTTCATTAATTTCAGTTCTTAATTTCGATGTGTTTCAGTAATTTGCTGAAGCCAAAAGCCCAAAGCTCTGGTTTGCAAGTGCACGCAAATTTGAGCTTTCAAGATTGATATTCCTGCTATCAAAGCACCAATACCAACAAACGAGGTATCTTTGTTCAAGCTAACTATCGAGGAACATTTTGAGAGTGATTAGCCATTGATTAAAGCTAAATTCACATCGTTGGAGTCAACCAAATCTGTATACATTTTTTGGGACACCCGGTATATATTTTAGCGCTTTTTCAGAGAATACGACAATCGCAGCCTGGCGTAGCTGTCACATAATGCATCGTATCATTGCGTGACAGGGTGTCGTCGTAGGTTATATTGCCGTACGTGCTGGCAACAAAAATAAATTAGAAGAAAATGAAGCAATTGACATCATAACGGGAAAATTCAGTGGTATGACCGCAACCATTATTATTGGTGAGTGAAACTCGTCATGGGGTTATTATCTTTAAAAGGAAAGAAACAATTGGAAATCTTGAGACAGTTTAGTTTGTAATAATCAAAAATTGTTGTTCAAGCATCGTTAGCTAGGGCAGTAAGTTTTTTGTTGTACCTTTCGATTGATTAAGTAATAATGTTTAAGGAAATTTGTTTTAGTATTGGATGGTGAATGAATCTACTTTTGAAGATGACATCAAATATACCATTCCTTAGTCTCGATTTCAATTTGATAAAACAAGGGGAAACCTTGATCTCTTTCCAGCATAGGTTCCAAATCTTTAAGTCGATTTAAAAAGGTGGGTGTAAAATTGTATTACCTATTTATCTTAATTGAATAGCTTGAAAGAAACTTTGGCTACATATCTATATTTCTACCTTTGGGTTTTTCGGAAATCTTCCTTTCTTTCGAAATTACAGCGCATTTGATATTTCAACTCATTTGAGGATGTGACGTCATCAGATTTCTAAATCGTAAGCCAGCTGAATGACAGACTTTTGCTTGATACCACATTGTAGACATTCGTTAACTATGGTTTTCTTAAAGTTGTTTCATGTTTCATCGACAAAGTTAGAAATTACAATGGTTTTAAGAATTTTTCAACATTTTTGTTGAATTCTCAGAAAAGAAGGAAAACACTCTAATTCTGAAAATGTTGACAATGTTTGAAAAGTCCAACGGTATAATTATATTGAAATAGATGAACTTTCTTTGCGGCCGTTTAGTTTGAAGAAATTGGTCATTTAATTTTACACCCACCTTTTTAAAGATTTGAAACCTATGCTTCTCTTTCCCAGTTATCTTTGATTCCTAACGCGTAAGGTTGTCTTTAAAATGCACGATTCATCTATGACTATAATGAAATGTAATCAACATTTTGTGTCCAGTTTCATGCGTTGGAGCTTATCTACAGGGTGGTAGGAAGCAGCTACTAATTGGGGGGGGCATGTGACGTAGCACCATTGTTTTCAAAATTATTGGGGGAGCCCCCCTGCCTCCCTCCTGATTCCTACGAGCTTGTTTGTCTTTCTTAGGCTCGTTACTAAAGAGAGCCGTACAAGGTCTATTGTCTTGAACAGGAACGAAATGTTGAAAGCCTCGATACAATTTAAGCTATGATATAGCAAACTAACATTAGTATTGATAAGGTAATAAAGCCTAAGATCTGACAAGTGGAAGGTCTTGTTGAATGCTGTGTGAGCATATTTTAGAAGCTTTGCATTGTTTGTCTTTGGAAGGGAGAAGCACTTTGAAATCTTAGCACATTTTAAGTTTATTACAAGCAGACTTTTTTAAGTTCAAGGCAGTGAATTTTCAACGGATGATGCAACCGTCGAATATAGTACAGGATGTCGCAGAAAAATTGTTCGATGTTTGATTAAATATTAAAAAGGAACGATGACATTTGCAGGCTCCTTGCTGCATAACTCTGTTTCTAAGATTTCAAATTAATTGTTGACGCTAGATTCTTGCAAATCCGCTAAGAATTCACGAAGTTATGAGCTTTTGAAGTTCAAGTTTGTGCGAAAACTGAAACCAGACGCGCCTCACTGACTTGTTTTTCAAAAAGACGTCTCAACATCGAGGTAAAAGAAGACTGTTCAATGTGTTACCTCTTGTTGATATCAGGCCAATTCTTGGAACTGTTACCGAACTTTACTTAGAAAGCAAGTATCCAACATGGAATGAAAGCTTTATCGATGAGAGACGGGGACAGACGAAATTGTGCTCAACAAGATTCCTCCAAGCATCCATAACCTTGATTCAAAGTTAGAGAAAGCTAGTTTACTGAAAGCACTTTTCAAATTCCATTTGTGCTTTGAATAAAACGAGATTCTATTTTCACAAAAAATGCAGTTTTAGGAGCGTCTGGTTTCAGCTTTCGCACAAACTTGAACTTCAAAACATCGTAACTCCGTGAATATTTGACCGATTTGCTAGCTTCTGGTGTCTAAAACTAATTTAAAATGTCAGCAATATGGTTCTCTTGCCATGAAGTCCGTTCGTATTTCGTTATTTTTTAATATTTAATCAAACGTAGAACAATTATTTTGGGACACACTGTATATAATGTCAAAATTGTAAGGAAGTTTGGGCTGTAATGTATAATCAAGAGCATTGGATAAAAATAATGCAAACGCATAATTTCCCATGCTGAATAGATGAGACCAGAGCAGGAACAACAAAGAAACGGAGCGCTCTAGACGACTGTATCTTTTCAATTTTTTGACAAGTCCTATCTCATACATAACATAAGGCCACTCACAGCTGAGCCAGCTCGAAACAAAATAACAACTGCACAACTGTAAGCCCCTAAATGCCTGGTCCTACCAAAAACCCATTGAGGAAACTGTCACATATAATGTCTCAAACTGGACCAATCATAGCTAAGTTTGCGCTAATTTATCATTAGCAATTCGACGTATATCCCTGGTATGCAGGGCTAATGACGGGGGGATGATGCAGCAGCATGCATGCCTGCCCCACTTCTTTTCGTTGGTACTAATCCTTCATCAAAACCAACGTATACCTTCTGGCAACCAGTCCTATCTTCTGTTTACCCCCCCCCCCCACAGTTTTTCGGAACCTGCTAAATACCATAATTTTTGACTATATGCTGTAATTTTCAAAGTGAATAGATAATGCCAAGTTTCCATGAAAAAGTGAATGAATAATGCATGCATTTTTAGCAGTTTACCATGCATACCACAATTGAAGGACGTATTTAGAAAGACGTATTTGGTTTCTAGATTCCGACTTGAATGCTATTTTCGGAGCTTAGCATAAATCATCTTTAATAGATGAAGGCATTTGAAATTTGCAAGACCTTTTGAGCAGCAATCTAAAATCAAGAAAAATCCAGGACATTAAATTTTTTCAATCTACCGGGTGTCCCAAAATGATGTATTAGTGTTTGATTGCTTACATGTCCATAACTAATTAACAGAATTTCAAGAACTTTGATTTGTTTGATTGCCTTAAGGCTAAATCGTATTTTAAGATGTTGGTTGCGGTTTTACCAAGGCGTTTTCATGTCGAAAAGAAGATCGATTAACTTGCTCAAATTCAGGCCTTATGTGGCATGAGAAAGAAACGGCCTATTTTTCCAATCAACATTTTAGATGTGATACAAAAGGCTGAACTCGTACTCTTTCTGAACTCAGTATTAACTGAATTCGCATTCTCTGAACGCCATTTATTCTATGAACGACATATAAGCTCAGCCTTTTGCATCACATCTGAAATGTTGACTGGCAAGGAAGGCCATATCCTTTTCATGCTGTCTACTAAGGCTTGAATTTGAGCAGCTTATCGATCTCCTTTTCGACATGAAGAAATCAGCCTAAACCGCAGCCAACATCCTCAAATACAATTTAGCCTAACATCAGTTCATTGGTTATGGAAATATAAAAAATCAAACGATAATACATCATTTTGGGACACCCGGTATGGCAACAACATAAATTTTTTTGAAAGAAGAGAAATATTTCGAAAATCTTTATAGACTTATAGTTGAAGTGGTATTGTCAAATCAAAAGTATTTTGAACTTTGAGTCAAGAAATGTGATTTTTCTATTCATGAAGTAACGGTCTACTTCAAAATGCTTATGCCATGTTAGGGATCTTGAAAAATTACAATTAATTGTCTTCATAATCATAAGCAAACAAGCAGTAATAGAAGTTCAAGTTGTATTGGAAGTTTACAAGTTTGCAGTAAGTACTTCGACTCAATACAGAGTCCTAGTCATCGCAACAACAACGACATATTGAACTGAGTTATCACAACAATAATAACGGATGAAAATTTTATGCTCCTCCGCAGTAGCGTATTTTGTGCTGCGTTTTTCGGAATTACAGAACTGAGTGAAACATTTGGATGAGTGGAGTAAGTCTAGTAAGCACTTGGGACTGTGAAATTTCTGATTGATAAAGACGATTTTTAGCAATTTACTATAAATTTTTGTCATAAAGAGATTTCGATACAGTATAAGCTAGCTGACATGCTTTATTTGAAGTCAATTTTAATCTTGAAACACAATAATAAGCCCTTCTACAAGCTCTTTTCTGACAAAATTTCTAAGAGATGACATTGATTACTTACCATAGGAGCAAATGCTGCCCTCCCAACATCTGGGACTTGCTTTAAAAAGCATTTTTTCCAGTTTGGCCAAGTCGAAAAACATTGCAAGACAAACAGAACTGAGCACAATTTGCTGGGTAATGTTTTTGAACAAGGTAAGAGAGTTGCTGTTTGTCAAAAACAAACTATGTTTCTCAAGCAATGCTTCCTGACATGGCCGAACATGCCAAACATTTTGCTAGCCAATCAGATTTAAATATTTGGCAAAAAGTTTTGCTCGTATGTCAAGGGCCTTATTATAAGAAAGCAGGCATCTGCTGTCTTGATACAGCTTTAAACAATATCAAACAAATCTGACTTTTAGATCTAAGTACGGCTGGTAAGTTAATTTCACAGGATTTTGCTTTGATAGATGTAACAAGATTGTAAGTTTATCGCCTTAGATTATCCATTTTACAGAAGGATATCTTCGATTTATCATAAATATAAGACTGGAGATTCATCAAAATTTGAACTGTGATATCCCTGTCGTCCAAGAAAAAAGTATACAGATTTGGTTGGATCCAGCGATGTGATTTTAGCTTTAAAAGAGCTCAATCGCCAAACTGTAAACAAAATCTGTAAACACCGCACTTGGCCATGGTTCTCCATTGTTTTCTGCAGTTTGTTTGGTGGCTTCACCCAAGCCACCAATACATTCTCCTTAAAAATCCACTTATATCCAAGCAATAGTAAAGATATGACTGTTTGGTTTTTTCCTCTGTAAAGTGCAAAGATTTATCTTCAAAATGACGTTTTTACTTCTGAAAAAATTGGTAAACATCCGTATGATATTGACTATAAGAAAGCTGCAAAATCACCATTTCGACCGAAAATTGGAGACGGAGCCCCCTTAAGTCACTTGAACATAGATGTCTTGTTTGTTGATATTTTTGCTTTGAGTTGAGAGTAGGAATATTAATCTTGGAATTCAAATTTGCTTCCACCTCCAAACCAAAGGCTGGAGAAGAGACATCAACTTAGAGTTTGATACCAAGTTAACCTTATAACTTTAATTTTGGCATCAAATTGACTTCAATTTTACATTTGTACAAGGAGGGAACACATTTAGAAGTGATAAATGACCTAATAACTCAAGATACCAGGAATCCCAGACAGAAAAACATGTTATGAATTTCACATACACCATTGATGATATTTTGGAAGAATCAATGATTTTGGAGACTTTCAATAATTCTGGCTTTTGCATAGCGTGAGTTTTTTACCGCAATGATAAACTTTAATCTGAATTGCCAATTTTGTAAAGCTGCATTAGGCTATTCCGTCGTGCTCAATTTCAACCATACGGTATTTTTACCGCAAACTACGTCATTTTCTAAAGATAGCAATATGCTGTTTTGTTTGGATGAATACGCCAAAAAGCTTGCAGGATTCGAAAATATACGTAACTTTATAAGGAAAAAAGAAAATGACCCTACCGTAATTGTTGATTTATGAAGCAAGAAAGTCAAGATTACCGGTTGCCTCAAAATCAGAGGATTTAATATTCTCCATTAATGTCAAAATGAAAGACATTGAATGAAAAAACGTACGTAGTACGGTTTTTTATTTCATAACTGAGTCATCAGGTAATCATAGATTGGATCTTGTGGTAATAACCAAGAAGAAAAATATGTCTAGGGTTGCTAGATTTGGTGATGTGCAGCGTAAGTGCTGTATGAAGGCCAGGACATGCGTCAGCGTCCGTCAGATATTTTGCTTCTCAAAAGTCATGGAGTCCTATTGAACCAACTATTTGCTTTCCATAAGATTCCTGCATGGATCTTATGTCTAAGTCTTTTAGAAATGAAAATAATTTACGAAGAAGGGGGGGACATCTTCATTTTCCCCTGCGAACTTCAATCTAAGAGGTCATTTACATGAGCGGCACGAGTTTTCATATCGGGTGCTGGTCTGAGCTACTGTTGTGTTTACATGATGTCGGGGCGACATGAAACTTTCATTTCGGGGCGACATGAAAATTTCATGTCGCTTTTTCATGCCGGCATGAAAAGTTATGCCGGCATGGAAATGGGATGAAAATCTCATGTAAACACTTTTTTCTCATATCGGGGCGATATGAAAACCAAATCACCTTTGCGGCGTATTAGAAAATTTTCATGTCGGGTCTCATGGCGAATTAGATAGAGCGTCTGGTACCCAGGGTACATGGCCACATGAGTTCATGCCGGCATGAGTTTCATGTCGGGTCTCCATGTAAAAGGCCTCTAAGCTGTCAAGTCTAAGATAGAACAAAAGAATGGCACGTGCACTTGTTTCCTATTGTTTTCAACTATTGAGGGGAATTTTTAAATTGAATTGATTGAATTGATTGAATCTTTAAAAAAAGATGGTTGTAAAATTCTATTACCTATTTCTTTAAACTGAACGGCTCCAAAGAAACTTTATCTATTTCGCTACAATTCTACCATTGGACTTTTTAAAAAATTCAAGATTTTCAGAATTAAAGTGTTTTGTTCTTTTTGAGAATTCAAGAAAATTTTGAAAAAATCTGAAAACCATCGTAATTTCTAAACTTTTTGATAAAACATGAAATAATCCTTAAGAAAACCATACTTTATGAATGTTTACAACATGGTATCAAGCAAAAGTTTGCCACTCTTCTGGTTTACGATTTTGAAATTTCATTATGTCACATCTTCAAATGAGTTGAAATATAAAACTACGCTGTAATTTCAAAAATATTTAAGATTGCTAAATAGTCTACCGGTAGAATTTTAGATCAATATCTTTTCTTTCAAGCCATTTAATTAAAAGAAATAGGTCATACAATTTTACACCCACCTTTTTACATCGATTTTAAGATTTAGAACCTATGCTGGTTCGACATGTTGAGATCAAAACGCTCAATCTTAATACGCACCGCACTTTTTTATGAATGGGCAGCCACAGCCTTGGCATGCTGGCTTGGATGTAATAAAGAAGCTTTGAACTAGTAGTAAAAAGCTAAATGATTCCTGTATTGCTTTTATTTCAAATAGAAGAAAAGAATCACATGTGTTGTACAGGCGTTTCACATCTGTGTTTGTTAGGGATGGAAAGATGCACGCGCCTTTCTTCACAAGGTAATTTGTTGTAAGATTCTCCATCAATACTAACCTTAGTCTCCTTTGAAGATCTAGGAAATGTTTCGTTTTATAACTGTTCGTATGAAGATTCACAAGCCGAATGTATCAGCAATTCTAAATGATAATATTTTATAGACCCAAATTGATGTACGTTTCGGCAGTTGTCGAAACGTACAATCATCAGTTATAGAGTGATTTAATGGATTGATTGAATAATTGGCTGATTGATTAGTTGATTGATTGATTGATTGATTGATTCATTGATTGATCATCAGTTATAGATTGATTTCAACTTCAATCATTTTGAAATAACAATGCTATAGCTTTGATGTAGAAATATCGTTCACTTCAATCGGTGATACGGATACAGTTCCAACATTTGGAAACTTAAGCAAAATGTTACTAAAATTGCCAGTCGTCTTCGTAGCTTGTCATGAAACCATTGCAATTAAATTGTATTTTCAGAAAATTAAGAAACTCTACAAGAAACATTTACTAGATACAAGAAATGTTTCTTGTCCCTGAGTTTAAAGGACAAGTCCGGGGTTTCTACAATTAATGTAAAAAAGCAACCTTATCAACTACCGAACACCAATCGAGAGTTCTTTCCAAGTTTTGAGATCTCTTTCTGTTGTAAATTCGTACAACATTTTTCGTAAGTTAGGCCCAATGTCGTCGCCATTTTGTAAAATGGCGATAAAATGACTAGCCTCAGTTTGGAGGTTCGACTGTGAGGTCGTAAAGTACGTGAGAGTTTTGCAAGAAAAAAGCCTCGTTCAGGTCGAAGGCGAAGTGGGCGAAATGACGTCATAAATAATGACGTCATTTCGCTCATTTCCCAGATTGAAATACGCAACTTCGCAGAGAAAAGAGAGAGAAGGTTGGAAAAAAGTACTGCACACCATTAACAACATTGTAATCTTCCATTTTATCAACAATTATTCGAACCCCGGACTTGTCCTTTAAGGCATTGAATCCGCATAAATAGCCCGATGATGAGCAATATCAGGATTTAGAAGTCTTTGTTTCCTACTGCTACTGATGTTACAACTATTGTGCGATAAGAAAAGGCCATCAGCAGTTTGTCAGCAAACATTCAGGATACATTCTCATGTTTTTATCAAGAAACCGTACTACAAAGTTCAGAGCCAAGTTTCTTATGAAAGGTGAGTATAGTTTCAAAGCACAGCATGAGGCAAAATTCAAAGCCAGAATAACGAAATCAACGAGAGAAGATGGTGGCAGTGTTGTTTGTGCGAAAGAAAGAGAGAAGAAACAAAAGGAAATTTGCAAAATTCCCTGGCTTTGATTATTTTGCAGCCTCGAAGCGAAAACGACATGAAAAAATGCCATACCATGTCAGAATGGCCTGCTTACTCAAAGCAGGTACGGGTTCATGCCGGCATGGCCTCGTACCGGTCCCGGTACTGGATTTTTCCCTGTAAATTCTGGAAACCCATTCATAATTTCATTATTTAACTGTGTCAGCTAATCCGAATGTTATCAATACTTATTTATTACACCATCTCATGCAACAAGTAATTTTCTTATGAAGCATAACATGCGCTATATTTGCAGAAACAATCTTTAGAAACCTGCAAACGGGCTAATCCACCTGACAATACTTAACAGAACTATTTGCAGTGGATATGTTTATTACGTAAAGTGGAATTACATTACTACAATTTGCTCCTCGTTTAGAAATATTTGCCACAAATGTCGTGTTTACAAGTCATGGTCGTTTTTAAAATGAATGACCTGAACTAAAGACATTGTACCGGTAAATATATGGGTCCGTTAGTAAATCGTACGACACCCATGATTTGAAATGATATGAACGATCATCGAGGAGAAAATTATCAGTACACAATTTCTGCACAATAGACCTTTTAGCTATTCTGAACCAGAATCGAACTATATTTTGCTACATTTTGTAGAATTTTCGAATGTGCACAATAGTGTTAGAAGCTCTAACGCCACTCGATCTAACCTCGCGTATAAAAATGTATGAAAATAAAGCTCGATTCAGGCTCTTTTGTAGAATAGCTAAGAGGTCTATTATGGCTGATTACTGCGCATAAATTTGTTATTAATGCCCGTTGAAATACACCATGTAACAAACTTACTGAATCATTGCAGTTGTTACATTCACAAAATACGGAACATGGAGGAAATGTTGTTGTTGTTGCGATAACTGGGACTACGCTCTTGTTTTATAAGAATAATGCTTTTAAATATTCAGGTTCAGGCTGAGAATCATCCAGTTTTTAAGGATATTATAAGAATATTGCTCAGCCTCAGCTCGCATATTTGTGCTTTATTCTTCAGCATAGCAGTTGCCTTTTTTGCGATGTTCATAGCAGAGAATCGCATGACTGACATATCTCGTTTTTTCAAAAAGCTTGGTTTCTATTCGAAACCATATCAGATTAAAAAAAATAAGAGTACTTTAAGGATATATTAAGGCTCAAACGAACATTTCCTAAGAAAAGCAAGACTGGACAAAATTTATAGTATTCTCATAAAAAAGAGTGTACATATTTAGTCTAGATGAATGGAAAACACATATAGGGCAGATTGTACGAGTCTAAAAATAGCCTACTGTTTGTGAATTGATATCTCTATGGATAATCAAACAATAGGACAGTAAGCACTTGGTTTGTTCTATTTTTAGACGAGGTCATGATAAATCCATTATTTGTCTTTAAGCATGATGCTTTTTGTATATTTGTGCACCGTCAAACCTAAAAAAACTCGATTTTGTAACCGCAATTTGCAAAGAAAGGTATTCTCTTCACAAACAGATTATCATTTGGTGCAAAAGAGCTTACATTTTGCAAGAAACCCGTTTTATACTCTGTGGGAGGGAATCCTGGTGTACATCCAACTGAGCTGTTGAACTGCACAATATTATGGTATGAAATATACTACAGTACACGTATTTTTTTTTATAAGAAACCGCTTATAAGAAACGGTAGGCTCCATTTTGTTCGAAAGTTAAGGAACAACCCTACCTGAGTTTAAAAAACTAAGAAATGTTTGCAATTTGCAATTTCAATTTTCCCAGCGGACTCAAACATTTTTTGACACTGTACAGTTATAGCAACTTTTTGGGCCTTATTTTGAGCACAAACTATGTTATTTACTTGTTTTGAGATCTTACTAAGTAATTTGGGAGCCGCCTTGACAAAACAAAATTAACTCTACACTTCTGGGATTAAAAA
>REGL01000018.1:525007-543975 GCA_004194395.1 Aurelia aurita complex sp. Pacific | reverse complement strand
GTCTCATTTTGAAATATATTGTCAAAATTTTATGCTTTGTTACTTTGGTCTAAAATAACTGGTCTAGATTGCAGCCACTGTTATGGCCTACCATTTTACAAAGTTTGAAGCTTCTACTCAATGTGGTTATTGAAATATCATTGTAACGCCAAACATGATATTGCGACAAGATGGCGGAAATTTCTGCTCACTCATGCGTGAAATTTTTAATTTTTCACAAAAATTGTCTTTCATTAATGGTAATCAAATAATTAATCACAGATATGGCTCATTTGACACTGCTTTAAAGAAATTTACTGCAATGGTTATCTTCTACCTTAACAAGGATAGATAATGTTGCAATAGCATTCGCTTCTTTTTATTGACACCTAGATGCAAAACGGTTTCCAGACAAAGGGAATTGCGTGTCCGGTTGGTCAGGTCATAAACAAAACAAATCGAGCCGCAGAAGTTGCCCTGAAGCCCAGGTAGCTAGCTCACTCGTTATGCATCCCAAAAATCGTTTTAACAGCAAGCATCAGCACATATCGAAAGAAGAAGGATACATCTAAAGATCTGCCTCGGGAATTTTATTTATTTGGTGCAGAAGCCAATTTGGAGGCGATTCAATTCTCGTACTTTTTTGGTGTAATTAAAACACTTACTGCTCAGCTTCTGTACGAAAAAAATAAAATGCCTGAGGCAGAAGTTTTGATATATCCTTCTTCTTTTGATATGTGCTCATATTTGCTCTAAAAGACCATTTCTAGAATGCACAACAAGTGAGGTAGCGACCTGATTTTCAGGGCAATTTTTGCGGCTTGCTTTGTTTTTATTTATGACTTGACCAGCCGGGTATGGAATCCCCTTTGTCTGCAATCACAGATCGCTTTGTATCTAGGTGTCAATAAAAAGTAGCGGGTCCTTTTGTAGCATTATCTGTCCTTGTTGAATGAGTTTAGAATGACAACTCAGTTTCCTCCTCCTGAGCGTGAAGTATGGAGTTTAATATCGTTTAAACTCAACCCAATTTGTCCTAAAGAAGTTGAATATTTTTGGATATCATCTGCAATGCTCTTCAGTTGATATTTTATTATCTTACTCGGTAACTGCTAGGATTAAAAGAGGGCAAAAGCAACAGTATCAAATTTATATTTTCTTGAGATACAAGAACGAAATATAAGGGAAATGTATTACTGACATTTTACTAGGAGGAGGGGAAAGACCCAGGGAAATCAGGAAGAAAACGTTATGTTGTCGATATATCAGGAACGAATTGATGAACAAGGAATACTAAGCTAAATCTTCCTCTAGTTTGAAACTGTTTGCTGCTGACATGCAAGGTAAAAATTGCCTTGCCAGTTTTAACAAGCAATTTAAAAAGCAATGATGCAAACTTAACTTTATTCATACATTCTTTCATTCATTCATTCATTCATTCATTCTTTCATTCATTCATTCATTCATTCATTCATTCATTCATTCATTCATTCAATGGATAGTTTTCAGAAGAGCAGTGGAGTAGGATATTGCCTAAACACATCTTAACATGCATTTTAATTGTTTATCAACGACATTTTTAAACAAGTTATAAGATTTTAAATAAGACATGTGTATCTTCATTTATTCTCTAAAATGATTGCCCATTTGTCAACAGAGACAAGTGTTGCTTCAACTGATTTTGATATGCATTTTAATTAGTTCATAATCATATTTCTTCGACGGAGGTTATACCATTTCCAATAGGTAACAAATATCTTCATTTATTCTCTAAAATGATTGCCAACAGAGAAGATTATTGCTTCAACTACTTGTAACATGCATTTTTAATAGTTATTAACGACATGTTATAAACAGAGGTCATACCATTTCAAATCGAAAATGAGGCTCTTTATTCAATCCTTACCTTAAAACTGTTTCCTTTAGAACAAGGGAAACGAATATTGCCTGAATTTTGATTAAACTGTTTGACACAACAGAACTGGTGAACTCCTGCCGTTTTAAAAATTTAAACAGCTGGTGATTTAAACATTGTTTTCAAGTCGAATTGACATTTTTAGCAGCACCTATTGCATTCGACACAGCAAACATACGATGTTTAAACTAGGCCTTAAACTCAAAAGAAAGAAAGTTGAAAGGTCGTATACGATAAAGGTCGTAATGAAAAAGTTTTCGATCTTTACGATCCTTACGTCGCGCGTCTTGCTGTCTCAGTAGCTATACATACAGGTATGCAAAAAAATGGATACTATAAGTGCGGATGAAGAACGAACGAGAAATAGACAAAAATTTGATGTTTTTTTCAGGTATACAGATAGATGTACTCAGGGCCGCGGAGAGGATTTATGGAAGTGATATTCATTTACGATTATGAATCCTGGTGTTTTCACTTGATCATAAGCGTCATAAAATCTGATAATTATGTTTCTTATCATTCTTATGATCCTTACGACTCATAGGAATTTTAGAATGAAACTCCATCTTAGACTGATTACATGAGTCCCAGTTTTCTGCATTGACTTGAATGATGGTTATGGCTTCAAACTGAGACTTATGACAATACAGCTTCATAACACAGACTAATTAGGCCAAATGCGCCGCGTCCAATTAGATTGCTACTTTCTTGATAAGGTTAGACCACGTGCCTATCCTTGGCGTTTGATTGGCTGATTAGATCGAAGATCGGAGGATAGAAGACGTTCGCTTTTTCTTCAGACCTTTTGTAAGATTTTAGTCTTTGTTTAGAATCTGTTTGCTTGTGAGTCCTTGTATGAGTGAGAATAGAAAACCAGATTAAATACATTGAACGAATGCAACGAATCACGTCGTCACTCAAACTCAACCCAGCTAATTTTAAATTTCCTCTTCAGGTTGTTTTCGATGAACTGGTTCTTGACAGCGAAAGTTTTGCTATCATTGAAGTTCATACTACAGCTGCAGGAGGTTATCTTGCTACTGGTGCCAATGATGAGCAGCTCATTTGCTGGACGCTTCTTCGATTGACTCTTGTGCCTGGTGATGGAAAAAGAAAGTCCAGGAATACAATGAGATCTTATCGAGGTTTGTTTGTGTCTTGAGCTTCCAGGCAATGCCCCTTTAAATCATGGGCGATAAGAAACGTTGTAGTTGTTCCTATATCAGTTTTATTCCTCCTGTTGTCCCTGTGCCCATGATCGTTGTTGTTGTTGCGTCAGGGAAAGAGTTCATTGTCATTCAAACTGAAGAATGCAGGGATTCAAGGAAAACCAGGCACAGAGAAAAAGGGAGGAACAACATTGCTGCAGGAACAATATTAAGGGAAGAAACTTTCGCGGCAAGAAACTTTCGCTAATTAGGTTCCTTATCATATTTTTATACTGTCTCAAATGACCTTAAATGTTCCTCAGCTCTTCTATGACTCTTCCAAATCGTCCATGAATAAGCTTGTAGTAGCATATTTCCAAAGGTCGCTGTTAAAGAAGAGGAATATCAATATCTGATTATATAATTATTTGATTCTAAATCTTGGGAAATTTCGCGAGAATAAACTTTCGCGAATTTAGCATTTTAGGAAATTTCGTGGAATAAACTTTCGCGAATTTTGGCCAAAAATGCGAAAGACGGTTTCTTCCCGCGATAGTACCTCGTCGCTTATCGCCCATGCTTAAACGCTAGTTGCCTTTGCCACTACACGATGAACTGTTATCGCATTCTTCATCGCCAGTTTTTCAAATATGATTAAGGTTCATCTTCCACTGGGAATCACATTTGACTGTAAAGTCTTTACTTCACAACCATTGTGTGAATCAGGCTTTACAGTAAAACATCGTCTCCAGTGCAAGATGAGCTTTCATTGCATTTGAAAAATCGCGATGCAGAAAGCGAGCATTGTTCCTCGCGCAGTGGATAATTGCCTTGAGGGATTTATACTCACAATAACTAGATGTACACAAAATGTTCTGATGAATAAGGTCTGGAAAGTCTGAGCTACAAGACAAGCAATTGTCAAATCTCCATCTAAGTATCGATCTAAATCTTTAGAGAGAGGACATTTACTCTTCAGAATTCTCTGACGTCTGAACTCAGAAAAAGATGCTTCATCCTAAGGACGTTGCAAGTAATAGACGTTCCAAGTTTTTGTTTCAAATCTCTTTAAAATCAGTTTCATATCATGAAATAAAAGTTGTTCTCCATGATTTTGAATCTGACGACCTCATACTCGTGGAACTCATGCTTTCATACTTATGACGACCTCATACTCATGCTGGATAGACTTGTGTTTCACCTTGTAGGTAAATGTAAGGATGAAGATAAGCTGTTCTAAGTCTATGATTTCCATATAGCCAATAGCTACAGTAGACTATATTTACACAGAAGTGATTTTCTTAAAGCTGCAGAAAGAGCTTGCATTTTGTGAAGCACAGTGTGTCACAGGCAAATTTTATAACGTGAATGCATAACAGATTTTAACATCACAGGAAAATTTTTTGAAATCTCAATCCTAATGTTTTGGTTGTTGAAATCATCACATATTTGTTTTTGAACTGAGCTTCTTGCACATGAAAACAGGATCGAGAGAAGAAAACGAAGAAGAGGATGATTTGCTGAAAGAAAACACTGGAAGACATGAACTTTCTTTCTATCGACCACCAATTCTAGATGTACGCCACATCCTTGCCAGTTTTAAGGTTTGTTTCCACTACTGTATTTCAATAAACAGGGTGTCCCAGAAAAATTTTTTGACCTTTGATTAAATGTTAAGAAATAACGATAAAATGCACAGGCTCCTGGTTCGATAACCCTGTTTCTAAGATTTTAAATTAATTTTAGATGCCAGAATCTTGCAAATCCGCTAAGAATTGACGGAATTACAAGCTTTTGAAGTTCAAGTTTGTGCGACAGGTGAAAACTGACTTGTTTTCCTAACAGACGTCCTAAAATCGAGGTAAAAGAAGACTGTCCAATGTTTTACCTCTCGTCGATATCAGAGCAATCCAATTAGACTTTCAAAGTTATTTAATTCTTGTAACCGTTGCCAAAATTTACTTAAGAATGCCAGCATCTAAAAACATGGAATGAAAACTTAATCAATGAGGGACGGGGCAATTCCAAATTATGCTTGACAAGCTTCCTCCAGTCATCCATAACCTTGATTCAATGTCATAGACAGCTAGTTTATCGAAAGTGCTTTTGAAATTCCATTTGATTTGCTTTGAATAAACAAGATTCTACTTTCACAAACTATGCATTTTAAGGGCGTCTGGTTTCAGCTTTCGCACAAACTTGATCTTCGAAAGCTCGTAACTGCGTGAATATTTAGCCGATTTGCTAGCTTCTGGTGTCTAATATTAATTTAAAATCTCAGCAATATGGTTACCTTATCACGTAGCCCGTCCAGTATTTCGTTATTTTTCAATATTTAATCAAACGTCGAACAGTTTTTTTGTGACACCCTGTAGTTATGGTGTGAAATTCTGAGCTACTTCTTTCTAATGAATGGCTCGAAAGGGAATGTAGCTAGTTTGTTTGAATCCTACCGTTAGACTTTTCAGAGATCTTGAATATTTTCGAAATTACAGCGTAT
This sequence comes from Aurelia aurita complex sp. Pacific, assembly GCA_004194395.1. Taxonomy (NCBI): domain Eukaryota; kingdom Metazoa; phylum Cnidaria; class Scyphozoa; order Semaeostomeae; family Ulmaridae; genus Aurelia; species Aurelia aurita complex sp. Pacific. Next base: position 538,433 of record REGL01000018.1, on the reverse strand, counting down.
TCATATTTCAACTTATTTGAGGGTGTGATGGCATCATATTTCTTAATCGTAAACCAGAAAACTGAAATACTTGTGCTTGATACCATATTGTAAACATTCATAAGCTAGGGTTTACTTGAAAATGTGCCTGTTTCCTCAAAAAATTAAGAAATTACATTGGTTAAACTTTCCACACTTTTTCTTGAATTCTTAGCAAAGAGAAAGCCCCTCTAATTTTGAAATTATTCAGGATTTCTGGAAAGTCCAACGGTAGAATTATAGCAATGTAGCCAAAGTTTCTCTCAAGCCATTAGGCTGTTTTAGCAACAAGGCGCGGACGTCTTCGAAGTTGGGACGCTCAGAGATTTTTGGAGCATTCCAATCTTCCAGACTTTTATCTCAAACAGCTGTTCATAGAGAGGATTACTCTTTGAAAATATTTTGTGTTCTCGTGTCTCCATTGCTTATGAATATGCTCATATATTTTTTTACTTTCCATGTCGACGTTCTGTTTTTGGTGAGCGGCCATAAAAAGTACACTTTCAGGTTGTCGATTGCATAATAGAACTTACACAAAGCCCCAGGAGGTTCACACAAATTTTGAAGTTGATTCGCTGCGTATATTACATCCTCGAGCAAAAGAATTCTGCTGGCTTCTTCTTGGCTCACGTCTTCTTGCTAAAATAGCCCATTCAGTTCAAAGGAACAGCTCAAAGAATTTTATAGCAACGTTTTTAAAGATTTGGAAGTTATGCTCCGTATTTCTTTGACTTCCCTCCCGCGAATGATCACCCCCGCCCCTCCTGTAGGCTTGTCTTAGACGTATGACCTGGAGTTCCTTGTTTCCCTGTTCTCATAGCAGGGATACAAGGGACTCATCGTAATCAGTCTAGGCTTGTCTCAGCCTAATGTTCAGAAACAGAGTATGATATTTGGTGATTTTGAAACTCTGATGCTTTTGGAGGCTTGGTTTTTCGTAGGACACGATCGTGACAATTGACAATGAGTATATTCTTTAAAGAACCATTGCTATCCATGATCCTTTGCGCGATGAATGAAAAGCCTGCAGCATATTTCTTCTCTATTTGTTGTACTTAATTAACAGAGAATTGGTTTCATGAAACCAGCTATGAAATTTTCACAAACACACAAGAGATCCCCGACAGAAAAATACAATGTGAATTTGATGAAACTTCTAAGAGACTGTTTAAGAAACTTTCAATACTCAAAATCCGGTAATTTTACGAGAATTTAATAGTTTTTCGTTGGAATAATACGTGTAGGTCTTGCTAGGAATGCTTGTGTCGAGTTTCCTTCGTCTGCTCTTTGAATTGTCTGAATTATCTCGTAGAATTCTAAATACCTTGATCCATGTGAAAAGTATGAAAATACAATTATCCAGTTGTTCATCTTCAACGAAACTGTGTTGCCTCCAGCATTGCCATTAGCTATTCCAGAATACAATTTAGAGAAAGCATGCCCAAAGGTATGTATGCAATTTGCAATTCCTTTGCTTTTTTGCTTTAGTTACCTCAGATTGGTTTATCATTTCTTTGTGGTAAGTTATCTAGTATTGCATGCCTACTGGGTAGTAAAAAAAAAAAAACACGTTTGGCCGGCTGTGGAATAAAAATCGGTGGCAGATGCTAAAACTAAAAGCCAATCTGACAGTTCGTTGGAAAGCGCAGTTTTAATGAAAAAGCGGAGGATGAGACAAGCGACGATAATCATTTTACACTTCATTTTTATCGACTTTCATTCCTTGTTAACAGTTGACATTTCCAGGAGACTTAGACGGTATATAAGAGACATAATCGGTTAAAAAAAGAAATAAATGAATTAATTTGACGTAAACATGTTTTTAGAACGTTTCGAACCAGGCTTGGTTCATCTTCAGCAAATCTAATAGATAAACATGGCAATGTATACATAGGAACAAACAAGATAAAACGCGGTAAATAAGCGTGAGTTACTAAGCTAATCTATCGTTCAAAGGCTAACTTAGCTGTGAAAATTTAGTTTGATAAGAACACTCATCATTTAGACTCAGAAATTAGGAAACTGCTGGTAAGGGGTTTGTATGGAAACGAGAATCCCATGCTCCATACTGGTCTATGATTTTGGCCCCGTTCATTCACACTGCTCCGTTGGGAGAGAAAAACCTCCGTTTTTGTGAAAGTGTTCACACTGATCCGCACAGAAACGCCACAAAACGGAGGTTTTGGAAAACGCTATCAAAAGTGGATATTCACAAAAATGGAGGTTTTTGATAACGCACTTGATCAGTGTGAACGCACAAAAACGGAGGTTTTTGAAAACGCTCCAATATTCAACAATGAGTTTTACAAAAACGGAGCAATTTGAACGCACAAAAACGGAGGTTTTTCTCTCCGTATTTGTTATCAAGCGGATCAATGTGAACAGACAAAAGCGGATGTTTTTATCTCCGTTTTGTTACAAAAACGAAGCAATATGAACGGGTAGCTTGGATGTCACAGAAACGGATACTAGCAAAAACGGAGCAGTGTGAACGGGTAGCTTGGATGCCATAAAAACGGATACTAACAAAAACGGAGCAGTGTGAACGGGGCCTCACTTGCCGCTGACATTTAAATTCAACACAATCGTCATTTTCAGAAATGAAATCTAAATTTCAATGGCAAGTAATTCATGGATCAGAACCGAACATGGAAGTGTCGTTCTCATACAATCTCCTCACCAGTATTGTCCTAATTTCTTGGCCTAAAAGATGAGTGATTTACCAAATAAAATTGTCACATCTAAGTTAGCCTTTGACTGATAGATCAACATTTCGATTTGAATATCGGTGACGTACTTTTTATTCCACAGCCCGCCAAAGGTGTTAACTTTCATTTGACTCACCCGGTATGATATTTCAATTTCACCATCAGTAGTTTCTTTATCTTGGTGAGTTCAAGAGAGGTTGAGACCTTAACTACCGTAAAGTTAAAGGGGCCTTTGCAACCGGCATGCTTTGTGAATTTGTGAATAAATCCTTTTGTGAAATTCTTGTTGTCGCTTTTTTCATGGTCCACGAAAATGGACGCCAACAAAGAGATGGCACATGCAAGGTACACTGATTTCAAAAGCCCGCTTTAAGTTTTTTCAAGTTGTTCAAATTGATCTTTTCTGTGCATTTTGCGTTATGAGTGGAAATGTATTTTGGATGCTGCACATTCTTTTTTTCTCCTCGTCAACTTCCTTTAATATAATGTCTTTCTTGCCATTTCGCATTGATTTTCTTTTATCTCATTCTCGTTAATTTAAGTTGTGTTCCATATACTGTAAAAGCTCTGTTAGCCCCTGGGGGCTTATTCAATTTCGGAGACTCAAGAGGGAGCTTAAGAGAGAGGGGGCGTAGAATAGAGGGGGTGCTTGTTCACAAAGTCAAATTACAAGGATATAAATGATAGCTTTTTGGTTCCTTTGCCCCATATTTTGCAGAATCAACATGCAATTTAACGAGAACAGAGCAGAAACCATGTAAAAAAGCGTCATCGTGCATTCTGACATAAGGAAGTGTTTGGCTACATAAGCTTTTTGAAATGATAAATCAAGAGTTTGAGGCCCAAGCAAGAAAATATTAAATATTTCGGGATCTGTTGCAGGGAGCTAGGGTAGGGGGGCTCAAAGCTACGACTTTTCACGCAGCCGCGCGCAGTTTCTACTCTGTGTTTCGCGAGTAAAATACACAAAGTCGACAGTTTTTCTCCCATCCCATATCAAAATTAGCATGCAAACTTGTTTTGCTAAATAAATGGAGCATCTTTGGTATCCTCTGGCATTTGATATCAATTGGGGGGGGGGAGGGCTTAATAGAGAGGGTGCTGGTTTAAAATGTTTAAAAAAAATCCTTAGAAGGGAAGGGCCTAATAAAGAGGGGGACTAAATGGAGCTTTTACGGTACACTATTTTCCAGAAGCTTGATTTCCCATGATAACTTGTCTGACTTTATTTAACTTTGACATTTGCAGGGTGCTTGGATAGAAAGCAAGCGGACAGAGGTGCCAAATACAATATTTAAGAACGGCGATGGTTTCGAACTTTACATTGATGCCATAAGATTCTTACCTGACAACTGTGCCTTTGTCAAGGTGAGTTTTTAATCTCATTCAATAGAGTAGAGCAAGCTTATATCACGTGCCTAAATTTGGTGAAGACAAGTGGGTTGGTTGGTGAGTGAAAACGCCCGATTTCTGAGAAATGTTTTGACCACAACGCTCGTACTGAATATTGTTGCTCACGTTTGATGAAGACTGTGATTTGCATCTGTTGCTAGGCCACTCTTGGAAAAATTTCCGATAATTATATTATCAGGAGAATGATTCTGATGAACTTTGGTAAAATTTCACCTGTTCAATTTGCGTATTTGTGGGATAGAACGTCAGGATGGAACGCAAATACAGTACCTGATGGTGTCATATTTGTATATTAATTCAGTTAAAGAAATCAGTTGATCGTTCTATGTACTTGGAGGAACCGTTAGACTTCTCAGAAATCTTCAATATTTTCAGAATTAGAGGTTTTCTTCTTCTCTTTTAAGAATTCAACAAATTATTGGAAAAACCTAAAAAATCATCTTAGTTTCTAAACTTTTTGAGGAAACATGCAATAATTTTTCAGGATGCCATTGTTTATGAGTTTCTACAATTTGGTATCAAGCACGAATCTTCCATTCCTCTGGTTTACGATTTAGAAATTTGATGATGCCGCATGCTCAAAGGTTGCAATTTTGAAAAATATTGAAGATTTCTCAAAAGTCCAATGGTAGAATTATAGCAAAGTAGCTAAAATTTCCTTCAAGCCATTCAGCTAAAAAAAAATAGGTTATAGAATTTTACATCAATCTTTTTTGCAGAGTTGAAACCTATGCTCCTGGAAAAAATGGAACTAAATTTTTGATTTTATTTTCAGGTTGTATGTCAGTTGTATGACAGCAGATACGCGAAGCTGAAAGAAGAATTTGAAAGTGATATCGATTTAGAGCTCGACCCATATATGCCAAATTTAGATTTGAAATTTGAATTCAGGGAATTTACTTATCCACCAACGGCAACCATAATCTTCAAGGTATGTAAAGTACTTTTATTTACTCCTTTTGAAGTTTGGGAAGTTTATTTGAGTTAACTATTACATCTGGAATAATATTTAAAAGCACTAAAACCAGTTTAATTTGAATGAAGATGTGAAACTGCAGAAAACAGCTTTTTAGCAGATTTCCACTTTTAAACTCGGACAATGAATCATTTTTGAATTTTAGAATTACATCCAGAGGCTAGGTTGGGCTTTCTGTTTTATTTAAGAAAATGAAATGGCATTCTAGACAATATGCTAAGAAGATATTTGATCGTTCTGGTGAGAAAAAAGAGTAGTTGAAAAATGTACATTTGGCTAACAAAAGGACTCTGCTTTGAGAAGATGATCTTGCAGAAGAAACATGTAGATTTGTAACTGATTGTTGGCGTTTAAAGGCAGTCTGTCATGCATCTGATTGGGTGATAATGACAATACAAATAAAAGAAGAATTGAATGGCTGCTGATCCTTCTCATTCATCATTCATTATTTAAGATATTTATACAGGCTGAACAAGTTTCAGAATAATATCTGGTTTTCAAACTGACCTGTTAAAAAGCTAAGCTACAAAAAGAAAACTAGTTACAATAATATTACATATTTACAAAAGCCAATAATTTATACAAAATACAGTGAATAAAGTAAAATACGAAGGAAAGCTACGTAATCCGACTTATTTGAGCAGATTTTTGAACGTACCAAGAGAGGGAGCTGATTTACTAGCTTTCTACTTTCTTCTACTGACTTTCTATGGTCGTAGAAAGTGATAGCGATTACCCCTCCTTTATTCTAAAAAACACAGATTCACTAAGACGTCTGTTGTGTTGAGCTCTAAATTTATTACTGCCAATCAGATGTGTGACAGACTACCTTTAAAGCACATATGTCACATTAGCAATTGGTTAATACAACAAAAGTTTTGAGTGGAATTCTATTATTTCGTGACGTTTTATTTCTGTTTCATGAATTTTTATTGTAATGAAAATTCAGCCTCGATCCTGTGCTTTGTAATAAACAATAGAGAGAAGAATTGTATTGCATGAACCAATCAGCTTCATGACATATGCCCTTTAAGCATAAAATCATCTTGATATTTTGTGAACTACATTAGATATTTAAATAAGCATCGCATCGTAGAATCTTTTTGTATCTGAAGATACTGGGTCATTTAAACCATAGAAATAATTTAAACGTAAGCAAACATGCAATCCCTATAATCTACATTGTTTAGACACGTGTGCATTGTTTTTTGCACATGTTTTGATGGATGAAGTGAAAAAATCCAACTATGTTTCTGTAATCTTACAACATGTAAATATTTTGTATGTTTCTCTGTGAAATTCGAGAATCCATCTTCAAAGTGACTTTTCACTTTGAGGAGGACAGTGGAAATTCTGTGTGATAAGGCCAACCAAAAGACTGCAATTCACCGTTTTGAGAGAGGTATGTTTATTATGGTTACGTTACCTTGTCCCTTTCGACTTTTTTTTTGCAGGTTTACATGATAGACGTGATAACAAAAGTTGCATATCGCCTTGGTGTTTCAATTTTACCTGTGTTTGTAAAGCAAGGAACTTTCGACCGATCAGCTGATAATGACGTCAAGGTAGGTCAATTCTGTACTAAGTCCCTTGTATNTCTCTGTGAAATTCGAGAATCCATCTTCAAAGTGACTTTTCACTTTGAGGAGGACAGTGGAAATTCTGTGTGATAAGGCCAACCAAAAGACTGCAATTCACCGTTTTGAGAGAGGTATGTTTATTATGGTTACGTTACCTTGTCCCTTTCGACTTTTTTTTTGCAGGTTTACATGATAGACGTGATAACAAAAGTTGCATATCGCCTTGGTGTTTCAATTTTACCTGTGTTTGTAAAGCAAGGAACTTTCGACCGATCAGCTGATAATGACGTCAAGGTAGGTCAATTCTGTACTAAGTCCCTTGTATCCCTGTCGTAAACCTTGCTCAACAGGGACTCATGATGAAACCGTTAAAAAAGACGATCCTCTTAGGCCCATTCTTAGCTATCATCCTCTGGCAACGAACTGCAGCAAAAATCCCACTCGGCACATTTTTAACGGAAATCCCCGAGTAGGCCTCCGGAGGCTTATTTGTGAAAATGAAGTTTTGGATGCGGCTTATCCCGGGGGGGGGGGGGGCTTTTTCGAAGTGGGGGCTTAATCGTGGATTTACGGTACGGTAAAAACTTAGCATACGTAATCAAAGTTCACACTGTTGATTAAAGCTCGAATCACATATTGGAATTTATGGAGTCTTTTGAGCAGATTGCTACCGCAATTTCTTGTGTGCGTGGAGGCTTAAATAGGATAGAGTTTTTCAAAGAAATATTAGGAGACTCTGTTGACATCAGCTTTTATACAGTCGCTTAGCTTTTTGTGACAATTCTCTCAACTCTAAGATAAAAAGTGCACGGTTTGAAATTAGACAATCACAAGGCTGTTTATGTCTGCTGCAACCGTTACATCACGCTTAGTGATGCATTGTAGCCAATTAAACTCGACCAAATTGATGCCTGTTTTCTTCGAGTAGTTAGGCCCTCTTCAACGGTACACTATATACAATTAAAACTCGACTATTTGTCTTTCAGTTCTGTTTAAACGAAGGTAGCTTCCAACTGAAAATTTACAATGAATTGAAGAACACAGAGAGACTTATAAAGAGCTCTGTCGACAGGTATGTATCGTGGCAGTGCTATTCAGATTAGTCGTGATTTTTTTGTTGAAAAAAGGTGCACTCATCAGCATAGGTTCCAAATCTTTAACTTGGCGTGAAAAGGTGGGTGTAAAATTCAATGACCTATTTCTTCTGATTGAATGGCTTGAAAGAAACTTTAGATACTTATCTATAACTCTACCGTTGGACTTTGCAGAAATCTTGAATATTTTTCGAAATTACAGCGTATTTTATATTCCTACTCATTTTAGGATGCGACGTCATCAAATTTCTAAATCATAAACCAGAAGAATGACAGACTTTTGCTTGATACCGTATTCTAGGCATTCATAAACTATGGTTTTCTTCGAAATTACTTCATGTTGCGTCAAACAGTTTTGAAATTGCAATGGTTTTAAGTTTTTTTGAAAATTTTTCTTGAAGTCTTGAAAAAGAAGAAAAACATTCTAATTCTGAAAATATTGAAGATTTCAGAAAAGTCCAATGGTAGAATTATAGAGAAATAGCTAAAGTTTCTTTGAAGTAATTCAGTTCAAAGAAATAGGTCACTCAATTTTACACCAGCCTTTTTAAAGATTTGGAACCTATGCTGCACTCATCTTGTATTGAGGCCCATCCGTGGGTTTTGGGGAACATGGAGACCCTGAAGTTTTAAGTGGAAGCAAGGGGACATAGTGAGAATATTCTGGGAACAAGGGAACAAAATTGTGAAAAAACTGAATTTTAGGAAACAAATTGATGACATTTCTGATTTGTCTTACAGGGAATAGAACAAACAGAAAAATAAGTGGGGAACAAGAGAACTTTGGCCCTCCCTGGGAGAGCCTTTGTATCGCTACTAGTATTAGAAAAAACTTACGTTTGAAACTTTAAAAGATCCTCTTTGGAACTCTAAATTGTTGGTTTAATTCATGTGCCGGTTTTTTGTTTACTTCAGGTACTTTTGCAAAACGTTTGTTTTATGTTATTCGCACCAATTCAACAGGGCGTTTCATTCAAAATGTATCATGGCTGGATGGTGTTTTAGATAGTGTAGTAAATTAGTTTGAATATTTCTAGCTTTTATTTCTTTATTATAGCCATGGGGGCAGTGATATGACGAAATTTAGATTGTAAATCATATCGAATCTTATGATAGTTATATAAGAGAATCATACTATTTATCCCGTGACCAAAAAGCTTCTAGGTAACTCTTCTTTCTCTGTCTTCCTAATGACTGATTCTCCATATTTGCAGCCCAGTTCTTTGTTCCTCGTTATTGGTGCGATTATTACCAGCTCCTTGCTATGCAGATGGCCAGCCAAAGCAGGTAGTCCCTTGAAATTATTCAAAATTGCTTACAGGATAAGAAAGATTTTTTTTATATGCTCATAATATTTACAATATATCTAAACTACAACTACAACCTACACACAATCACATACGACTACACAACGATGCCACAGGGAGCATGGAATTTCACAACAACCCTGCGGCCATTTAAAATTAACTCAAAGTTTGTCCCTAAATAGATGGCAGGTCAGACAGACATTCGGAAAATTTCAATGGATATCGAGATATGCATGAGTAATAGTGATTTCAGTTTGCTAGAAACTAGTAGACTGATTACATGGCCGTAGTTATCGCTATTGATAGACTATTGAAAGGGTTTCAAGATTTTCTTCTCGAGAAAATGTTTTCAAAAAAGGCTGGCAGATTTCAGCCAGGAATATTCCTGAACTTAATTTAATGTGTTGGCTGTTCAAGAAAATAGTAACAATTATTATTGTTGTGATAGTACTGAGTTTGTTGTGTAAGAGTATAGGGGACGGTAGCCGACCAAATGCCGTGCGTTTGTTCCTGATCCGCCCAGTATCCCATTTGTTGGAGACCTTTCAATCGTTGTGATAAAATCTCATCGAATATTGCCATCAACAGGCATCTGAATTTCTTGAGGATCAACTGGAAAGTGAGGGTCTATTGATTCCAAAGCTAAGCTATGCTAAAGGTATGCAACAATTCGTTTTTATATAAATTGCATTTAAAAAGTTTACAATGGGCAAGCTATCATAAAACAGTACAAGAATGATAGCAAGGGGAGCAAAATAACATGAGTACCGCCATGCCTTTTACCGCCAGGCCATTACATGAAAGATATGAAACTAAACTACAACTATATATACAAGTACGTAATGCTACGTGTAAAAGATTTTAATGGATAAATATTTAAGCTGGTTTCACCCAAAGGGCCCTTGGACGACATTAAAGTCGTCCCATTGCACTGATTTTGTTGTATTTAAATGATCTTACCTATCCAACGCTGTCCTTGGTTGTTTTTTGTTTGTTGATTATTCTCTTGGTTTTGCTTTTTAAACGACATACATCCCATGTTTTCTCTCAAGTTGAAATAAACCTTGCTTCGCACTGATAGATCGCCATGTTTTAACTAAAGAACTAAACGAAAATGAGGTTAATCTCAGGCCAGCGTTGAAAGGAGGCCCATAGAGTTTCTTAACACAATCTTAGAGATTCGTATGAACTGCAACAATGATTTTGTACTCAACGACAGAAGACATTGATTTCACGCGTTATTTCAAGGCACACTGTCGTGGCACTGATTGGATGAATAAGACAATATGAAAGAATAGAATTAGGCAGGCTTCAGTAATTTCGCTGTACACTGAAATTCACGAAGATGATAACGATCAGACTCCCTTTATTCTCGAAACAAAGTATGATCTAAGAGCATAAAGGCTTTATAATGATCCAGAGGCCAGGTCTTTTGTTAGGGATTTCAACATCACAACCAGCCAATTACAGCCACGACAGNGATCGCCATGTTTTATCTCGAGAACTAAACGAAAGTGAGGTTAATCTCAGGCCAGCGTTGAAAGGCTCATCGCTCAAGATACCGCTAATGGATTAGGGTTTCTTAACACGATCTTAGAGATTCGTATGAATTGAAGGTTTGCACTATAACTGCAACAATGATTTTGTACTCAACGACAGAAGACATTGATTTCACGCGTTATTTCAAGGCACACTGTCGTGGCACTGATTGGATGAATAAGACAATATGAAAGAATAGAATTAGGCAGGCTTCAGTAATTTCGCTGTACACTGAAATTCACGAAGATGATAACGATCAGACTCCCTTTATTCTCGAAACAAAGTATGATCTAAGAGCATAAAGGCTTTATAATGATCCAGAGGCCAGGTCTTTTGTTAGGGATTTCAACATCACAACCAGCCAATTACAGCCACGACAGTGTGCCTTTGAACCTGATCTAACATGTTTTCGATAATCCAGTAAACAAAATTCTGTTCCCTGGAAGTGCAACAGAAATCGGCATTTCTTTTAAGCTTATATTTTTATTCTCACTAGGCATAGTAATCTTTGTTTGAACGTGGAAAATTTCAATTTTAAACCCTTACTTTCTTTTTCCTTTTACAGTATAAATACTCTGTTGCTCTCTTGCAAAGTTATTCCGGACGAAGGTTTTATCGAAATTGTTTTGCTTAATGTCCATCTTATTTTTGGTAGGAAAATACGACACATCAGACTGCCCAGTGAATGTTATGGAATTTCGAACGTTTCATGACTTCATAAAAAGGACACCGACTACTGCGAGGGATGCAATGAAATTGGTTGCGACAGGCAATAAAGCAAAGAATGACAAAGGCTTAATCGATACAATCAAGGTAAGATTTTGGCCTTTCCTTAGCGTGTTCACAGCTATTCCTATCCTGGTGCGCAGTGGTAATGCAGGTTTTCACAAACTCCATGTTGACAACGACATAATCAAAAATGAAAATGAAATGAACTGAAATATTCACATCATGCATTAGCATGAGATCAGAGTCCCTATTTTCTGGATTATCTTCACACATTTCAGACTCTCCTTTGATCTACGCTTTCGAATGTTTCATCGTAGGCCCTGATGAAGAATTTGCAAACTGTACCGTCTGCAGATGTTTCTTATATTGCAAAATACAACAGCATGCATGGAGTAGTGGTATGTTTGCTAAATATCTTTTACACGTATCGATTTAGATTAGATTAATGATATTTGTATATATGTGTATATATATTTGTTATACTAAAATTTTCGACGAATGAAGAAAAATGGAAAANATCATGCATTAGCATGAGATCAGAGTCCCTATTTTCTGGATTATCTTCACACATTTCAGACTCTCCTTTGATCTACGCTTTCGAATGTTTCATCGTAGGCCCTGATGAAGAATTTGCAAACTGTACCGTCTGCAGATGTTTCTTATATTGCAAAATACAACAGCATGCATGGAGTAGTGGTATGTTTGCTAAATATCTTTTACACGTATCGATTTAGATTAGATTAATGATATTTGTATATATGTGTATATATATTTGTTATACTAAAATTTTCGACGAATGAAGAAAAATGGAAAAATGGAGATGAGGCCAAGATTTATATATGTATAGCTAGGTATAAAAATCGAATGAAAATAAGGTAACAAACAAACAAACAAACAAACAGACAAACAAACAACTAAACAAACAAACATTTTATCAGGCAGCTGGATATATCAGACAGTTGTAGCTTTCAATACCCATTAACACAACCCCTCGCACATTAAAGAATAAACGCAAATTCAAGTATAGCTTTATTGACCATTGCTCTTCTATTCTGCACCATTATCATTTTGATCATATAATGCTCCTTTAAAAAATGAAAGCTGAGATGAAAGCTGAGATTTCATGGTGCCTGATTTTATTTATTTTAGAAAGATACAATTTAAATATCAAATGTAAATNGACGAATGAAGAAAAATGGAAAAATGGAGATGAGGCCAAGATTTATATATGTATAGCTAGGTATAAAAATCGAATGAAAATAAGGTAACAAACAAACAAACAAACAAACAGACAAACAAACAACTAAACAAACAAACATTTTATCAGGCAGCTGGATATATCAGACAGTTGTAGCTTTCAATACCCATTAACACAACCCCTCGCACATTAAAGAATAAACGCAAATTCAAGTATAGCTTTATTGACCATTGCTCTTCTATTCTGCACCATTATCATTTTGATCATATAATGCTCCTTTAAAAAATGAAAGCTGAGATGAAAGCTGAGATTTCATGGTGCCTGATTTTATTTATTTTAGAAAGATACAATTTAAATATCAAATGTAAATATAGAATACAATTTTTAGTCTTGGTTTTTTGGTTCTGTTTTCGCTTCGTTGTTATTATCATGTAGTTTTATCGATTTCATTGCAGTTTTCTGTTGATAGTGCGCAGAATTTACCCTGGTCAGGATTCACGTTTGCTACGTACTGTTTTTCGCCGCCGGCTTCCTTCTTCAAGGTAAATCTTAGAATATAAAACAGAGGTGGAAAATGTGCACGAAGCCGCGAAGCAGCTTCGCAGGAAGCTCTCTTGTTTGCAAGGAAGAAAAGGGAAGGAAGAATAGAAGGAAGGAAAAGAAAGAAAACGATGAAGGAGGAACGAAGGAAACAGGTTGGAAAGAAAAAGTAGAGGAGAAAGGAAGAAGGATGGAAGGAAGGAAGAAAGGATGACAAAGAAAGCAAAAATTGAAAATTTGAAGAGACAGGAGGGACTAAAGGAAGGAAAGAATAGAAGAAAATCAATGTTTGGATTATGCTCTTTTCTTTTACAGTTTTGTGAT
>REGL01000018.1:510961-522395 GCA_004194395.1 Aurelia aurita complex sp. Pacific | reverse complement strand
GTAGCTCTAGAAACTGAAAATAAAAAAAAATTGCAAAAATTCCAGTGTCTAATTCAGGCTTTCTGTTAAAGATTAAGTCATAAATCTTCAAAATCGGTCCAGTGTACGATTCATTGTGGCCTGTCAAACGTGCATAGTTTATTTTTGCGCACCCGGTATGCTCACCTAATCAGTAAGCGTCGTTTTATACAGTGTGTTTCAGAAAAAACGCAACCGAACTTAATTCGAGATTCTTCAGGAAGTAATGATATTTGAATCAATTTGAAGCTTACCATCTGAAAGCAGAATCTATCTTCTTTCCAATGAAATCCAGGTTGGGCGTTTTAATTGAATTATTCGACACTTAATTGACATTTTCGTAAGTATTGCCTATTTCAGATGGGGAAAATGATAGGGCATTTGCACAGACAAAAACCCATCTGTGCGAGAGCTTACTCTATCATTCTTAATAAATGTATCTCATGGGATTAAATTTGTCTTTTTCCAACCTTAGGGCCTCGTCTCAAGTGCTTCTAGGCCTGAAATGTTTTGAAAAAATCTGGTTTGTAATTTTTTACAGTGAAAAAGGTGTTGATTTTGCTGTTACAGTTGCAATATTTGAAATCGGCCATACAATATCAATATCGAATATCAATTGAACGATAAGTAACAGCATAAACTATTTCACTATTTTAGCCATTTATAAGAAACTGAAAAAAATCAGGCTGCCAGTGTCTTGTTAAAGGGAAAATATTCCCTATTATGGCAGGCTACAATTTCTTATATGTAAATTTCTTATATGCGGGGACTTACTGTATTAACAGATCTTTCATCAGCTTGCGTTTGTCTCGTAGATATTTCCAAGAAGGCGTTCTCATACCAATCTGGTAGTGTTAGTGCAGCTTTATGAGTTGCTGGTAAGGCCATCAGCAGATACGCAAGCTGCCTTCAACTTTGGTGCACAAGTACGTATAGAGACGACTACACTTTAGTGGACCAGTTTCAGTGCTGGAAAAAGTATTTGCCTTCCTGCGAAGCAACGTCAAACTGAAATTCTTCCTTTCATTGTTTTATCAATTTTCTCCATGCCAGACTTCAGTAGAGTCACTGGGAATGGTCTAGAATTATTATTGATAGCTTCCTTGGACCACACAACTGTAAATGGACAGAGTATAATCCAAACAATGTTTTCCTTTCCCTTTAATCTTTCCTGACTTTATTCCTTCCTTTACTATTTGCATTTTCAATCTTTGTTTTCTCTGTCATCCTATCTTCTTTCCATCCCTCTTTCTTCTCCTTTTTCCGTTCTTCTTGTTTCCTTTCATTTCTTCTCCCCCCTTTCTCATTTCCTCTCTTTTCTTTCCCTCTATGCCGCTTTCTATCTTTCCTCCCCTGTTCTTCCTTCCAGACGAACAAGCTTCCTGCGAAGCTGCTTCGCGGCTTCACGCATTTTTACCACCTCTGACCAGCTTTATGTCATATCGCTCGGGAGCGTATTTAACTAAATACCTTACCCTAACCTAACCCTAACCTAAATCTGACTTATCCTAACTAACCCTAACTAACCCTAGCTAACCCTAGCTGACCCTAACTTTTGGGACACCCGTTATCTCGTATAAAGATCGATTCCCCGCAGAGTTTGATACAGTGAATGTCAACTGTGGACCTATGATAAGGCTTTTTGTTTTCATTTTGCAGGCATGGACTGTTATTCCTGTGCTCAACCAGGGTTATGCAAATCATGGCTTATTCCAAGTGGGTATCTTTCACGATGCACCTCCAAATGTAAGTGTGCGAGATTATTGCGCATTCAATATCTGTGCATTCAATGTTATTGCTATTGTTATTTTCACTTTTGTTCTGTATATGATTAAGAACAACAACAACACATTGCTATGATCCGAGCCAATCTAAACGAGAATGGACACATGGTCACCTAGTCCCCACAACAAGGACAGATTTTGTAAGCCAAAAGCAAGAGATACTTTCGTTGACACCTGAATTCAAAGCGATTAGCGACTGCAGACAAAGGAAATTCTCTCAACCATAAATTGAAAACAAACAAAACCGCAAAAGTTTCTCTGAAACCCAGGTAGCTAGCGTGCTTGTTGTGCATTCCAGAAATTGTTTTTAAGAGCAAACATTAGCATTTATCGAAAGAAGAAGGATATATCTACACATCTACTCAGGGCATTTGATTTCTTTGGTTCAGAAGCCGAGCAGTAAGTGTTTTCATTACACCCAAAAATATAAGAGAATTGAATCGCCTCCCAATCGGCTTTTAGACCAAACAAATTAAATGCCCGTGGTAGATCTGTAGATATATCCTCCTTCTTTCGATATATGCTCATGTTTGCTATTAAGAACACTTTCTGGAATGCACAACAAGCGAGCTATCTACCTGGGTTTCAGAGAAACTTTTGCGGCTTTGCTTGTTTTGAATTACTGGTTGAGAGAATTTCCTTTGTCTGCGATCGCTAATCGCTTTGAATTGCGGTGTCAATCAAAACTAACTCGTGCTATTGTCTTACCAAATCTGTCCTTGTTAGTCCCCACTATGTATGGAGCTTGTTATGAATTTTAACGATACAACTTTTTCTCAACAGGAAATTATCGACAAGATTCAGACGGAGCCTTTGATTCCGACTATAGCAGATTTACGAAAAAGGAAAATTGTAAGTTTCTCATGGGCTATCTTTAAAACACGGAATATGGAATGATGGAATGGAATGATTTTATGACAAATTCCAAATACTTGACAGGTATTCTATCATTCCATTCCATCATTCCATTCCATTCCATCATTCCATTCCATCATTCCATTTTCCGTGTTTTAAAGATAGCCGTTTCTCATGCACTTAATTTAGACCACATTTACTCTGAGCTACGAGGCGCCAAAGGGAACAGAAATACATAATTTTCTATTTTACTCCACAACATATTTTATCATAACCAATAGCCTCCAAATCTTTTTACAATGTCTAGCTTTGCAAGGAAAACTTGTGCCATGAATGCAAAAATAGCATGATGGTCGCATAAACAACTTACCGAGGGTAACCCAATTTGGTCTATGAAAAGCACTCGACAGAAAATGGGATGAATGAAAGATCCCAATTAAACTCATTACAGAAGTCTCAGCATCGCTCATTGAATTGGATGGTTATGCGAGAGAAAATAAAAAATCAGATCAAAAATGTTGAACGAATACAAGGAATCACGTTGTAAGTCTAGATCTCAATTATAAATTGGAAAATGTGTTCTATTGGTGCAAGATATGAAAACTGCCTCGATTAAACATGCATTGCTAATTATGATCCTTTGTGGAGCCAAAGTCCACTTTCTTATGATATGAAAGTCATTTCTGGCCTAGGTTCTCGGCCTCGATTTAGTATATGCGTCTGGGGGTTCCCTCGCGTGGCGTGTTCACCGTCTTTCTGGGGGATACGCGTCGCTCCAGACCTCTTAGGGAGGGCATGATTATTCCTATCTTGTATATATCCATTCTGCATTTTTAATCCATTGACTTTGATTGTAAATTTTGTAAAGTAGGCCTAAATTAAACAAGTAAATAAAGTAAAATAAAGTAAAATAAAGTAAAATAAAGTAAAACGTTAGGCCTAAATTAGCTGTAATTTAGCTATTCTTCTTTTGTAATATAGCCTACGTTAGATAAATTAATAAATTAATAAATTGATGATGATGATGATGATGATGATGATGATGATGATGATGATGATGATGATGATGATGATGATGATGATGATGATGATGATGATGATGATGATGATGATGATGATGATGAGGTTCTCTTTGTCTTGCTTTTCATTCGGCACACAGAACATTATGGGTGACAATAGGCCTTTAAAGAGGCACATTTGCTTTATGATTTTCAGGCAAGACTTGTCGATGGTGCTTCAGTTTTCATCAGAATAGGGGATGCGAGAAGAAGAGAGGAACTTGAGAACCGGGCAAAGGTTTGTATTTTAGCATAGGCATCAAATCCTTCAGAAAGATTGGAAATTGGCCACAGTTTCCATTTGATTTGATTGGCTGGAAGGGAACTTTGCTTACTTTGGTTTTGTTGTTGTTATACTTTAGGACCCTCAACATTTCGACCACCCTCGTCCTTTCAGAATTCTCTCAACTGATTTTGAAACAGTCATGACGTCAACATTCCTCAAAGTAGAATCATAGCAAAGTACCTACAGTGTGCCATTTGTCCAATCCTTTGAATGATTTGATGCCTAATGGGTGTAAAGTGCTTGGTGTAAAATGGGTAAGCTTGGGGTGAAATTGGTATAGATAAAGTGGGAATAAAAAATGGGGTATGGGGTAAAAGTGTGGATAAATTTTTTCTAAAATCTTCATTCACAGGTCTTATTTCAGCTGTTTGAACTACTTTCCGCGACATTGTAAATGTTGATTTATCAGTTCCTGACTTAACGTTTTCTAACAATTAATACCGCCCATTTACCCCCATTTACTCTACTCCTGCAGATCCTTTTCAAGTTGAGCTAAACTTCAAAGGCTTGTTAAATAACGGATCCTTCTGTTGCAGAGGCCGAGATAAAATTGATCTAACTGAGCTCGAAAATATATTTACGTCGAATGGTTATCAATTATGTACCTCTGCTTGCAACTCCTGCAGCCTTCAAATACAGCAGAACATTTGAGGTTACCGAAAGGGAACATCCGAAAATGAGCAGTAATGTTTTTGATATCGAGGTGCTAAACTGTGGAATAGTCTCACAGCTGAGACTAAACAGACATCCTCCAATAATGTTTTCAAACACAGTATGTCATAGACTGGGAATTTTTCTCGTGGGTGCTGGGCCTCCGTTGTCAGTTTTGTGGCTGCTGGGCCCCCGTTGTCAGTTTGGTGGAGGTTGGGCATGGGAGCGCAGGTTACTGGATAGCTGGAGAAATTCCCAGTCTATAGGTTTTTATGCATACCTATTATATTTTTCTATTTGAGTTAGGATTAATGTTTCAATTGTATATATTCATTGTAAGTAAATTTTAGATATCTTTAACCTTTACTTTTTGTAAGTTTTTATTTGAAGGGTCCCTTGAAAACAGGCCACTTGGCTGAAGGGTCACCCTCCTTAATAGACTGAACTATGAAATATGAAAATATGTATATGTACAATTTCCTTTCTAGCTTACTGTGCGGAAAACATTTCTGCCGAGAGGGAACAAGTTTCTAAATCCATTACAGTCAAAGAGATTCAGCACGATAATGCCAGCTAATCAAAATGCCGAAGAACACTTGAAAGTCCTTGCATCAAAATTCAGGATGGTAAGATTGATTGATTGATTGATTGATTGATTTGCTTAAAGTAGGGTTGCTCTTCAGCAGAAGCTGTTTTTCAAGGGGTCTTCCAATATTGTTTACTGCTCAAATAGAGGTCATGATTGGAAATTTTGCGCAAAGAAATTTGGAATTGTTTTGTCCCGTCATGAAACTAACACTTCTGCTTCCCTCCTTCATGCAACGGGCGTCGTCCTTGGCTATCTTTAAAACACGGAATGGAGTATGGAATGGAATCTGGAATTGAGTGTGGAAACTTCCATTCGATTCCAACGTCGATTCCAAATTTCATTCCTTGTTTTACTCCGTCTCTTAAAGATAGCCGTCCTCCACTTCTTTGTGCTTAGACCAAAAGCCGTTACTATTATGATCATATTCAGGCATTATGCTCCGTTTAGCAAATTAAAGGTATTTACAAACATAGCATTGGCTTCAATCTTTAAATTCAGTTGTACAAGTCAGTTATTGCAGTTTCTTGTAAATGAATAACTTGTGAAAGAAACTATAGGTTAGGTAATGAACTGTAATTCTACAATGAGAAGATTTGTGACATGACACGTGTGTGGATAGACTGATTACCGAAGTTTCTTGTATTCTGGCGGTAAACCTTGCTCAACAAAGACTCAGAATAAGACAGTGAAACAGATTAACCTGCTTAGGCCCATTCTTAGCTGTCACATTGTCTCTACAAAATGCAGTAAAACACCTATTTGGCACACAGTTAAAATGGCTGTACAACCCGTCCTCTCTGCATGGATCTGCGTGTCCAATCATCGAATTCATCGAAGACTAAACATAGCTAATAGCGATTTTGCACNTTCTAAAATGAGAAGATTTGTGACATGACACGTGTGTGGATAGACTGATTACCGAAGTTTCTTGTATTCTGGCGGTAAACCTTGCTCAACAAAGACTCAGAATAAGACAGTGAAACAGATTAACCTGCTTAGGCCCATTCTTAGCTGTCACATTGTCTCTACAAAATGCAGTAAAACACCTATTTGGCACACAGTTAAAATGGCTGTACAACCCGTCCTCTCTGCATGGATCTGCGTGTCCAATCATCGAATTCATCGAAGACTAAACATAGCTAATAGCGATTTTGCACAGAGAATAATAATCCAAAGTATCTGCGACAATCTTGATGATCGAAGCTTTGGTGGAGGATTTATTTTATTCTCTAACTCCGAATACTTGAAAGTTTTAATGAATATCAAAAGTTCCATCACATTTCGTAGACATAGATAAGAAATACAGCAATGAAACTTACGTAGAAGCTGCGATGAAACTGGCCACCATTAAAAACCCAAGGCTTTAGTCACGTCCGCGGGTTGTCCCGTACTTTCCGATTGTTGACAAAAATCTTGTACAGCTCCTTTTATGACGACAACTCAGCAGACGTAAGAGATAATGTAAGGTTCACACTATCGATTGATGCTTGAATCACAATGGAATACATCGAAGGTTTCGAACTGATTGCCGCAACAATTTTTTGTCTGTGAGGGCCTAAATATGATGAAGTTTTTCAGAGTAATATTATGCCTCTCTGTTGACCGAAATGACGACATCATAAAGCTAGAGAGCACAGGGAAACGAGAGACTTCGATGATCAATCCAGGTTGTGGATAGTCAAACCAGAAATTTATTTTGCGTTTGTCACCATTGTATTTCTTTTATATTATTTCCGTGTTTTTTATTTTTTAGCTTGCTGGTCAAAAGTTTCAGCAGAGAGTCCCAAAGTCATAAGCGTGCCCTTAGAAAAAATGTGTCAAGCAGTACGAAAAATACAAACATGCACATTCACATACAGACCCAGGGGTACTCCTGTAAGAGAGATAAGAGGGGTGTGTTTTGTCGCCCTCGATACCCTACCCCACATTGGTAAACAAAGTTGCACAAAGAATACATACTTTTTCATAAAATTTAGTGTAAATTTAACTAAGAATTACCCTGCTGTATTGTATTTGAAAGGTACTGCAGTTAAAATGCACACCCAATGGTAAAACCCCACCAAGAGGTTGCGAACATTATGCCCCGTCGTAAATTTTATCTGTAAATTGTTGATCCGTTGGGCGGAAGATACATACCAGGTAATTGAAGGACAGATTTGAAAGCACAATCGCATGAATTGCTTTTGTTGACACCTGAATTCAAAGCGATTAGCGATTACAGACAAAGAAAAATTGTCTCAACCAGTAATTCTAAATAAACAAAGCCGCAAAAATTTCTCTGAAGCCCAGGTAGGTAGCTCGCTCGTTGTGCATTCTAGAAACTGTTTTTAAGAGCAAATATGAGCATAGATCGAAAGAAGGAGGATATATCTACACCTATACCTCGGGCAATTTATTTCTTTGGTTCCGAAGCTGAGCAGTAAGTGTTTTAATTACACCAAAAATAAGAGAATTGAATCGCCTCCCAATCGGTTTTTGAACCAAACAAATTAAATGCCCGAGGCGGATCTCTTTCTTCTTTCGATCTATGCTCATATTTGCTGTTAAAAACATATCTGGAATGTTCAACGAGTGAGCTAGCTACCTGGCTTTCAGAGAAACTTTGCGGCTTTGTTTGTATTGAATTACTGGTTGAGAGAATTTCCTTTGTCTGCGATCGCTAATTGCTTTTAATTCAGGTGTTAACAAAAGCAATTCATGCTATTGTGTTACAAAATGTCCTTGTTACCGGGTAAGTAAAAAAATAAAAAGAATCTCCGTGAGTAAAGAAACAATCCGAATTTGAAAGACGACTGCTCCCTGGATATTAAGACAATAATATTGCAAGATGTATCATTTCATTGTGAACATGTTCAAATTTGAATTTCACCTGACTGAAATTGGCCACTCTATTCTTAAATTATGAAGGATTTTTTCGATTAAGCCTATTCAAAAAACCTTCAAAGCGGTATAAATTCATGACGAAATTTCACTAATATTTTTGCCGTACAGCAATGACTTGCACATGCATTCCTACGTGTTATTCTTTTGGGAGCATTTAAATGTTATCCCTGGGAGCATAACAACGTTATTCCAGGCGATTTGATGTTCCCAAGAGGATAACATGTGCTAAAATGTGTTTAAGTCATTGCTCCACGGCAGAAGGATTAGGAAGCTTTTTTTTTGACTTACTTGGTCTGCACTGAGGGTTTCTCGAAGGGGATTTCTTGAGAAAATCTCTCATAATTTCAGAATGGATAGCGCAATTTTAGTACGGTAAATTGTAATGTCTATTTGAATATTTCCACCACTAACTGATGTGTTTTCAATGTTATTGGTTTGATATTCAGGAAGCTGTTACCTTTCGAACGGGGGTTGTTTTTAGCAGAAACAACTGATTACTCAATCGAAAAAAGTACTTCTAGCGCCATAGGAAAACGAAACTAAGCGTATCGGGCCGTGCCCTTCGTCAGTAGTGTAGTAGTGGACTGTTTTTGTCGACTCATACTCATCCAGCATATATGTGGTTTTTAACACAGGAGTACCCCACCCCCAAGATCGATGTCACACGTAACAAGATGTAACATGCATTTTCGCTACATGTTAACATATTGTAAAGTATTCAAAGGAGATGCAGCATATTGATATGTATATAGAAACATTTTTATGTTATCAATTAGATCAGTAGCTAATTGTGGATTTATGTGCATAAAACTTCTACGAGTAATTCCGAAAGTTGGCAGGATATTTTCATCTCACATCGGTCACAGTACCCCGCTTTCCACAGCTATGAAATTTGGTTAACTACCTAGTGAGTCAACAATAGTAGTGGTGTTTGACAAACTGTATAATTTTGAAAAATACATCGATTTTATTCCACTTTATGCAGTTTTATAGCTAAAAGGCTAACTTAAGTAACAAAACTTTTTCGTAAAGATAGCTTATTTATCTCTAGAGTTATCAGCAATTTTATTATGATTTGAACATGCTGGAAGACGGAGCAGCAATGTTGATAAAATGTTATGTGATTTTCAACTTTTGAACAGTGGTGATGAGCAAAAAATTACCTCTTCGTTTAAAAACGAATAATACGAATGTTTCCCTTTCATTTGCGTGACTTCTTTATTCTTCGTGTAAGATTTTGATGCAATTGCACTTATTTTAAATCCGATTATTAGCAAGCCTTTTGGCTGCACTTTCAAGACTGTTCTCAAATTCTTCCAAAAACAGCAGCTTCATGCAAAAATGACCACGATAAGCTATAGATGACATTGATGATAGCATAGCAGTTTTTTCTCGCTGCCTGTGTGCCATGTTTTTCTCGTTTTTTTGCAGAAAGAGAATTCTGTTTCAGAAAAAATCATTTATTCAAATAAATGAAGAATGATATAGAAGTCGCCTAATGTTTCATTCTTTTAGAAATTTGATGTAGACGAACAAAGTTTGTTTATGCTCCAGAATTTTTTGCTCCAAATGATAACCGATACTAGAAAAAATTGGTGAAAAATATACTCCAAAACATGAAAATTTGACCGAAAAACGACGCGATCTAACAAAATATCCCCTTTTGACATATTTTGACAACCTCCTCTAGAAAGATTGCCTTATTTTGATACCCTGTGCTAGAAATCCCTACTGATAATCAAAAGATGATTTTTCTTTCGACGAACGAAGATGCAAACTTCCTATTCTTTTTTCAAAATACGCGAGTACTATCTACCAGAAACATCAAAATAACCAAGCCAAGAAATAAAAAATATTCTGACCGATACAAAAAATCATAGGAAAAAGTGAAAGGAAAAGATTATTTTATACTTAATACCATACTATGTATTACTGTTAAGGTTTTTTGAGTAGTGTAATTTAGACCCTAGATGACCTTGTATCACCAGATATTGTGTCTGTGTGAAAGAATAGAAAAAAACTGATGAAAAAGATACCCTGAAGAAAGGCACAAAATTCCCTGGTCAAAATTTTGAAAATCCAAAATCCACGACTTGTCGAGCAACCTCGAGCTGGTTAGGCAGCCTCGATTCCAGTTGGGGAAGGATTCGGAGCTGCGCAGGAGCAGTGGCAGATGAGAAATTTGGAACTGGAGAAATGGCGTGCGCTAGAAGCTCGAGGCAATTTGCCTCTTGAAGCAAAAGTGAGTGGTTATTTCTCTTTATTCCTTTTAAAATGCAAAAAGAATCTAGAGATTAGCAGATAATTCATTTACTTACAAATAATTGTGAACGATATGGCAATATGTTTGTACAAAGTTGCTTCGAACACTGAATGAAACTACTTGACAGTCTCGTCTCGAATCGAGAGAAGTCCAGCAAATTTTAGGCCCATTGGCTTTGGCATGTTGTTGAAGTTCTTTTTTGGAAACAGCACAATGCATTATTCAAGGAAAATGTGAAATGTTCCAACACACACAGGCGCTAATGCAGTTTCGCACACTGAACTGTGCCTAGAGTGGTTTCGGGTATTATTGGACGTCGGGTATTTTGGAACATTATTCAGTAAAGGAAGCTTAGGGGCCTGGGGATGAGAAAGAAACTTGTTAATTTCACTTGATGCAAGTCGTCATACCTCTTCTGTCATATTTTGATCAATGTTAGGCTGCTGTACCAGTCTGCAGAGTGTGGCAAGTGCACGCACGAGATTTTTTTCAAAAATTTTAGGTGCACGCCAATTTTGAAGGAGATCTTTTGTTCATTACTTTGAAAACAAAGGAATCAAAGACCTTGCACATGAGCATGCCACTGCTTCCTTGGTCTGCACACGCGAGATCTCGTTGAGAACTGCCATACTCTGCAGACTGGCTGCTGTAGCATTTTGTGTACTCTCCGTACGTATCGCTGATAATGAAGGACATCAGACAAAAGTAATTTCTGGCTGCCATTATCTTAAGATATCTCAAACATTAACCAATATACAAACAATAGAAATAGCTTAGTTCCAAATACCCGACAGTGTTCCATAATGCCCAACTCAACCCGGGTTCAGTTTTTTGTCTTGTTTATTAACAACTAACGTTTCAGAATCGGAGCATAACTGATGAAACATTAGAGTATGCTTAGGCCTAATTGCTAATACCAAGTGTGGCCAAATGTGTCATGAATTATGCTGACAATTAATCTTTTTCAATTAAGTGTTCCATAATACCCGAAACTACTCTATACTGATCCTAACCAGGCTGAGGTTCGCGATACTACTGCATTATTAC
>REGL01000018.1:496468-509240 GCA_004194395.1 Aurelia aurita complex sp. Pacific | reverse complement strand
GCAATTTAAGCCTCTTGTTTACTGAAAATTTGCCCCAGAGGGAAAGTGGGGATACCTGAGGCAATTCACTTCCCTTGCCACTGTTAAACAGCGCAGGCACAGTTGCATTCTTTTTTATCTAAATTGTGTCAAGAACAGATGTTTGAGCTAAAGGATCTTACATTCTTGTACCATCACTATTTCAATATCCTGATGAAGTACACAGCAAATGCTAGGAATTCTGTGCCCCATTTTTTTCTTTATTCGTTTAAAAAACAAACTATTCACAAAAACAACAAATGCTAATTAACTACATGCCATCCATAGTGGGAAAAGACTTAAAGTCAGCGAGTTCCCATTATGTATGGCACTTGCAATTAAATTCATATTGTTCCAATGATAGTTGTAAGAGAGGGACAGCATGAGAGCACACAATTCGCGATTGTGATTGGCGCTTTAAGGTTTGATGAGCAACATGAACAACCCAGAGATTCTTCTGAGGTCCAGGCTCAAGAAATCTATCAAGAGTTAGGAATATTGTGCCTCCAGGCCATCTCCCCTCTACAACTATGTTCCAACAAATGCCCCACTTAGCATGCCAGGGCTTTAAGCATGGCCAAAGGGAAGCTATCACCTCCCATTCGCAGAAGAATGTTACCCTGATAGGCAGGCACATTGCCCATTTTCACTATTGAAACATGTGAGTGACTTGGAATAATCCTGGGGTGAGGGTAAGGGCAGTAGAGTGATAGCTGCATTACAGAAGCATATTCGTGTCTCAATCACCAATTAGGGAATATTTTTATCAGTTATAGTTATGTATAAATATTATGAACTGATTTAAATTTTTCAGATCAAAGAAATTGATGAAATGTGGAAACAGCATGGAAAGCAGAATGACTCAGAAGAAGAAGAAGAGAAACAAGATTTAAGATCGAAACTTAGAGCTAAGAAACTTAACAACAGACAGACTGATACAGGCGATAGGAAGAAATCAAGTGCTGGCAAGGTTGGACCTTGGACAAAGCAGCTGATGGAATTTGAAGAAAAAGACCCTGACAGGTATTACAGATAATCAAATATTGTGATTTTTGTTGCCAAAAAATTCATATTGAACTACCGTATCGTATTCAACCTTACAAGATATAAGAGATAAGATCAGATTTACAGAATTCTTATCAAGCTTAGTTTCCACTACATGTTAACTTGTGGTCACCCATGCTAGACCAGGTGTGCTAAGTTGTCTTTAAAGGCAATAAAACAATCACACAGCGTCATCTTTGTTTGCGCAATGTGTCGTATATTGGCTCAAATTGCTTATTTAAATCCGTAATTTCACAAGGAGAAAGCGAAAAATGTTGGAAAAGAGTATCATACATCATTTATAGCAGTATTATCTTCTATTTTATCATCAATCATACCAACCCCGGACTGTTCCTTTAAAGGTAATTTAAGCATGTAGTGCACAAGTTTTATTAAGCCCCCATGGGGGGCTTATTTGATTTGAGAGACTCCAGGTGGGGTTTGTTAGAGAGGAGGTTTATATTCACAAAATTGAATGACAAAATTGAAGGATATGAATGATAGATAGGTTTTTATTTCTCTTACTCCATATTTTGTACCCAATCAACATACAATTTTACAAGTCCAATACAAAAATTTGACACAGTTTCTATCCCTAACCATATCAAAGTTAACATGCAAACTTGTTTAGCTAAATGATTAGAAAATCTTTGGTAATCTCTGGGATTTGATATAATGGGATGCCTTAATAGAGAGGGAGGCTTATTTGAAATTTTGGCTCAGAAAAGAGGGGCACTTATTAGGGAGGGAGCTTAATAGAGAGGGAGGCTAAATAGAGCTTTTACAGTATCAATGGCTCCAAGCCTAGTGTATTTGATACTCCCAGCATGTGCCATTTCATTGTGTTAAATTCAGGCTGAGGTTGCATTCTGCTTCAGCTGTGGAAGATAACAATTATCACAAACGTTTATTTCATCGAGAAAAAAACTCTTTCATAGGCAGATAGCACTGGGGAAATCATGCTACTGGGCAAATCATTGGAACAGCTTAAGGCCAGCTTATTGGTAGAAAATCGAAGCTGACGACCCGCTTCAATTAAAGTTAGGCAAATATATCAGATACTGTTATGGTGATTTTTATCATGACGTATCTTACTTTTCCTCTGCTTTCACCGAAGCAACGGGGCATTATTCAGGAAATACTTCCCATCTGTAAGGATCCTACCTGCATATCTTGCGGGCAAACCTAGCGAGAGTTATTTCTAGTAGTAGCCTTTGATATACCTGTATTGATTCCCGTAATTTTTTAATGTTATGGGAATACCACTTATTTTTTTAAATATTTTTGCAGGTGAAGATACTAAAAACTTTGTAGGGAATGGAAGCAAACTAAACATGACTTTTAATTTAGCACAATTATTTATTTTTTAGATGGGGGCATTCTGGTTTCAAAGAACTCTACCCAGAAGAATTTGGAGAGTCAAAGTAAGTCTACCTTAGAGTATTTATTTAAATGTTAGAAGAAATGAAAAAGAATTAACTATCACCTTATCTTACACTCCCACACACGGGTGCCAAAAAGTACAATCATTTGGTTGATCCTAAAATTCTTGAAATTTAGTTCCTTTTATTCCCGAGTTGTCTTGACGTAAAATCCATATTTAGCCTTGAGATTTGTTTTTGCAGATCACAAAATATGCTCTCCAAATAGTCATTGGGAGCTTTGAGTGATTTTCCTAGTTACCTAACTATTTTTTCTCTCTGTAGTGCCAAACCCATATATCATTCGATGCGAAACTTACGTTGAATATCTTTATGCTTAAAGGGGCTCCGTCGTCAAAATGTAAACAAAACGATGATTTTTGGAGTTTTTTGAAAGGTGATATCACACAGGATTTTCGTATTTTTTTCAAAATGAAAGTTGCTGTTTGGGCATTAATCCTTGTACTTCACAAAGGAACAAACCAAACATTCATATCTTCTACGATTACTTGGATACAAATGGATTTTTAACGGTCATTTTTTTGTGGCTTGGGTGAAGCCACCAAACAAACTGCAAAGAACAATAGATGAACAATGGATAATCCCCGACACGTGCGAGTTTACGGATTTGTTTACTGTTTGACGACTGAGCCCCTTTAAATCCAGTTGATTGAAATTCCAAGTAAATCAAGTATCAAACAAATCTTAGTTCCGGAGTAGACCTCCTTTGGGTGTTATTTAGGACCCCCTGGAAGAGTACCGGGTCCGCCAAAATAAACTATGCAATTTTAGCAGGCCACGATAAATCGTACATTGGGTCGATTTTGAAGATTTATGACTTAATCTTTAGCAGAAAGCTTGAATTAGATTCTAGGATTTTTTGCAAATTTTCCCGTTTTCAGTTTTTAGAGCAAGAAGCAAGTTTCTTAAAATGTTCGTTTTTGAAAACATTGAAAACGATCAAAAGCGTTGATCAAATTTTCTAAAGACTCAACATGAACTAACGAAGAGAAAACGTTTTCAGGATGATTTGGGGATTTAGGGATTATTGCGTTTATATTCGTAACCGGTAATGAACTTTATTCCATCTAAAATACAGACCAGTAGATATTCGACAAAATGCAGACACACTTTTGGACTTTGGATGTATCATCTCCCACACTCTGCCCTCATTTGATTGGTCCTTGGGGTACAAAGTAAAAATGTAGATGACTGGTAACGCCGATCATACCACAAAACAAACAGGTGTCAGACGATTAGAAACATGCAGCATGTTTATGTAAACAGAACAATGAGAATAAAAACACAACTATTAAAAAACACAATGATAATATTAATAATGATAATAATACTCACTAGAGCATGGCAGGATCTTTTTGGACTCCTGCAACTTCATGAAATCTGCCCACGATATCGTTGGCTCATCTTCGTTGATCTGTGATTGGAAACCAACGTGTCTTTGGTTGTAATTGTTTAACATAATCATTTTGCCTTTGTCTCGTGAGGTCCTATCTTTGACCTCCTGAATAAAAATCTTAAAGTGAAAACAATTTCTCTTGGATCAACTGGAAAGCTCCTTTAATTGAACTGTGGGTAATGTTTTGAATTTTTCAAACGTTACCGTATAAACAGAACGCCAATCCGATATGACATGAAAACGCTTTCGTGTAAACAAAACCCTATCCGATATGAAATGAAAACGGTTTCGTGTAAACAGAAAAAATCTCATAACGGATTGCCATCCCTAATCCGGTGTGCAACGCAAGCGAAACGGCATGAAANCTCTTACATTTCTATTGTAATTTGAGGCAGAGTGTGTCCCCAGCCATGGAGACAACTATTAAAGCTGCAGACTTTCACATATAGTATTGTGAAAATTCAATGAGAAGCAATACAATTTTATTTTCACGGCCATGACAAATGATAAAGATCTCCATGCTTTACTTCTGCACAAGGAATCATTTGCTATTTCTATCCAATAATTGAGGGGACAGAAATAGAGCAAAAAATGCGAGGAGGAGAGCAACAAATAGCAACGGGGTAGGGCGACGAGCGGCACAGTGTGGGCCTATCTATTTTTCAACACAACCCGGCAGCCCATCATGTGATCACTTTCAGCGCGGCGTATTGCGCATGCCTAGATCGAAAGTTATTTTTAGATAGGCCAACTTAGCCTTGCACAAACCCTTTAAAGCTTGGAAGAATATTTACTCCTGCTTTTAATTAAGTTAGAAATTGAGTACTCATTCGTAACATGTTTCCTGTGATTTCCTACATTGTAGTTCTCAAAGTGTGAAAAGAAATGACGACGAGTCAGCGTCAAAAGAAGCAGAAGAAAAGGAAGAGGATATAGTTGAGAAATGGAAGAAAGGAAGATTCCGACCAAAAGTAGAAAGTCGGAGATCCTTCGTTGATCGTAATGGAGCAACGCGTGGAAGAGTTGGATTTCGGGGAACCTTCCGCAGAGGTTTTGCAGGCGAGAGGATGAGGCAAAGAGAGTTTGAAAGAGAGAGAAGGGAGCCACGGAAGAGATCAAGAAGCCGTGACAAAGACTGGGAAGTGGAGAACAGAAGAGAGAGAAAGGAACATGGGAGGAGATCGAGAAGTGCAGAAAGAGGAAGAGAAAAACAGGAAAGGCTTCCTGGTCGCTTTAATCGGGACAGAAGTCGTAGCCAAGAAGGGCAACGACAAAGAAATGAAGACAGATTTGGAGTGAAGTCAAGAGAGAAAAGAAAGAACAGCGATGAAGAATATGAAGAGAAGATACGAACCAGAAATATTGATGATGCTAAACAGAGGAAAGAATCGGTTGAAGGGAGAGAAAAGCCACAAGGAAGCTGGGAGCAGCGAGGCGACAGAGAGAAAATCGAATCTAACGACGTAGTTAGAAGTAAATGGAGAGAAGTAACAGAAAGCACAGTGGACAGAGATGGTAAGAATGCTGAAGAGAAGGGAAGTTCGCGCCAGGGGCGCTGGGATCAGATAGATAGCAACAAGGATGTTGTAGGTCGAAAAGACCTTGGAGGGAAAGGAGGCGAGGAGAAGGGAAATGAATACGCGAGGAAGGGGATTGGAGCTGAAAGCAATGATAGTTTGGAAGGTCATGATGTGGATGCATTCGGTAGAGATATATCTAAGCGAAATGAGTACCGCAAAGTTGTGAGGAAGGATATTGATGCAAATGTGAGACATCAAGAGCGGTCAGGCGGAGGTCTTGCGGTCAAGTCACATTTTAAAGATGATTCTATATCCATAGCTGGAGAATCCGTTGAGGAGGAGAAGGCTGTTGTTGATGGTGAAGCAAATGGGGATCAGGGTGAAAATGTTGATGGGGCGATGAAAGCTGGTGACTCTGCCACAGAGAGTATTTCTGGATTAAAAGGGGGAAAGAAGAAAAAGAAAAAACATCGCAAGTTAGAGAAACGAAACAGGAAAGAGACGAAAAAGCATAAAAAGAGGAGGGATAAGATTAAAGATGAATCAAATAGTGAACGTGAGGAACGGGATCTCTCTTTGGATCGAAATAAAGAATCAGATGTTAGGCTGACAAATTATGTGCATAGAAATACAAGCACCATGTATTCAATGAAGGAAGTGGGAGAAAATGTAAGTGGAGGTCATTTAAAGAGGCACCTACCTGATAAGAGCAAACAAAAGGACCCCCGTGATTCAGTTGAGCCTGGTGAGTTAAGTGAGCAAGAAGAAATTGAGTCCCATTTAAGTGCTGATGTGCGCCGTGATGCAATACTAAGGGAAGAAGTTATGCGTATGATTGGAAAGGGAATTGAGTTAACGCCACTAACACCCAAAGCAGCACAGGTTTTAGCGATGGCTAAGACTGGGGGTGGTAGTGAAAACGAAGAGATGCCAGGTGCAAGTAGCTCAAAGAAAGGAAACAGAATTGTTGCTCGTAAAAAAGGGTCCAGAAGCTCCGATATCTCAGATAATGATAGGTCAAACCAAGCAAGGAAATTATCGTCGGGAAGAGCTGGTATAGAAATCAGGAAAAGCCACAGAAAGAAAGAGGAATCAGATTCTACTAGTGATGATGATGATGATTATTATATGCAAGCTAAAGAGAAACACAAAAGTAATAAACAAAAAGCGTCACTTAGGAGTAAGGAGAGGACTGGGAGGTTGCGTGTCCCTGATGTTGAAGTGACACGATCAAGGACTCGGAAGCGGTATAGGAGTGAAAGTGACTCTGATAATATCAGTCATGATGAAGTCGAACAAGAAAAAGGTAAACGATCAAGGAAGTCTAGAGCTGATCAATCAAGGCATCATAAAGGTGCAGATCGTGACAAAAAATCGTCTCACAAACACGAGGAAACATCCGAATCTGATTCAGATGATGGCAGTGAAGCCAATATTCGCTTTCGTGGCTCAAAAGGGCGTGAAAGGAAACGGTTGGTAGAATCACATGATGTCACTACGAGGAAACAACGGCCGAAAAGAAGGAAGCGGGAGAGTTCTGCAAGTAAAGAAGATTCTGACGATGCAAGAAGTCGTAGAAAGAAAAGCTTGAGAAAAGGCAGCTTTGATGTAGAGTCGAAGCATAAAGTGAAAGGGAAAAGGGACAGATATTACTCTGAATCGCTTTCAGGTGATGAAAAGAGAGTTAATAGCCGGAAAGCAGGAGTTTCTAAGCAGAGTCTTCGAAGAAAGGATAGAGAAGAATCTTTTGAGAGTGATCAAAGAGTTTATAGAAAGCAAAGAGGAAAATCTTCCGACAGTGATTCCGACAGTGATTCCTCCAGTGAGACTGATTCGCGTGTTCACAAACGAAGTGAAAGGAAAGAAAAAAAATCTGATAGGAAAAATGAAAAAGGGACGAGAGCAGGAAGGGAAAGTAAGCTGAAACGAGATTTCGTCGAAAAACTGAAGTCAAAACGAGAGCAGTCTTCAGAAACAGACGAGTCAATGCCACGCAACCGAAAATCAAGTAGAGATAAAGATTTGGGGACCAACAAGCAAGGCAAGAAGGAGCGTGCTAAAGAGAGTAAGAGAGTAGATAGCAATGTGGTGAATAATCGTATGCGTTCAGTTGAGAGTTCATCCAGGAGTAAGACCGAAAGAACGTTGAGTAGAGGAAAAGGGACACAGTTTGTTGATAAGCTGGATCAAGAAAGTGATAAAGAGCGCCCTTTGAAGAAGAAGAAAGGCCGCGAAAGCAAAAATAGATTCACAAGTTCAAGTGACTCTGATGATAGTTATAAGAACGATCGGGATATCAATGATCGACGAAAGAAGGTAAAGGCTAGAAATGAGAGGAGTGATTCAGTAGACAGAAAGATGTCTTCTACTAGAAGAAAGAGAGACAGTGTACGTGAAAGCGAATCTGAAGGTGAAAGGATTTCTGAAAGACGCAAAGTGGGAAAAGCTAGGGAAATAGAGAGGGATTTGTCAGAAAGGAAGAATTCTTCTGTAAGGAAAAAGAGAGACAGTTCAAATCCAAGTGACTGTGATAGTAATTACAAAGATGTAAGTGAAATGGCTGATAGACGCAAGATAGGAAGATCTAGGGACACAGATGCAAAGAGAGCAACTTCTTCAAGAAAGATGAGAGATAGTTCAAGTGAATCTGGAGTTAACGCAAAGGGAATGAAAAGTATTGTAGGATCTTTCCAAGAGGGAACAATGTCTTCCAGTAGAAGAGAGACACGAAGGCGGAAGATGGATGAAGGCAACTCTTCGGATAATGAAGAAAGGGAAAGGAAGGAGGGTAGAACAAGATCAGGTCACAAAAAAGATGGAGTTGAAGCCAAGGAAGACAGAAAGAATCCAATGAGCGTTAAAGATGTATTTAAGTCTAGGGGGGACACGAGAAGTAGTCAAAGGGAGGATATGGATGTGAGTGAATCAGCGAGTAAGGGTTTTAAGGAAAGAAAAGTCGAAAACGCTGATTATGAAGGCTGGAAGGTTGGCCGCGAAGTTTCGAATGAGCAAAACCACGGTGATCATGATACAGCCTATGCATCTGAAAATGCGAAAAATGTAGTTGAGAAAGGCGAGGGAGTCTCTTCCCCATGGAAACCATTGGAAAGCAACACGATGGAAATCAGAGATGTCGTGGGAAATGAAAATGATGAACACCACGCTATGGACAGTATGCCAGATAACATGGGATTCAGTATAGTGGCTAAAGTAGATGCAGGAGAAATTCCAAACACTCAGACTGGCAAGGATGAAACCAAGGCTGAAAGGGTCGAAGTGCAGGAGGAAAGGGAACATGCCAGCTCGAGTGACTTTTCTTTGTATGGTGATATTGATTTAGAGGATATCAGAAAGCAAAGTAAACTGGAGAAGATTACAAAAGGTGCTGGTGATAGTGGGCATAGAAATAGCCGCAGGAAAAATCGTCGACGTAAAGAAACACCATCAGATACAGATAGTGATCACGAGAAAGGAAGAAGCCACAGGAAAGGTCGTCGACATAAAGAGTCACTGTCAGATAGTGATGATAGCAGTGATAGCGAGAAAAGAAGAAGCCATAGGAAAGATTGTCGACATAGAGCAACACAATCAGATAGTGGATCAGAGAGTTTGGTTGCACGAAAAAGTAGCAAAAGAAGTATAATCCCAAAGCAGTCGCAACGACAAAGAACAAAGGATGGCTCCTCGTCGACTGAGCGCCGTAAAACAGTTGTTCGCAAAGAGGATAGGACTGGGTATAGAACAAAAGAGGTGAACAGGAAAGCCGGTAGGCACTCGAAGAAATACTCCTCTGATTCTGAAAGCGATGACCAGAAGAAACGAGGGCAATCAGTAGCTAACAAAGATTATAAGTCAAGGGGCAGGCAGATTAGTAGCAGTGATGAATCAGATCGATATGCTAGCAGAGCTAAAAGGCCGAGAAAGGTAAAGGCCACACGTCGTTCAAGCAGCTTTTCTTCATGGAGTAGCAGCAGTGAGTCGGATGAGCGTCGCACTAAGGACACCAAGAAACGAGGGAAACCCCCTAGTAAAAGGGAGGAACAACGCTCGGAGGATACTAAAACTCGTTTCCGTTGGACGGATTCAGATGACAGTAGACGCTAAGCAGCAAAAACAAAGAGGAAATTTACAATCGATACAAGTAAACTGCTTGTCTCTCTTAGTACAATTTGAGTAGCTATACCGGATGTATTAAAAAAATGTTCAGATGTTTGCAAGCATGTAGCTCTCAAATCATGCATCGAATTCCTATCATCTGATGATACACGTGTAGCTAACATGTCAACTTTGATAACAAAATTTAGTTCGTAAAAATCGGCCGTAGCTTTTATAAGAATGTTTGCATTTTAAAATCCTGCAAATTTGCTAAAATCCAACGTTAGAGCAAGGGCTCCTACATTGCAGGAACTGTGTTTATTCCCAGTATTGTTTTCGTGACAAAGTATACAGAGTAATTTCTGTCCTATCAAGATGGNTAAACTGCTTGCCTTTTTTAGTGCAATTTGAGTAGCTATACCGGATGTATTAAAAAAATGTTCAGATGTTTGCAAGCATGTAGCTCTCAAATCATGCATCGAATTCCTATCATCTGATGATACACGTGTAGCTAACATGTCAATTTTGATAGCAAAATTTAGTTCGTAAAAATCGGCCGTTGCTTTCATAAGAATGTTTGCATTTTAAAATCCTGCAAATTTGCTAAAATCCAACGTTAGAGCAAGGGCTCCTACCTTGCAGGAACTGTGTTTATTCCCAGTATTGTTTTCGTGACAAAGTATACAGAGTAATTTCTGTCCTATCAAGATGGCGTAAGACTAATTTTGTAGTAACATATTCCAGTGTTGATGTAATACGAGATCAATTATCATACGAAATGACCACATGGAACCAGAGAGCGTGATATGTGATTGGTCAACACCAACAGACGTTAGAATTTGAAACAGGGCAGCAATTACTCTGTGTGCTATGTCACGGAAACAGTACTGGGAATAAACACAGTTCCTATGAGGTAGGCGCCCTTGGTTAGAGCGGCGAGAAGACATACAGAATTGAGATAAAGTATATTTGTTAATTCGTTCATAATATGAGAACGATACGACCACTTTTGACAAACTAACTTCTCTTGTCGAAGTTGACATATTAGCTACATATGCATTATCAGTTTATGGCAATCTGACAACTGATTTGAGAGGCAGAGGCCTTCGAGCTTTGCCTGGGGTGTCCCAAAAAGTGTTCCTCAAACTGTGATCTCTCGCATAAAGGCTAACTTTGATCCATATAGTTTTTGCTGATTTTTAACGATATAATCGACCATATTTACCTCCGAAATATGGATTTTCTGAGAACCTACAGCTCGAGAAACCCTTGAAAAAGAGAGAAATGTTCTATTCCTTTAATTTTTTACATGGAAGGTGTGAAGAGCATACAAACCCATGTCAGCTGCATNATTAAAAAAATGTTCAGATGTTTGCAAGCATGTAGCTCTCAAATCATGCATCGAATTCCTATCATCTGATGATACACGTGTAGCTAACATGTCAATTTTGATAGCAAAATTTAGTTCGTAAAAATCGGCCGTTGCTTTCATAAGAATGTTTGCATTTTAAAATCCTGCAAATTTGCTAAAATCCAACGTTAGAGCAAGGGCTCCTACCTTGCAGGAACTGTGTTTATTCCCAGTATTGTTTTCGTGACAAAGTATACAGAGTAATTTCTGTCCTATCAAGATGGCGTAAGACTAATTTTGTAGTAACATATTCCAGTGTTGATGTAATACGAGATCAATTATCATACGAGATGACCACATGGAACCAGAGAGCGTGATATGTGATTGGTCAACACCAACAGACGTTAGAATTTGAAGCAGGACAGCAATTACACTGTGTGCTATGTCACAGAAACAGTACTGGGAATAAACACAGTTCCTATGAGGTAGGCGCCCTTGGTTAGAGCGGCGAGAAGACATACAGAATTGAGATAAAGTATATTTGTTAATTCGTTCATAATATGAGAACGATACGACCAATTTTGACAAACTAACTTCTCTTATCGAAGTTGACATATTAGCTACATATGCATTATCAGTTTATGGCAATTTGACAACTGATTTGAGAGACAGAGGCCTTCGAGCTTTGCCGGGGGTGTCCCAAAAAGTTTCCTCAAACTGTGTTCTCTCGCATAAAGGCTAGCTTTGATCCATATAGTTTTTGCTGATTTTTAACGATATAATCGACCATATTTACCTCCGAAATATGGATTTTCTGAGAACCTACAGCTCGAGAAACCCTTGAAAAAGAGAGAAATGTTCCATTCCATTAATTTTTTACATGGTAGGTGTAAAGAGCATACAAACGCATGTCAGTTTCATAGATTGTGCAAAATGCGGACCACAGAACCTCGTCTTAGGAAGTATATTTCTTCCTCAAATATCAATCAAAATCGTGCTTTTACGGACACAACAGATAAATATTATCTTTTTTGTCATTTTTTTAGTTCAGGCTCCATGCTGCTGGAATTTGTTAAAAAAGCTCGATTTCTGTGTATTTTGAGCTGCACAAATCGGGAAACTTTTTGGGACACTCGGTATACATTTGTTGACCCACCCAGTAGTTGAATCTTTACTGCGTTTATGTTATCACACCAAATGAGTCGGAAAAACGCCACGCTGTTGAATGGTGCAGATTTGGTCGAGTCCAGTGATGTGAATTTAGCTTTGTTAAGTGGCTAATCAATTTCAAAATGTTCCTCTATAGATAACTTAGAGATAAGTACCTCGTTTGTTGATATGGGTGCTTTAAGAGTAGAAATATTAATCTTGATAGCTCATATTTTCGTCCATCTCCAAACCAGAGCTTTGGCCTTTTGGCCTAAGGAAATTCTTGAATCTCATCGAAATCAAAAACTGAAATCGAATAAAAATTATGAAACTGCACACTCGGAGACTCCAGCAAACAGAATATGATATGATCTAATATTGTTCAAATTTCATCGAGGCTATCGTTGATTTATTTGCTGTGCGTCAAGAATTTATTTAGGCCAAAACGCCAAAGCTCTGGTTTGGAGGTGAACGCAGATTTGATCTCTTCAAGATGAATATTTCTGCTCTCAACGCACCAATACCAACAAACGATGTATCTATGTTCAAGTTAACTATCGAGGAACATTTTGAAAGAGATTAATCGGCCATTGATGTAATTTAAATTCCCATCGCTGGATCAAAGCAAATCTGTATACTTTTTGGGACAGAACAGCTAATTGTTTTTGTTGAAGGGCATTAAAACCCAAGAAGTTTGATCTTCATATGTAGCCCTTGTTGAGAATTTTGAAGCAACCTTCTCCAGAAATTGTCCATA
>REGL01000018.1:481295-496235 GCA_004194395.1 Aurelia aurita complex sp. Pacific | reverse complement strand
TTGGCCTCAAAATTAGCCATTTCATATTTCAAACTTCATCTTGAGCTTATAAAAAGGTACTGCCCCGTTCATATTTGCTTTGTAAAATGTGTTGACCCAGTTCTGTACAAGCTAAAAAAAAGTAGTTGCCCCGTTACGTTTTGCACCGGCCATGTTATAAAATAAACTTTGCACTGTCCCTTATCAGAGCCAAGCTGGTATTTGCAGTACCTTGGGTACCAGAACCAACAAAAATAAACATAATAAAAAAGAAAAAACTCTCGCATTTTCAGTGGGCAGCATGCTGCCATTTTGCAAACCACGCTCTCCTCAGAAAACAGTCAATTTCTTCAATACCATTCGGAATATAGAAAAACGGCAAAAAGGACGTACTTCTGCTCTGCGTAGCCTTGGAATTCTAAAGATATAGAAAGTATTTTTCACATTTTTTTTGGATTTCAGAAAAGAGTGGATTTATCTCCAAAACTGTTTTGATTTTCTTTCGCTGTATCTTTAGCTAGGTTGTTGATCTTCAACTTTGCCAAATCAAGTCTGATCGAAAAAGCTAGGCTAGATTTCTTTCAATCGAATTTTATATTTCTGTTCACTTTTGACAGCGAACTAACAGCGAACTTCACTTTCCACTTCAAATTTTGGTTTCTTGGAACTCGTTTCCTCGTATTGAACAGAGGCCAATCAAATAGAACGAGGCCAATCAAACTGTTCTTCCTTTCAATTGCTTATCAGTTAAATCCCATGCGAAGATGCAAGACCACAAACGAAGGTTGCTGAAGTTTGCTGCTATTATGCCTTGCAGTTTCACGCAGTTAAAAGAAAAGTTGGAGATGTTTAGCATGTCTGAGAACTGTGCAGAAGTTGACAGCGATGAAGATCTCAGCAAAGAACATTCTGGGTCGCTCTTCTTGTCGACACATGGCAGGCCTATTATTATCCAGAAGAGTTCAGCTGAACAAAAACAAGGCCAGAAATTGACGAAGTATCAGCTTCGAAATTCAAGAGCAGCAAGCATGTTGTTTGATGTTTTCATTGGAATTATTATTTCGTTTTTGCTTAACAAATTTCTGCCAGCAGACAAGATAGCTTCATATTTCATTTTATGGAGGAACCGAACTGAGCTCTTCTTGAACGAGTTACTGGAATGGTTGATGGGAGCTCCTGCTGGACTGAAGCTAAACTATGAAATGACCATCTTCCTTGGCAAATTCTTTCTCTATCATATCTACATTTGGATAGGCTACTTGGCTATCATGGAGCCTTTTTATCAACTGATCATCCAAGCTCTAATTTATTCAAGTTGTCTGGGATTTTCAATCATGCTGGCACTTGCTAGTGATCTGTTGGCTTTCTTAACATTTCATACCTACTGCTTCTATGTATATGCAGCTAAAGTTTACAGTTTACAACTGCAAGGCCTAATTTCATTATCAAGATTATTTAGAGGTAAAAGGCACACTCCTGGTGCCAGAATTTACATTTAGTACCTTTCCCATTGTGCACAAGTACCATACTGTGAAGTTTGATTTCTATGTGGGGTATGCAAATTTTTGTAGTTCTTAAACGGTGCTACTGTATATGCTATCATTTTATCAAAATCCCTCAAAATCATACCGTGAAATAGCCTACAAGTTACAAGTAGAACTATTGTTCAAAAGAAGGAAAGGTCTATGAAACAATAGGCAAAAGTTTGCTACGGCAGTTTCCAGATTGTGGAGACTAATTTATGTTGCCTTTGTTGAGACCATTATGGGCTGCTATTCGACAGAGGAATAAAATGATTAATTTGGCAGCCAGAGAAAGCTCTTCCTCTTTGTTTTGCAGACCCTTTCTTCTTTTGAATAATAGGTCTAATACTCATGCAAACTGGATACACTCCCCTTTCCAGGCAAATTTTTCGATCTGATGTGACCAGACTGCCTGTGCTTAGCCTCTTACGCCAAAGAAATGCCAAGTGCAAATTAAGTTTTCAAGCACACAAATGCTATTGCAAGGAATTTCATAGCGCATTCGTAGCATTTTCATAGCGAATTCCTTCGCATCTTGATTGTAAAATGCATCCAAAACGCTGGTTCATAGCAAGCTAGAATGTGGACTTGTACACCTCCAGCATGCTGGTTGGTTGAATTAGTATATGCCAAGCTTTTACACCATGTCTCTGCAGTAACAAGAAACTACTGTACACACCATGGGTGATTATTTTTGTGGTGCTAAGGCTGGCAATTAGTCACATTTCAAATTGTTATTCACTATTTGTTATTTTTTGAATATAAGTACTTTATCTATTATTTAAATGCAAAAACACTACCTCCATATGAGGTATGGCAGCAAATACGAACAAAAATTATTATCATAAACTAAAATTAACAGTAACTAAATATCATGAATCAAAGAAAACAAACAGAAGACAGTACTGAATAGCAAACATTAGTTAGTGATACTAAGCAGTTGTGAAAGCTCCTTCATGCACACAATTGTCATGTGGAAAAGAAAACTCCTGTGCACACTTTGCAAAGTTAGCAGTCTGGTGGCCTGAATATATCCCACATGCATTTTTGGGAGAATAATAGATGAAAAAATTTATCCTGTGCAAAACGGTAGGAATGCTGAAATTTTATATCTTAAAGAGACACAATCACAAATTTTTTGTGTCTAAAAATGNCAGAATGTTAAACTGGAGAACGATTTTGTAAGAAAGTTAAGATAACTGTGAGTACTATTCATTCTATTGACAGACCCTGATCTTAAAGAAAGATTTAGTTAAATAAACTGGGAACCTCGATGACGATGAAGAAGAGGGTTGATCCATATATCGCAAATTCTGCAAAGAAATTTTTAAGGACCACTGATTTTGCTCTTCATTTTGCAGTTCTTTCAAGTTTCTTGCTAAAATCATTTTGCTAAAGACAAATCGAGAAACATTAACATTTTAGAGTCTGTTTGGGTTTTCTTCACCTTATTTGCTGCACTAGTGGTTAGCCTTCACAACGAGTTTCTTTTGTAAAGATGTCGAAAAAGAGCTATTCTGTAAAATAGTATGAGCACCGAGTGATGACTGAAGGAACAAGTTCAAATCAAGACGGCTTCGTTCCAAAAGTCTTTTGTAAACGAAATCCTGTCGGAGCTTTGGGCTAAATACGTTTTTGCAAGGGCAGTCAATAGCCCACGTAAAACATTTTGCGAGGGCGCTGGCGAGGGCAAGGGCGATCGCCCGCGTAAAACGAAAAGGCCTGTGCTAAGGCTGGCAATTAGTCACATTTCAAATTGTTATTCACTATTTGTTATTTTTTGAATATAAGTACTTTATCTATTATTTAAATGCAAAAACACTACCTCCATATGAGGTATGGCAGCAAATACGAACAAAAATTATTATCATAAACTAAAATTAACAGTAACTAAATATCATGAATCAAAGAAAACAAACAGAAGACAGTACTGAATAGCAAACATTAGTTAGTGATACTAAGCAGTTGTGAAAGCTCCTTCATGCACACAATTGTCATGTGGAAAAGAAAACTCCTGTGCACACTTTGCAAAGTTAGCAGTCTGGTGGCCTGAATATATCCCACATGCATTTTTGGGAGAATAATAGATGAAAAAATTTATCCTGTGCAAAACGGTAGGAATGCTGAAATTTTATATCTTAAAGAGACACAATCACAAATTTTTTGTGTCTAAAAATGCAAACGAGATTCCTCTTAGACCTTGTACATTCTGAAAATATATTTAATACACAAAACCGAAAATTTAATTGACCGATATTTATGAAAAGAAACTTGCAAGGCGAGAATTTGTCAATTGTCTTTCCATTGTTTATGTGCACGTGCCGCAGAAAAGTGTGGGTACAATTGCATTGTTTTTCCTTTCGTTTTACCGTTTTATGATACTTCTAGAAGTCATAGGAAACTACCAAATTAATTTTCAGATTGTACAATGTCTTTCCTTCATTCATGAAGAATCTCGTTGAGATTTTCCGACATCAAACATTTCCGATTGTGTCTTTAAAATTTGCTCTCCTGAAATTGCATTGAAGTGAACATTGTTCTGCTTTCTAGGGATGAAATGGAATCCTTTGCGCAACAGAGTGGATTCAATATCATATGATGCAGATCAATTAGCATTTGGAACAATCCTCTTCACAGTCCTTCTGTTTCTTCTACCAACCACTATGGTTTACTATCTTGTTTTTGCCTCGCTAAGATTGCCAATATTGTTAGTCAAAACTGTTTTGCATTGTCTGGTCATGGTGATAAACACTTTTCCAGTTTATGATGTACTCAAAAGGTTGCTTTATCAGCAAGGAGAAATTGGTAGGTATCAATATCTTGGTGTGCCAGAATTTTCTTGTACAGGGTGTCCCTAAAAAATTGTTTGACGTTTGATTAAATATTAAAAAGTAACGATACAAAGTATAGGCTCATGGCTTAACCCTGTTCCTGAGATTTTAAATTAATTTTTGACGCCAGAATCTTGCGAATCCGCTAAGAATTTACGGAGTTACAAAGCTTCAAAAGTAATTTTATTCCTTGTAACTGTTGCCAAAATTTGTTTAAGAATGCAAGTATCCAAAAACATGGAATAATAACTTAATTGATGAGAGATGGGGCAATTCCAAATCGTGCTCAACAGGATTCCTCCAAGCATCCATAACAGTGATTCAATGTTAGAGAAAGCTAGTTTATCGACAGGGCTTTTTTAAATTCCTTTTTATTTGCTTTGAATAAACAAAATTCAACTTTCACAAAATATGTAATTTAGGGGCGTCTGGTTTCAGCTTTCGGACAAACTTGAAGTTTAAAAGCTCGTAACTCCATGAATATTTAGCAGATCTGCTAACTTCTTGTGTCTACAATTAATTTAAAATCTGAGCAATATGGCTATCTTACCATGGAGCCCGTTCATTATTTCTTTATTTNGATGAGAGATGGGGCAATTCCAAATCGTGCTCAACAGGATTCCTCCAAGCATCCATAACAGTGATTCAATGTTAGAGAAAGCTAGTTTATCGACAGGGCTTTTTTAAATTCCTTTTTATTTGCTTTGAATAAACAAAATTCAACTTTCACAAAATATGTAATTTAGGGGCGTCTGGTTTCAGCTTTCGGACAAACTTGAAGTTTAAAAGCTCGTAACTCCATGAATATTTAGCAGATCTGCTAACTTCTTGTGTCTACAATTAATTTAAAATCTGAGCAATATGGCTATCTTACCATGGAGCCCGTTCATTATTTCTTTATTTTTTTATATTTAATCAAACGTCGAAAATTGTTTGGGACACCCTGTATGATTTGCAGTATGTTTAAATTTGCATGTTCATGGGGCTCCATCTCCAAATTTCATTCAAAACGAGGATTTGCAATTTTTGAACGGCAGTATCACAAAAGCTTTTCGTTTATCTTCAAAATGAAAGCGTTATTGAAGAAAAATCCTTGTACTCCACGGAGGAACAAACCAAATTTTCATATCTTTTACAATTGCTCCCATATAAGTGGATTTTACACAGTCACGTTTTGATGGCTTGGGTGATGCCACCAAGCAAGCTGCAGAAAACAATAGATGAACAATGGACACATGCCTAAAATGATATGATGTTTACAGATTTGTGTACAGTTTGGCGACGGAGCCCCTTTAATCATACATTAGAAACCTCAGGTAAACATCTACCATGCAGTACCACATCACGAGGGCCAGAGATAAGATTTCTATTTCGCTGGCTGCAGAGCACAGCAGATTTTCAACTGCTAAACAAAACAAAAAGTAAACAAATTACTAAATAAGATTGAAGATATTTCAAACAAGTGTGTAGATTTAGGACTTTTTGATGCGAAGACCTACTACCTAATTCCCTACAGGCACAAACTACAGTAGCTAAAAGTGAGCTAAAAATATCATTTCAAAGAGACGATGAAAAACTGGAAGCCTTTGTATTAATAAAGTGATGCTAAATTTGTGCTATCGTTAGTCGGTCACTCATGCAAAATAATCCATTTCCAAACTCCCTACTCATTTCGTGGAGCACTGTCTTTGTTCTGTCAAGTTCAGTCTCCCAAAACCCAGGAACGAAACCATAGCATAAGCGTACGAGGCAGGGGGGGGGGCCGGGGGCGGCAGCCCCCCCAACTTTAGAAAAATTATCGAAAATGAGCCCCAATCGGGCAGAAAAATGCCCTCAGTCGGGCAAGAATTTTGCTAAACAATGGACTTTGTGTTGGGCAGCCCCCTAGATTTTTTCTTCCCGTACGCATATGAACAAAACGCTCCACAGAAATCCCGAGCCCCAACGCAGCCAACAGCCACTCACAGTGGCGTGGCCAGGGTAAATTAAGTGGGGGGGGTAATATAATGAAGGGGTCTGGGGGCGAAGCCCCCAGGAAAATTTTTGGGGCCACGCCCTTTACTTTGGCTTAGAATGCATCTCCCAATAGCATGCTTGCCTTTAGCGACAAGGAAACGTTGATCGTTTTGCAACAGTTATCCTATGAATTAGATCACGAGGAAAATTTTTGAAGAAAGATCCTTTACTTTGGCTTACAATGCATCTCCCAATATCATGCTTGCCTTTAGCGACAAGGAAACCTTGATCGTTTTGCAACAGTTTTCCTATGAATCAGAGCACGAGGAAAATTTTGAAGAAAGGTCCTGTACTTTGGCTTAGAATGCATCTCCCAATATCATGCTTGCCAGTGCCAAGATTTGACATTTCTCGGAAAATTCTTTCCCAACCTATACCCAGTTATTTTCTCTTCGGTTTTAGAGGAATCTCGAGGACCATCTTTCGACCAAAGTGGGGGGGGGGGGCAATTGCCCCCATACCCCCCCCCCGTGGCCACGCCACTGGCCACTCAGAGAAGAGCACCGAAAACCGGCCCACCACACTCATCACCAGCTTCAGAACCATTAATGTC
This sequence comes from Aurelia aurita complex sp. Pacific, assembly GCA_004194395.1. Taxonomy (NCBI): domain Eukaryota; kingdom Metazoa; phylum Cnidaria; class Scyphozoa; order Semaeostomeae; family Ulmaridae; genus Aurelia; species Aurelia aurita complex sp. Pacific. The sequence continues at coordinate 489,333 of REGL01000018.1, read as the reverse complement.
ATTGGTTCTTACAATTTGCAATTTCTTATTATCATAGATTTTATGACATTCACCATCAGTTACGGACCTGGGACTCCAAAAATATTGCATGACAAAGGGACCAGATATCTGAATGTTATCAAAATTGATGATGAAGTGAAACTCATATCAAAGACTCATGTTGTCTCAATGGTAACGTTAATAAAGCAGAGAACAGTTGCTGGTTTGTTGAACTTTACATCATTAAAAGATCTTGTAAAATCATTTGTTACAGGAAATGTAGTTAACTCTTTGACAAAGTAACAAGGACAAAGTAATAAACTGATACATGTGAAAAAAACTTACTGATATTAACACAACCATATGGGTATAATTTGATGATGATCACAAATTCTTACAACTTGGCAAGATATGATCTGAATCGTTAAAAAAATTGGTTTCAAGGAAAGAAATTTCCTACAAATGGGTCAAATTTTGAGATCATTAATTGGGTAGACATTAGAACTATGAGTCAGGCCCGTAGGAAGCGGGGGGGTAGGGGGGGCTCAAGCCCCCCCCCCAATAATTTCTTAAAACAATGGTGCTACGTCACATGACTTAATTAGATGTATTGTTCTCTATTGTTTTAAAAACAATTGCCCCCCAATCCGAAGCTTCTTCCTACGGCCCTGTATGAGTAGAAAGCATTGAATTCTTGAAATTCACTCCTGGTAGAAAGATACACTGTAACTACATAATGGGAATTTGAACAAATTTGGGACCCAAATTGAAAGGAGTTTATACAAAAATTACCTAATTTTATATTATTGACATATAGTGTTGTTAAATACTTTGAATACAAAAGGTTGAAGAGATGCATACTTTTAAGTAAAAGGGGGTGTACAATTTTATTCTATCGCACGTGTTATATAGGTGTACATAGGGACAATAAATAGAGGTCAGAGGGGGTATGGAAATATCATTAAGTTTCAAGTGGAAGCATAAATCCGGAGAATGCATTCTCCCCATCTCCTCAAGAATTAACTGTTGCTAGAAATGTCTTTATTTGCAGGACAAGGACGTTCTGTGATACTACAGCCCTCTTCTCTTATTCAAACTAACTATGCCAAATGTATTTCGTAGGGATTTCGTACATTGGTCGTATATTTTATGATGCAATCTTATAATATATGAATTTAAGGGTACGAAAAGCTATGTCCTCTTGTCACACTGTCGTTCAGCTTGAAAAATATCTTCGGATCAATATCGATATGTCCTTGACAATTTTGAACGTTTTGTAAATCATATCTCCTCGACAGCGTCTTTATGCAAGTGTTGGTAGATCTTGCTATAAAAATTAGTCATTTACAAGTTGCATGAGAAACTTCCCTCTCACCCTCCCCTCCTCACGCATGCTTCATATGTTTCCTTTTGTATGTCTAAACGTATCACGACTCTGCTTTACAAAATACTTCAAGTTGAATAGTTCCATTTAAAACTTGTTCTCTGACTTCGTTTCTGTGCTTTAAAGTGAAGCATAGTTTTCTTACTCGTCTTTTATAAGCTTGATTTATTTTTCTCTCCGTTATCTTGTATATTTCTCTTTCTATCATCTCTGGTAAACTATCTGTCACCTATGAAAGGAGAGGAATTCGGCTAGTGTAAAGTGCAGGTCGTATATTTGCAGCTCCTAACGACAGGTCGCAAATATGGCAAGGGCTCTTAAGCTAAACAAAGGAAATAATTTTTTGTGTACAGGATACAAAAGCCATGTATAAACGTGTGGACCTTTGGCAATATAAAACATTTCTTTAATAACCCTTTTGGCCTTTGTTTTGTGCAGAATCCTTCAATTAAAAAATGCATTTTCACACGTTAGTACAATGGAGGCTCTGGTGTCCTGTGCACAGAAGAATTCCTTTATTCAGCCAGTCAGCCATTGCCACGATGACCTGCAAAAATAAATATGACCTGCGTTTTATACTAGTCGGAGAGAAATTATGTAACGAAAGTAAAAGGCACACAATAATTCGAATTGAATTGTAAACAGCATTTGATATGAATAATTCATATCTAGAGTTGCCTTTCCACAATAATGATTCGTTGAAGTTGATGGCAGTAATTTTACAACTCTGCAGATTTTTGACTCATCGGGCACAATAAATAAATATTCTCCCGTTTTTTCAATTGAGCATGTGCATGGCGATGTTATATGTTGCATCGATTTTTCGGTAAAGGAGGACATGGGTAACATATTGCCTTACCCATTAGTTCCATAGATCTTTATCTCCCACCTCTGTTGATCAGTTTGAGTGAGAAAGATCGGCAAACTCTGAATAAAATGATGGTTGTTTTTTTCGTTTCTCTGTAGCTTCTGCTCAGGCCCACCATATTTCTAAATGTTCAACAAACTTTCTCCTATAATTTGCAGATATGGCGGGCCTAAGTAGGAGAGAGAAAAACCGAGAAAAGAGAAACGCTTTGTACAAAGTTTGCTGATCTTTTCCTCTCAAACTGATCAACAGAGATGCAGATAAGTAAAAATTTGGGTAACTTAACGAGTAAAACAGACAAATTACGATTTCCTTATTATGAGATGCCAGTGATAGTGCATTTTAAGCCATTTTCTTATTTGTTCAATAGAGCGAATTGTTTGAATCTTTCGAGTTTACCACGGGACAATTAGGTTACTTTGAAAATTACGAAGGAAATAGAGAAAATACCTTTTAAGAAATTAAGAATTTGGGTCCGTGGGTCAGTACTGAAAGTTTCTTAAAATTATTAGATTTTAAACACTCAGAGGTTCTTACGAGTTTCTCAAAGGTTCTGTAACAATCTTCATGTATACTACCGGTACCCTCATTTCAAAACAAAGTTTTTTGAAGCCTTTCCGGTTTTCCGATGTTTAGACATTACTTTTCACCTTTTGAGTAATATTATGCAATTATGCTGGTAACAAGAGAATACGGCATAAGAATATGCCAAAGATTTCTTTATAAAAATAAGTAGCTTCTTAAGTTATATTTCCCATACTGCTGGGGGTTTCTTGATATTTTGGTGATCAAGCAGTTGCTTATAAAACATACGCGTGTACAAAATAAAATTAACTACCTCTTTACCAAGTGAATCTGCCAGCAGTTTCCTTGCTTTCATTCGCGTGAGTTCAGATTTAGCATCACTCCTTACTTCAATGATTTCTCTTCCTCTCCTCTGCTTGTAAAAACTTTTCCACTNTTTCATTCGCGTGAGTTCAGATTTAGCATCACTCCTTACTTCAATGATTTCTCTTCCTCTCCTCTGCTTGTAAAAACTTTTCCACTCTTTGAAGATCAGCCTTGCTAAATTCTTGATTGCAGCATCTTCATGTTTTCTTAGATAATTTATTTTGTGTCCAATTTTTGTTTCTATTAAGATTTCCTTGGAAGGTTTCACATTCTTCAGTTCATTTAAAGCTGATAATATCGTTTTCGTATCTTTGCATTCTTCCAATATTGCTGAAATTCTCTCAATTTCTTCCACCACCACAACTCGCTACAAGAAGTAGCCAAAGTGTTAATTTAATGGGGGTGGTTCAGAACTGGAGGGTTGGGTATTTCTGGAGTATACTTTTGGGGAGTATTACTTTTTGCTGGTTTTTTTAAAGCCAGTTACCATCATTTGCTGGGTAAAGTTCTAGAGCTAGGTGAAAAATGATTTCTTGTAGTACACATCCCTGTACTAATGAAAGTCAAATACCCCTGTAATTCCAGGCTGAGCAACCACAAGGTATTGTCACATCAAAAGGAAGGATCAGGACACTGCTTTGATAAGCACAGCTTTTCAGTGTACTAAAACTACCTTTGGATGCTGCAGAAATATAGAACGAAGCTTATTTGCTTATTTGTTCACTGGGGGGTATGCAATTCCGCATTTAAGCAATTTTTTGCCCTATTTCCGCAAATTTGCAAACAGAAATTGGCCATTTCTGTTGGCCATTTCTGCTATCCCTCAGGGCCTATGAGTAAAGTCCTCCGGTTTCATATTAAGATGTGACACAATCAACAAAAACCATTTTCTTTATATTTTGCACGTAACCGATCACACGCAACCAGTTTTGCTGTCATGGGTGATCGTTTCGCGCCAAAATTTTGTTGTTGTTGTCATTGCTGTTACCTTCAGATCTTTGTGATATGCTTTGTTTTTCGTTAGTTTCAGTGCATCTAAGTGAATATTACACAACATTTTGACGGAATTAGCATAGAATCTGCCATTTTTTAGCAAGTATTATCATTTTTGCACAAATATCCGCACTCTGCAAAAATGCAGCCAATATCCGCAATCCGCAGAAACGAGATTGATTTCTGCATTTCCACACCCAAATAGCCCGATATCCGCTATCTGCAAAACCCCAGTGACACCCCCTAAAGACAAATGATGGAGATTGGCAACGCAAGTCAGAGACTGTATTTGATGATCTCAAGAGATAGTCAAATCAAATGGACAAATGAAGGCATGCAGTCATCTTTTGTTCTATTTTTAAACCAGAAGCTATGTATCCATCATTTGTCTTTAAGTCAGATTATTTGTCTCAGTGTGAAGAGATCCAATATACATACTGTATGTTTGACACTTTACTGTAAATATATAGGCATTTCCTTCAAAACAGATCACAATGAAAGCAGTGTACTTACAGGCAATGCCTCAATTGTGATTTGCTTTAACTTTTTATTGTTTTTCTTTGTTTGGTTCTTTTCTTCCTTTTTTCTCTTTGTTTTGATAACATATTTATCCATTCCTGAACCAAAGGTTCCAATAATCCTTCTGTGAGCAAATTTGAATTACCTGAAAAAAGTTTAGCAAACTGATCAATTTCTGCATCTGCAGAAAAATGGTAACATAATTACTGACCTGTCTGACTCTTAAGGGCAAAAACAACCATAGGGACGATTACACTGTAGCGGGTGGCGCTGAATGTCCTTTTGAAAATAATGAACTAAACAAAAAGCCCCAACCTTAACTACCCTGAGCTTACCCTACCTACCAAACCATCTAAATTACCTCAAAAACACTTTTCTGAAACCAACCCTAACTAACCCTTACCGTATGACATACAACAACAATGTTTGAATGCCTGTACTTATAGGGGTCATCAACAAGCAATTTTCGTCACAGTTAACGGAATTGTGCCATTAACTGCTGACCCCCTCCCCCTTCTTATCGGACCACTACATTTATCACTAGATATTCTCCTGTTGTTTGCCTACCGCCACCTCTCATTATAGGCCTTTATGTGTCTTCAGTTGGGGCCTACAGAATCCGTGACTCTTTCGTCTAGATCGCGACGTCAAAATTACGTAGTGCGCTGCCAGAAAAATTTAGTGCTGCTTGTTATTCTTCAAAGATTGATAATAAATATCACTTATTTCAATTTTCATAAAAAGTGGGATTTTGAATGGATTTGAGCCGGACCCCCTCCCCCCCCCCCCTAACGGTCCAATTCCGTTAACTGTGAAGGTGAAGGTGAAGTTGCTTTTTTCAGCGCCAAGCGCTGGGATCGCAGAAATAGAGCAGGCCTAATCGAGTCCACGACCCCTTGTCATGACGCTCAAGTGGTGGGGTCCTACCGGGTATCGAACCCACTCCGCCTGACTGTTCTGGCTGCAAAGTTAGAGGATTACACCACTGCGCCACAACACCTTCAACTGTGACGAATATTGATTGTTGATGGCCCCTAACCATTACTAGACCTGCTTTTTGATGTGCGTAAAACATTGGAGAAGATACATGATAACAGCAACAAACACAAACAGTACATAAACATATAGTAGACCCTTATAATAACTTACTACAATAACTAGTAATGATTAGTTGTCGTTTTAGGGCCCTTGCTTAGTAGCCTATTATGGACAGGTTAAATTTTCAACAAATGTTCAGAATAGTGCGGCAAGTGTAAAACGCAGGTTTGCAGGTTCGTAAAACGCAGACTTGCAGGTTGGTAAAACACAGGTTTCAGGCCAAAGGGCTGTGGCTAGAGGCAAGGAGCCTACTATTTTAAACTTATGGTTATATTCAAAATTCTCATTCCAAAAGCATGATATTAGAATGAATGATGGAAACCAAGGACTTTTGCAGGCAGATTGACTCATATTTTTTTGTTTGAATGAAAATAAGGTAATATTACTGGAATGCATTCAGTGGTGTCTTCATAACAGTGGCATGATCTGCTAAGATGTGGTTGTATAATATTTAAAAGGGCAACACGGTACACAATGCAAACTTCTTTTCTGAAACTCCTTGGGACTTGTGAGTATTAGAATAGTGAGAATTTTAAATGCATGACCTGATATAAAGAACAAATCATTAGATATATAAATAGCCTACTGTGTTGTCTTGTATTATATTGTATTGTATTTCACAATCTAGACCCANTGCATTCAGTGGTGTCTTCATAACAGTGGCATGATCTGCTAAGATGTGGTTGTATAATATTTAAAAGGGCAACACGGTACACAATGCAAACTTCTTTTCTGAAACTCCTTGGGACTTGTGAGTATTAGAATAGTGAGAATTTTAAATGCATGACCTGATATAAAGAACAAATCATTAGATATATAAATAGCCTACTGTGTTGTCTTGTATTATATTGTATTGTATTTCACAATCTAGACCCAAACACTAACAAATAAGGCTAAAAAGGAACAGTGCCGTTTGTCAGTTTCTTTTTCCTGTTCATAGACCTCCAATTTTTCCTCAAGTCATTTGTTTTTAAAAACTTCAGAATGAATGAAAATAAATTATGCTTGCCTAATGTGAACAATGGAATGAATAAAATGGATGTGCTTTGCTAATCCAACCAATGACCAGGAAAATAATTCTTGAACAAGGATATAATCACAAACATTGGTTTCTTCCTCCATTTCTGTCAAATACTGAGAGATTCTTGATCTGTTTCATTCTTTTCTAAGTCTCCTTCTTTCTGATATTTGCCTTTAAGAAACCCGACTCTAGGTTTTTGTAGCACTACTTTTAATTTTGTATCCACTTCTTATCTTATAATTTTCTTGTCGAGCATGATTGTTTTGAGTGTGAATAATCGATAGCTGCCCTATTTATTGCAGAGGGCATCTTCGTGTGTTCAGTATCGTGTGTTGTCCTAGAAAACCCATGTAAATGATTGGTCACTAATAGCAGGCTCCTTGCCTCTAGCCACATCCCTTTGGCCTGAAACCTGCGCTTTACCAACCTGCAAGCCTGCGTTTTACCAACCTGCAAACCTGCGTTTTACACTTGCCCAGAATAATGCTTGTTTGCACAGCAGATACAATACATACATTACAAGGCCTGTTGAGGTAATCATCACCTGGGGGTGAACAAAAATTACCTGCACAAATTTTATGTGGCGAATGCCGGGGCGGCTACCCTACTAGGCCTATCAATTAGAAGAGATGGGACAAATGCACTTTGGCGGACACAGTTTCCAAGGAAAACAGAGGTTGAATTGAATTGTATTGCTAGAAATAACTGCTGATTGGCTTTCTAAACAATAGTTCTGTAAATCCTATCATCTGATTGGATAATGCAAGATTCGAACGTAATTCGACTAATTCGCAATTACTGGAGAACGTCAACATGACTTAAATATGGCCTAAAACTGCAGCAGGAACCGGCAATCAATGAATTTGTCTCGCTGCAAATTTTTGGGGGCTGCCGCCCCCAAGCCCCCGCAGCCCCCGCTGGTTCAATAGGTATACTTTAGTCTTAGTAGTACTGATACATTTTCCATCCAAAATCGGTACAAAATTCACACACGGAGAAATGTTAAAAGTGTGTCCGCTAAAGTGCAAACTAGCCGAAGAGATAGATTAGATATCTAGTCTACCCCTCTTCTATCAGAGGCGGCCTATCAGGGCCTTTCCAACTCATAGCTCAAATTTCTCGTTCAATTCCTGCCCGTGCCCAGTGCCCTGCTCTTTTTTATTTTAGGCCTTTCTTGATCTTGTTATCGTAAGGAAAATTTCGTTTGCTCGCTCCAGTCGAATTCTTCATACAGACCAGAAGAAATCGATGGCGCTAGTGATGGAATAACTACACAATACAAATG
>REGL01000018.1:453475-466890 GCA_004194395.1 Aurelia aurita complex sp. Pacific | reverse complement strand
CATTATCAAGCATATACGCTAAGAGTATTGTTTGTTGTGGATTTCTGATTTCCACTGAATGTATCTATCCATGCGAAGCGATCTTTCTCTACCTTGAGCATGAACGATGAGCCTAATTTTACAGAAATTGTTTTGTAGACCCCTTATATTGTTTTGTGACGATAAAGTGAGAGGGAAGGGTAGGGGAATTCACGACTCTTGGAGTGGTAGGACAATCACATTGCTAATCAAATCAACATTGTTTGGGGGAGAGGGTGCTTCAACTAACTGCTATGGATTAAAGGGCATGTGTCACGCTAGCAGTTGGTTGATACAACAAAACAAAGAAGTTTGGAGTGGAATTCCATTGTTTCGTGACTTTTTATTTCTGCTTCATGAATTTTTATTGCCGTAAAAATGCAGCCTGGGTCCCGTGCTTTCTACCAAACAAAAGAGATAATTTTATTACATTAGCCAATCAGGGTCATGATACATGCCTTTCAAAGATGTAAAAAAGTGTGCCTTTATCAAGGAATATCCGTAGTGTTCCAAGGACGTAACAGGTATTGTAGCATTCGAAAACAAACTCTGTTTGGTCAAAGCTTCCAAAGAATCAGGTTTCTTGTGGTTGCCTCTTGTCAAATTGCGTAATTGTGATGAGCTAGTTGATACTTCTCCACAATGTTCAAACTTCATCAACAGAGTAGGCCCAAAAACACAAGCAGCAGGGGTCTAAGCTGGTAACAGGATTTTTCAGTACTTTGTTTTTGATTTGTATTGAAGCGTTGACCGAAACAGGAAATACAAGCTAATTTTGGTTAACTTCAACTCGACTTTAGGTAAATTCCAAAAACCACTTTGTATTAAAAAAACAGGAGTATTTCTACGAGAGATCTCAATCTTTCATCAGTTCTTCACCTATGAATAACTTCTCCTTCAGGTCGTTGCCCCGAGCATTCTTGTTCCTACTTGCTTTTAGTTCCTTTGGATAAGAAGGAAATTCCTGCACAGATAAATACATTCTTTAGGAAGATTTTGTTCAAGGTTACTGTAACCCTTCAGGCAGTGATTTAAAAAACTCCATTTATCACGACTTTTCGTCAAAAGATACCAAACAAACTTATGCATCATTCGACGCAGAATTAAATGTAGAATATCTTAAAAATATATTCAGTTGATTTAATAAAATCACAAATGATTTATTCTAGATTTTAGGGAAAATCGACCACCCTTGTGAAAAAATCTTTGTTGTACCCCATCAATCATTGTTTGACCACGACTATCTATTTACAAAAGATTTAAGGTTCTGAACTACAAAACCATATCACAAATTTTTGATAAAACGTACTGTCTTGAAGTAATACCATCTTAGATTATTGTAAATGTCTTAAATGTCTTTTTTAACTTTCAGACTTTTGTAAAAATCGGACCAGTAGATCTATCACAAATCGCTGACAATATTTCGTAATTTTATGCTTTGTGACCCTATGTGCCAAGTTTCAAGCGATTCGATTTGCCTGTTGGGTACTGTTGAGTACACACAGATTTTTTAGTATCCACCAGTACTACGGAATTCTGTTTCGAGAAATCAGACTTTTATCGAAATGAAGCAACTATTGCGGGAAAAACGATTATACACGAAAGGTCAAGCAATGAGGCTTAAGTGCGGTACAGTGGTGTAGAGCTGGGGGGGGGCTGAGGGGGGCTCAGCCCCCTAGTTATTTTTTCCGTAATTTTGGGGGGCTTTAGCCCCCCTAATTATTCTGAAGAAATTTTGATTTTCTTAATGTATTATGACAAAAATGACAGAACAAGGTAATATTATATTCTTTTAAAGAAGAGATCCTGGTTTTTGGTTTGCACCAAGATCTTCAATGCCTGTCAAGCTCTTATCTTCCTTGATGTTTATTATAAGCATAAATGGGATGCCACTAATGTTACATCAATATGGCTTCAGAAACACACAAGTGCAAATGACAATAGAACAAGGAAGTGCAAACGGACATCATAAGTGGCAAGGCGATGGGGGTATGGGGTGCCCCCGCCACTTGTTTCGAAAAATGGTCCTCGATATTCCTTTAACACGAAAGAGAAATGGCTGGTTATAGGTTCGGTGAGAATTTTTCCGTGAAATGCCAAATAATGCTAGAAGGAGATTATACATAATTGAACTGTGTTATCACAGCTTCCATTTTAGCACTGGTAAATATGGAGTCAGGGGATGCCTTCTGAGCCAAAGAAAAGGATGTTTCTTCAAAAATTTTCTTTGTGCTCTGATTTGTAAGATAACTGTCAGTTGTCACAAAACTATCGAGGTTTTCTTGTTGCTAATGGCAAGCATGATATTGGGAGATCCATTATACGCCAAAGTAAAAGGCGTCGCCCCAACAAATTTCCTGGTGCCACCTCTCTACCTGAGCCCCCCTAGTTATTAATCTAGCTCTACGCCACTGGTGCGGTACCATAGCAAAGTCAATAATTTAAAAAAAATTTATTTTCGGTAGGTTGGTCTACCAATGGCATACGGAAGAAGAAACCTAGACATGGTTAATTACGGTATGTACCCAGCAAAAGCATCAATCTTTGCAAAACTTTGAAATTAAATCTCTAAGGATGACCCTTCACGGAGCTTAGTAGAGGTAATGTATAAATACGACAAAGAAAATGCCTGCGCTTTGCATGCTATTGAGCATAGGTTCCAAATCTTTAAAAAGGCTGGTGTAAAATTGAATGACCTATTGCTTTGAACTGAATGACTTCAAAAAAACTTTAGCTTTTTCTCTATAATTCTACCGTTGGACTTTTCTGAAATCTTAAATATCTTCAGAGTTAGAATGTTTTTCTTCTTTTTCAAGAATTCAACAAAAAAATTCAAAAAAACTTAAAACCATCGTAATTTCTAAACCGTTTGACGCAACATGAAGTAATTTGGAAGAAAACCATAGTTTATGAATGCCTACAATATGGTATCAAGCAAAAGCCTGTCACTCATCTGGTTTATTATTTAGAAATTTGATGACGTCACTTCCTCAAATGAGCTGAAATTTAATATAATCTGTAATTTTGAAAAATATTCAAACTTTCTAGAAAGTCCAACGGTAGAATTATAGATAAGTATCTATAACAGGATTGAGACAAAAAGAAAGATTACATTCTTAGATAAGTATTCTAAAGTTTCTTTCAAGCCATTCAGTCAGAAGAAATAGGTCATTGAATTGTACATCCACCTTTTTACGCCGAGTTAAAGATTTGGAACCTATGCTGCTAATTTAAGACATGCAAATGCAGCTTCTGAGTATGTGTACCAAGCAAAGACAAGGCTTCAAATATTCTATCTCTGTTTACAACCNGCGATCTTTCTCTACCTTGAGCATGAACGATGAGCCTAATTTTACAGAAATGTTTTGTAGACCCCTTATATTGTTTTGTGACGATAAAATGAGAGGGAAGGGTAGGGGAATTCACGACTCTTGGAGTAGGACAATCACATTGCTAATCAAATCAACATTGTTTGGGGGAGAGGGTGCTTCAACTAACTGCTATGGATTAAAGGGCATGTGTTACGATAGCAGTTGGTTGATACAGCAAAGAAGTTTGGAGTGGAATTCCATTGTTTCGTGACTTTTTATTTCTGCTTCATGGATTTTTATTGCCGTAAAAATGCAGCCTGGGTCCCGCGCTTTGTACCAAACAAAAGAGATAATTTTATTACATTAGCCAATCAGGTTCATGATACATGCCTTTCAAAGATGTAGAAAAGTGTGCCTTTATCAAGGAATATCCGTAGTGTTCCAAGGACGTAACAGGTATTGTAGCATTCGAAAACAAACTCTGTTTGGTCAAAGCTTCCAAAGAATTAGGTTTCTTGTGGTTGCCTCTTGTCAAATTGCGTAATTGTGATGAGCTAGTTGATACTTCTCCACAATTTTCAAACTTCATCGACAGAGTAGGCCCAAAAACACAAGCAGCAGGGGTCTAAGCTGGTAACAGAATTTTTCAGTAATTTGTTTTTGATTTGTATTGAAGCGTTGACCGAAACAGGAAATACAAGCTAATTTTGGTTAACTTCACTCCACTTTAGGTAAATTCCAAAAACCACTTTGTATTAAAAAAACAGGAGTATTTCTACGAGAGATCTCAATCTTTCGTCAGTTCTTCACCTATGAATAACTTCTCCTTCAGGTCGTTGCCCCGAGCATTCTTGTTCCTACTTGCTTTTCTTTCCTTTGGATAAGAAGGAAATTCCTGCACAGATAAATAACATTATTTAGGAAGATTTTGTTCAAGGTTACTGTAACCCTTCAGGCAGTGATTAAAAAACTCCATTTATCACGACTTTTCGTCAAAAATACCAAACAAACTTATGCATCATTCGACGCAGAATTAAACGTAGAATATCTTAAAAATATATTCAATTGATTTAATAAAATCACAAATGATTTATTCTAGATTGTAGGGAAAATCGACCACCCTTGCGAAAAAATCTTTGTGTATCCCATCGATCATTGTTGGACCACGACTATCTATTTATCAAAGACTTAAAGTCCTGAACTGCAAAAGCGTGTCACAAATTTTTGATAAAACGTACTGTCTTGAAATATTACCATTTTAGATTAATGTAAATGTCTAAAATGTCTTTTTTAACTTTCAGACCTTTGTAAAAATCGGACCAGTAGGTCTATCACAAATCGCTGACAGCATTTCGTAATTTTATGCTTTGTGACCCTATGTGCCTAGCCTGCGCGCAGACCCAATATTCCAAGTTTCAAGCGATTCGATTTGCCTGTTGGGCACTGTTGAGTACACACATTTTTTTTAGTACCCACCAGTACTCCGGAATTCTGTTTCGAGAAATCAGACTTTTATCAAAATGAAGCAACTATTGCGGGAAAATTGATTACACATGAAAGGTCAAGCAATGAGGCTTAAGCGCGGTACCATAGCAAAGTCAATAATTTAAAAAAAAAATTATTTTAGGTAGGTTGGTCTACCAATGGCATACGGAAGAAGAAACCTAGACATGTTTAATTACGGTACGTACCCAGCAAAAGCATCAATCTTTGCAAAACTTTGAAATTAAATGTCTCAGGATGACCCTTCACGGAGCTAAGTAGAGGTAATGTATAAATACCGGGTGTCCCAAAAAATGTATGCAGATTTGTTTGACTCCAGCGATGTAAATTTAGCTTCAATCAATGGTTAATCGTCCTCAAAATGTTCCTCGATAGTTAGCTTGAACATAGATACCTCGTTTGTTGGTATTGGTGCTTTGAGAGCAGAGATATCAATCTTGAAAGCTCAAATTTGCGTCCACTTGCAAACCAGAGCTTTGGCCTTTCGGCCTAAGCAAATTCTTGAAGCACATCGAAATAATGAACTGAAATTAATGAAAATTAAGAAACTTCCCAATGGGTGACTGGAGGGTGACTCCTGGAAAACAGATTAACATAAGATCTAATATTGTTCAAATTTTATCAAGACTATCGTTGATTTATACGCTGTGCCTTAAGAAATTGTTTAGGCCAAAAGGCTAAAGCTCTGGTTTGCAAGACGAGGCAAATTTGAGCTTTCAAGATTAACATGTCTGCTCTCAAAGTACCAATACCAACAAGCGAGGTATCTATGTTCAAGTTAACTATCAAGGAGCATTTTGAGAGTGATTAGCCATTGATTAAAGCTAAATTCACAGCGGTCGAGTCAACCAAATCCGTATACATTTTTTTGGGACACCCGGTAGGACAAAGAAAATGCCTGCGCTTTGTATGCTATTGCAAGCTAATTCAAGACTTGCAAATGCAGCCTCTGAGTTAGCTATTTATCTCCGTCAACTAACTTTAACAACCAGCTTATATCCTTCATTTGCACATTGTCGTCCGGCACGCCATGGGTCTTCCCAACATCACATTATCAATATAAAATCACCCACTCTTCTAAATGCTTTGACCAGAATTATTCGACACCCTCATTTGTTTGAGATATGACCCCTGTTGCGTAGTTTATGGCAGTTCAAAGATTATAGTGTAGGCTGTCTTGAACTTAAGCACTTGCAAATTGTAAACGGATCTCCACAATTATTAGTATTCGGGTTTGTTATGAAAGGCAAATAATTTCCGAGTAATGTCATACATGAAACAAATGAGAATAAAGAAAAGCATGGTGGAATTTCTTAATTTTTTGGCGATCTGAGTCTCTTATACGCGGTTTGTTATAGAAAAATACGTGTATGTTATTAAAGCAAGTACTGCGCTAATTATATGAGATGCTATGCCGTATGTTATTGCACTGCGCTAGCAAGTAGCAAAATGATCTTTCAACCTTTCAATCTCCTTCTACATTTAGTTTGCTGTTTCGTTATTTTTCAGGGAAAGAAGTATCAGGACGTCTGGGACATATGACACGATGACGTAACGTCTTGAAGACGTAATTCAATGTTAGTAGTAGCCACCTAGAGGTTAGTATGTAAAATGATTTATCAGGTGTCATATTTTCAGGGCTATTGAAATAAGCAACAACTTTATGCATGCCTAACTTTCCTTATTACGAGTCTGCCACGGAAGGGAACTGTAAAAATGGCTGATGAGTAAGATTCAAGGATTTGAACTGAATTCCGGAGATTATAAAGTGAGCCATTTTACCTTGGAGCTAATGCCTTTTGTACAGCATAGGTTTCAAATCTTTATCTCGGTGTAAAAAGGTGGGTGTAAAATTCAATGACCTATTTCTTCTGATTGAATGGCTTGAAAGGAACTTTAGATACTTATCTATAATTCTACCGTTGGACTTTTCAGAAATTTTAAATATTTTTGGAAATTACAGCATAGCTTACATTTCAACTCATTTGAGATTGTGACGCCATCAAATTTCTAAATCATAAACCAGATGAGTGACAGACTTTTGCTTGATACCATATTGTAGGCATTCATAAATTATGGTTTTCTTCGAAATTGTTTCATGTTACGTCAAACAGTTTAGAAATCACGATGGTTTTTTTTTATTTTTCTTGAATTCTTGAAAAAAAAGAAGAACACTCTAATTTTGAAAATAATGAAGATTTCAGAAAATTCCAACGGTAGAATTATAGAGAGTTAGCTAAAGTTTCTTTGAAGTCATTCAGTTCAAAGAAATAGGTCACTCAATTTTACACCAGCCTTTTTAAAGATTTGGAACCTATGCTCTTTTGTACTATGAAGGGTGTCTCGAACTTGTACATTTTTGCACGGGATTCACATGAATTAAAAAGATTACTGACTGAAATAAGTCAAGTAACAAAATTTAGGTAGCTGGAAGATCAAACTGTCAGACCAACTTTTAAACTAAACTATGTTAGATTGAATTGAAATTCTCCAACTTCTTACTGGTGCAAAATAACATCATTTTTTAAACCTGTTTTCTGGTTTAATTCACATTGATGAATTTGAAACATTTGAATGTACCGTTTGACTTGAGTCAAAATAAACTTTCTCCCTTTTAAAAAATCATTACAGTTTGATTATATTATCGATCATGAAATTATCATTGCCCTTTTTTTATCAAGTGAACTACTCAAAGGAAACTTTAGGCAATTTGCCATAATCCCAGAGAGAGAATTTTTAAAATCATAAATATTTTCAGAATTTTCAGAAATGCTGATTTTCTTCAGACTGAGTTTCAAGGAAATTTGATGAAAGCATCCACAATTTGCTGGAACGGTTGAAAACTATAGGCAATCAAAAATTACAAATTTTCGATGTTTTTCTCATTTCAAGATGATAACATGTAAATGAAAATGTCCAATGAAACTATTCGAAAGGAAATTTGACTAATTCGTTGTAACACGCTCGCAAAAAGGAAGTGCAATGGTCGGTGACATATTCAAATGTTTATGATTTTGCAAAAGATGCAAATTGTTTCTACTCTCCCTGTATACAGGAAACTAAAGTCTGTCTCAAATTAGATAAAATGCGATATCACAAAATTCTTTTGCAAAACACTTATATTGTCGTTATTCGCGGGCAGTTGCAGGTGACATCTAATTTGAGACAAGCTATAAATCAACCAACCACCTGACTTACCACATAACAAAGCAGCAAGCTCTTGAGCAAAACTCTTAAACTTCTTATATGTTAATGCCATGTTTATTTTACAAAATTAGCCCACTTATGCGACTTAGTTGCGTAAGAATGTCTTATTCAGTAAAGAGAAGATCTTATGCTTTCATCTGTTACCTTGTGTTGTAAAAACAGTGCATCGAAATACAATTTGTAGAAGATCTGAGACGTAAATTCTTCCCATCACAACATGACAACAGGAGAAGACTTCTGCAAATGGAAGAATACTGACACCATTGTGTCTCTGTTCGCCAAAATTCAGATACTTCTGTTCCCCTTGGAGTAACATTGGCTCTGGTAAGTTAGAAGTGATGGAAAAGTTACTAAATAGAGCGTCTGGGATTGTTACAGCCCCTATGATGCCTCTGCTGTCCCGTTGCTTGATAAATTAGATTGGCCCACTCTTCCAGAATCTGTAACGTGCAAAATAGTATTCAAGTCTTTGAATAATCTTGCTCCTACTTATCTTGAGAACATGTTTTTTGACATTTTCAGACACGAGCTTAAGATCCCATTGCAGCACAGAGTACCCTTGATGAAAACTTCAAATGGTCCAAAGGCGTTTTCATATCAAGGTGCAAAGCTGTGGAACGGACTCAGTCTGGGAAGTTCTATCTGAAGATGATTTAAAATGACTAGAAACGTCCATTGAATTTTGCCTAATTTTTGATTTTAGGAATATTGATGATTTCATCAACCACAAAGGAAGCTAAGCAAGGTACATTTTCATAATTGCGTTCAATAGATTTCATTTTTCTCGTTTATTTTTATTCCTGATCTCTCGTGATTTTTATTTTTCTCAAGCTGACCATTGTGCATAAATTCGGTCGTTCTTTTCCTGTTTCAAACAATTTGAAGAAATAATTTTCTTGGTAAATGGATCATGACTTTTGATTGGCATGGATGATTTTAGTGCGATTTGTTTTCACATCTAAATGAGCCTTTCCACTACGAAGTGACTAAAGACTGTGTTTAGACGTTTAACAACTAAGAGTTCTCAAGCCATTTATCAGATTTCTGTCAACTGATGATACCTGTGTAGCTAACGTATCAACTTGGATAAGAAAATTTAGTTGCTCAAAATCTGTAGCATCGTTCTCAAATTACAAGCAATTTTATAAAAATGCTTCATTCATCTGAAAATCCTTCAAAACAGCCCTAGAATTAATGATTAAATTTGCTACCAAACCAGCCTCATGATAATAAAAAGTAGACAAAAAAGGCCGAACGACAATCCCAAGCGTATTCAACCATGCAACAACATCCTTAGAGCGATATTAGGAGTACCACATTCAAACAGAGTCTTAGGACAATAAAAGATTTAATTTTACCAGTGAGTTTTAACACAGAGAGTGCNAATAACAGCATTTTTAAACCTGTTTTCTGGTTTAATTCACACTGATAAATTTGAAACATTTGAATGTACCGTTTGACTTGAGTCAAAATACACTTTCTCCCTTTGGAAAAATCATTACAGTTTGATTATATTATCGATCATGAAATTATCATTGCCCTTTTTTATCAAATGAACTACTCAAAGGAAACTTTAGGCAATTTGCCATAATCCCAGAGAGAGAATTTTTAAAATCATAAATATTTTCAGAATTTTCAGAAATGCTGATTTTCTTCAGACTGAGTTTCAAGGAAATTTGATGAAAGCATCCACAATTTGCAAGAACGGTTGAAAACTAAATAAACTAAATAAATTTTCGATGTTTTTCTCATCTCAAGATGGTAACATGCAAATGAAAGTGTCCAATGAAACTATTCGAAAGGAAATTTGACTAATTCCTTCTGGTTCCCGAGAAGAAACATATTTTATCGGCTTCTAATTGTGCATTTGTATAAAGACCAAAGTGATTTTCGTCATATTACAAAGTCTTGAAATGGCTGCGAATTTGTGTGCATGTTTGCATTTGGAAGCTACTTGGTTTTGCATTATACTCAGAACTCACAAAAGATATTGATGGGGTGTTGATGCCGCAGTACCCTTTTAGTTGCTTTGTTGTGTCCTCGATATTTCATATTTCATAATTAATTCTTTTAAGGAGGGTCGCCCTTCAACAGAAGCTGGTTTTCAAGGGACCCCCTCTGATGAAAGGATTAATTACAATCTAAGGAAACAAAGTAAAAAGCTATTAATCAAATTAAACTATAAAACCTTATTTTCAATATTTAAAACCTATGTACAATGATGTTCAAAATTTACAATCAAAACGAAAGAAAATAGTGGCTGTTTTTAAATAGTTTTCTTGAGACGAAACTATACAGAGAGGTTGCCTGCTTTGACTCGGCTGATAGGCTATTCCATACTTTTCACCTCTGAAAGAAAACCATTTCTGGCCATTTGTAGACCTTTTCATCGATAACCTCAAGTCGGTCCCGTATTGAAGCTTCCTGTCGGGTAGGACTCGAGCTTTCGTATGAAATCGTGAATCAAAGATTTCTGACCAAAAATGCCGTGTTCTGTCAAATACTATTGCTTGACATATGGGTGTTGGTGTTCATAAAATAATTTCATTTTTCCTTCCAGAAGAACCAAATACGAGCAACAAGGACAGATTTTGTAAGACAATAGCATGAGCAGTTTTTGAATGACACCTCAATTCAAAGCGATTAGCGATATTGCAGACAAAGAAAATTCTCTCAACCAGTAATTCAAAACAAGCAAAGCTGCAAAAGTTAGGTAGCTAACGCGCTCGTTATGCATTCCAGAAATTGTTTTCAAGAACAAACATGAGCATAGATCGAAAGAAGAAGGATATATCCGCTGGCATTTGATTTGTTTGATTCAAAAGCCGATTGGGAGGCAATTCCATTCTCCTATTTTTTCGGGTGTGATTAAAATACTTACTGCTCAGCTTATGAACCAAAGAAATAAAATGCCCGTGGTAAGATGTGTAGATATATCCTTTTTCTTTCGATAGATGCTCGTGTTTGCTCTTAAAAACAATTTCTGGAATGCACAACGAGCGCGATAGCTACCTGGGTTTCAGAGAAACTTTTGCGGCCTTGTTTGTTTTGAATTACTGGTTGAGGGAATTTCCTTTGTCTGTGATCGCTAATCGCTTAGAATTGCGGTGTCAATCAAAATCAACTCCTGCTATTGTCTTACCAAATCTGTACTTTTTAATACGAGAACCTATCAGAGTTAGTTGGTCGTTGTAACACGTTCGCAAAAAGGGAGTGTAATGATCGGTGACATATTCAAATGTTTATGATTTTGCAAAAGATGCAAATTGTTTTTACTTTTTTACTCACCCTGTATACAGTAAACTAAAGTCTGTCTCAAATTAGATGTCACCTGAGATTTGCAATAACGCAAAATTCTTTTGAAAAACACTTCTATTGTTGTTATTCGCGGGCATTTGCAGGTGACATCTAATTTAAAGCAAGCTATAAATCAACCAACCACCTGACTTACCACATAACAAAGCAGCAAGCTCTTGAGCAAAACTCTTAAACTTCTTATATGTTAATGCCATGTTTATTTTACAAAATGAGCCTACTTATGCGATTTAGTTGCCTAAGAATTTCGCATTCATCATATGCCAATGATCTTATGTTTTCATCTCGTACCTCATGCAGTAAAGACAATGCATCGAAATACAATTTGTACAAGATCTGAGACGTAAATTCTTCCCATCACAACATGACAACAGGAGAAGATTTCTGCAAACGGAAGAATACTGACATCATTGTATCTCTGTTCGCCAAAATTCAGATACTTCTGTTCCCCTTGGAGTAACATTGGCTCTGGTAAGTTAGAAGTGATGGAAAAGTTACTAATTAGAGTGGCTGGGATTGTTACAAATAGCCCCTATGATGCCTCTGCTGCCCCGTTGCTTGATAAATTAAATTGGCCCACTCTTCCGGAATTGATCAATCTGAAACATGCAAAATGGTATTTAAGTATTTGAATAATCTTGCTCCTACTTATCTTGAGAACATTTTTTTTGACATTTTCAGACACGAGCTTAAGATCCCATTGCAGCACAGAGTACCCTTGATGAAAACTTCAAATGGTCCAAAGGCGTTTTCATATCAAGGTGCAAAGCTGTGGAAAGGGTTCAGTCTGGCTAGTTCTATCTGAAGATGATTTAAAATGACTAGAAATGTCCATTAAATGTTGCCTAATTTTTGATTTTAGGAATGTCGATAATTTCATCAACCTCCAAGGAAGCTAAGCAAGGTACATTTTTCATGATTGCGTTCAATAGATTTCATTTTTCTCGTTTGTTTTTCTCGCTGATCTCTCGTGATTTTCATTTTTCTCAAGCTTAACATTGTGCGTAAAATTCGGTCGTTCTTTTCCTGGATCAAACGATTTTAGGAAATAATTTTCTTGACAAAATGGACCATGATTTTTGAGTGGCATGAATGATTTTAGTGCAATATGTTTTCACATCTAAAAATGAGCCTTTCCACTTCGGAGTGACTAAAGACTATGTTTAGACGTTTAACAACTAAGAGTTCTCAAGCCATTTATCAGATTTCTATCAACTTTGTAGCTAACATACCAACTTGGATAAGAAAATTTAGTTGCTCAAAATCTGTAGCATCGTTCTCAAATTACAAGCAATTTTATAAAAATGCTACATTCATCTGAAAATCCTTCAAAGCAGCCCTAGAATTAATGATTAAATTTGCTACCATACCAGCCTCATGATAATAAAAAGTAGACAAAAAAGGCCGAACGACAATCCCAAGCGTATTCAGCCATGCAGCAACATCCTTAGAGCGAGCGATATTAGGAGTAAAACATTCAAACAAAGTCTTAGGACAATGAGAGATTTAATTTTACCAATGAGTTTTAGCAAAGAGAGTGCATTGATTACTAACAAAAACAATGATTTTATCTACCTTTGAACTGTTTATATAACTCTTAGACCTAACTTTACGTTACGTTGTTTATTTTACGTTAAATTGTTTAGCTATATATTTTCATTTGTAGGCTACTTTATTTAATCAATTGTAACCAAGAATAGAGTATTACAGGTCCACATCAGCATATGCTGCCTGAAATTAACCTGCCTAACCAAATATAAAATGTATGTATGTCTATACAGAAAGCGATTGATTATTTGGCTGAGGGGCTAGGCTGCCAGTAAATTTGATCAAGGATGATGAAGGATTTTTATAAAATCACCTGTAATATAAGAATGATACGACTGATTTTGACAGACTAAATTTTCTCATCTAAGTTGATGTGTTATCTATATTGGTATTATTCGTTTACAGGAATTTGACAAATGTTGTGAGAGCTATAGGCTGTTAAGCATCTGAACATTTTTCTGACACGCACATGTATGACATCAACAATGATTCATAGAAGTCAATTTATATCTT
>REGL01000018.1:435257-450665 GCA_004194395.1 Aurelia aurita complex sp. Pacific | reverse complement strand
CATCATGCAAAATTTTGGCGAAAATCTTTTGCATTTTTCATACGCTGGAGATTTGAAAAGTTACAAACATGCGCTCACTGTGGACACTTCTGTGTTTGGTGCCTCTTTCGTTGATGATAACGAATGCAATAAAAATCAATTCTGGAATTCAAGAAAGGGATATCACTAAAACGATGCAATTTGTTTGGGAAACGCTCGTACAATGGTACAAAGAAAGAATTCCAGACAAAGAGCCTCCACGTGAGTTTTTTAAGCATATTTTGTTCGATTTTGTTTACCATCGTTTTGATATAGTAGAATCTCTGAAATTCGAACCTCTTCGAACTGTTACTGCTCCTTGCAACTAATGTATAAAAGGAAATATATCTCTATAATTCGAACTTTCCATAATTCAACCAAAATGTGTTGTTCGTTGTGGTGCCTTGGAAGTTCGGATCAGAGATGACTTTCAAATTACGTTAGATTATTCCTCGGGTATTTTCGCGCGCAATGTTGAGACTAAAAAGCACCGAAGCTGACTTGTGTTTTCTTCTCTTCCAAACGTCAAATGGGCAAAAATCTATTTCTTTTCGTGGACCTAAGCTATGGAACCAGTTATGCTAAGATATCAGACACGTACCCTCCCTACTTTAAAAAGTGGTTAAACGAGAATTTTAGAGGGTTGTTTTTACTTTTTTATTTAATTTTGCTTTAATCTGGACAGTTTTGTTTCTATTTATCGTCAGGAAATTTACAAAACTGAATTTGTAAATTAGATCTTTACTTTGTAGTCTTTTTGCACGGCTCCCTGTAAAGCAGTCTCCACAGACTGACGGGACTACCGTGGTTAAATGATAAGAAATGGAACAAACGAATTCGTCGATTTGTTCCCATGTACCTGGCAATGACCATGCCTCTAGCCAAGGAATGGATAATAGCAAGGAAAATGCGTTTATATGGCTCTCTGGGGTTCAGAATGTCTTTCTATCCAGATATTACCTTAGAATTGTTTACAGGTATGTCAAGGCAATGTTCAGCCTGCAGTAAAATCGAAGAAAGTTTTTGCAAATGACAATTTTTTCCAATTTTTATCCCGTTGCTAATGTGCTCAATTTACACAAACTCTCCGCAGCTTGAGGGATTGTAAACTTTCTTTATTTAGAACACCCTTGTGATTCACTAAAACATTAGTTAAGTTCGGGATGAGCTCTATTTTGAAGGTCTTCGTTTGTCATGAGGGTCATTTAGGCCAGACAAAGAATTAGTAGTTCCATAATTCATTCTGGAGATGGAGAGGCCTTTTTTCAAATGATCGTTTCTGATGGTTCGCTGAGAATGATAGGAGCTTGGTATTCCAAGAAATTATTAACACCTAAATGATCCTTGCCCCCCTTGTCTCTCATGATTCAGAGAACAGAGCTAACGAAGCCAAGAAAGTAGTAAGATTTAAATGATTTTCGCCCCTTTTGGCCCTCGTGGCACAGAGAACGTTCTGGAAGATTGAAAAAAGCACAGCTCAACCCATGCCCAATGCAAAAGCAATGCCCAACGGGCGATGGCATTGAGGATAAGGAGCACTTTTTGCTGCTTTGCCCTTCTGTTGATGTTCAACGACAAAATCTTCTCGCTGGAATTGTTGAATTATTACGACCATGTGTACTAATCACTGATCTTCAAATGATGCTCTGACGCAGCTTTTATTATATGGTGATCAAGAGTTTTCAGTTTTCCAATGACTTGAGGAGAAATATACTCGAATTGACTTTACATTTCATTCACGAAACTGTTCGGTTCGACTAAGATCTCTTGAAACTTCAGTACCAAGCAAGCACCAAATCCCTTAACGTAACTTTTCTGTTTCTTTGCAAGTTCTGTTTCACATTAAATGCCAGGCATATTTTATGTCCGCAAACCAATCAAGATGAGCTGCGCTCCTGACATTTTAATATCATCACATACCTGACCTGACATCTAATGTTAGACAGAAGCTAGTATAGTATCCATTAATCGTTCGTAGTGTACCTAGTTGTATGTAGTTTAACGTTCTGTGTCTTTTTCTTATTGGCCATGGGGTAGACATTGTCTTTCGCTTCCCTTGGCATCGTCCCTGTAGTGTTGTACAGTAATTAGGAAGGTATAGTAGAATGTAAGATTTATTGTTCTATTTTATACGTATATAAAAAAGGCACAGAGTCTTCATAGAAATGATGACAAGGAGTCAAGTTCTGTCCGATGAAGTTAGAAACCCCAAATACTCCTTCAAATCCGTCACCGTGTCAGTACAGATAACAATGGGAAGGTTACCAAATATTGAGGTCTAAGAGTTGGCAGAAATGTTTTGCCTTCAGAGCTTCTATTTCTTGAATAGCCTTTGAAGCCAAGAGTTTGCTGTAGTTAGTCTAGAGTTTGCTGGCGTCTTCTACTGGTTTTGAAATTAGATTTAGGTTATTGGTTTTCTCATTTTAATTCTATTTAGGTTTTACTTTATGACAAGATTCTTATGTTTTTGAATTTATAAAAATGTTGGTTAACCAAGGTTAAGTTCATTAGTCTAGTTATGTTTTCTTGTAAACTGTAGAGCAATTTCAAGTTTTGAAAGTACATATTTGGGAATTTAATGGTTAATCGATTACATGTACATGGTGTCCCAAAAACATGTGCGCCGTTTGAATGGCTACTGCGGAGGAGCCATAAATCTAACTTTCCTGTTTTTCAGATTTTTGAATAGAAGAGATTTCAACTTAGAGTTTGGCACCGAGTTTGTGTAGATCTGACTAGTGGTTGCTGATTTATTGAGAAAGAAAGTCACAATCACTGGTTGCTTCAAAACCAGAGGATTTTATCTCCGTGCAGCACACCTTATAACTTGAATTTTAACATTAAACGAACTTAAACTTTACAATTATGCCAGGAAACGCATTTGGGAGTAATTAATGACCATATTCTTCAAGAATATCGACCAAGCAGCATGCTGAACGCAATGTTGTTGGTTTAAAACGACTTTATCACTTTTGAGAAGCAAAATATCTGATGGACGCATGCCTTGGCTCCAAGCACTTGTGCTGCACATTTCCATTCCTAGCAACCCTAGATATGTCCAATATTCTTGGTTGTCACAAAATTCAATGTATGACTATCTGTCTCACTTATGCACTTCAGAAAACAGGGCTATGTATGTTTTTTTCAATCAATTTCGTTGATTTTAACGCAAAGGAGAACAATGAATCCTCTGGTTTTGAGGCAGCCAATAATTTTGGCTTTCTTGCTCAATAAATCAACAACTAGTGATCGGATTTACTCAAACTCGGTGTCAATCCCTAATTTGAAGTCTCTTCTGTCAAGAATCCTAAAAACAGAAAAATTGGATTTATGGCTGCTCCGCAGAAGCCACTCAAACAGCTCACATGTTTTTTGGGACACCCTGTATTTGGGAATTTAAATATTTTAGGATCGGATCTTGAAAAGAAAATGTTTTTGTCAGTCATGGAATACAGATTTTTTGAAAAAGCACAATGACAAAGTTTTTCGAGATATTGAGAACAACGAATTTCGGGAAGGTTAGGGAAAAGTCAGGGATGTGAGCCACTCTTTTGATTTACCCAGTACACCAAAAAATGTTCAGGCATTTGAATAATCGTTGTACTTTGAGTATTCTGTTGATTTGAATGAATCGAATTTTTCTTGATAGCAGAAAGACCAAAGTATTTTTTATTTTTCTCACAATTTTATGAGCAAATTTTATGAGATAATTTTATGAGACAATTTTATGGGCAAATAGACCTTAGATAAATTCGGCCTAACTAAATTTCCGTTTGCTGCAAAATGGCTGAAAACAGGCCTGAAACACTCGATCAAATCGTATCGAATCTGTTGCACAGACCAGGGCAAAGGTGCATTTTATCTCTCGAGAGAGTTTTCCAAAATTAATTCTTAAAGTCAATGTAAGCATATAAAAGTGGCTCAAGCCACTTGCAGTCACAGTCTAGCCAATCACATATCAGTACTTCCTGTTGACTTCGATAAGTTAGCCAAATATGGTGCGGCACGTGTTATAGCCTTTTTGTCTTTGCACGGCTATTTTCATCAAAGGCTTATGTGTGCTTAGATTCCCTTTAAGCAAATATTACCGATTTTAGATCCATTGGCAATGCATGTGCAGACGACAACTGTTTACACTGTACCGTTACAACTTCGGATCTGTAACAAAAGTGTCGCGGGTATTCTCCCGTTTCCACTGTTTATCCTAATCTGCTGCTCGCTTTCTCTGGTATCTGTTAGGTTTCATATCATAAACCCAAAGACAATATGAAATATACAGTTTTTCGTCATCATTCTGCTACGTTAGGCTAGAATATGAGCCACTAAGTAAGACAACAGGTGATGTTTATAGAGTGAACATTTATTTACACTAGCCGAGAAGGTTAAAATGTCACGTCAGGGAAAGTTGAACAGCAGGGACAGCAAGGTTTTACTGACTTCTCTGAAAGAACATAAGTGTAACTTGGGCCGTGTCTTAAAAAAAAATTTCATATTGTCCATCTCATATTGTTGCTCTGTTGATGCCCTTGTGGGCGAAGCTACAATCTTGGACAAAATACATCCGTACTGTATGTGATCGATTTTGACATATACAATCCCCCCTCCTCTATTATTATTATTATTTTACGTGGTGCTAAATGTCACAGTTCATTGTTTTTTCTTTGGCCGGGTGTAAACAATACACCTAAGGCATGTCATGTCCTGAAGTTCAGATGCTAAGTACTTTACGAAGGATCCTTGCAGTTCCTAGTAAGCATGTCTTTTGGACCGTCTGAAGATTCATATTTTCTGAGACGCTTCTGATGTTATCTTCCATTCCTTTTCTGATGGTACCGAGTGCTCCTATCACAATGGGTATTACTTCCGTTTTCATTTTCCACATCCTTTGTATCTCAATTTCCAGATCTTGATATTTGCTTTTCTTTTCCATTTCTTTGATTGAAACATTATTATTATTATTATTATTATTATTATTATTATTATTATTATTATTATTACTTTCTTTCTTTATGGTAGGCGTTTAAAAATAGCTATGTTACAGCTAATTGATGCCTGCTCCTCCTATCAATGTTGTTCTGACGTTAGATTTTGGTGAAAAGGTTTCTGCTCCTATCAAGCCTGAAATTCAACGTCAAGACCAACATTGATCTTGGGTAAGGGGGGAATTGAAAGGTCCAACAGAATTCCAGTAATTCATGTACAAGATTGTAGTCAGCACTGAAAAAAGACAAAAAGGGCAAAACACTAAATCAATGCCTATTTTCTTTGAAAAGTTGTGCCATCTTCAACCGCAGGCTATATTTCATATTTCCATGATATGCCAGAGCCACTTAGGGCTACTGCACTTCAGAAAATCTTTAGCGCCGATCTCCAGCACAGCTGCAAGTCATCCATTAAAATGTGGTTGTGGTCAAAATGCGGCTGCCATGATTTGCTCTCAGTTGGTATAACACATCAGCATTTTCCAGATATATTCAGTGCTTCACCGCTGCTTATCATCTGTGGTAGCAAGTCAGTGTCACTGTTGCCGTTCCTGTTCATACAATTTATGACTTTATATGCCTATTTTCAAACAGTTTGATTAGTGTACTTTGATGTGGTCATTCGCGCCCCATTGGACATACTAGTGGGGATGACAGTTACGGATTTGTACCAAGTAATTTCAGCTACGGTTTTCGCAATTACACATTTTAACTCTGCAGGATGAGCTAATGGTAAATGCCTAATTTGCCTAGTCCATAGGTAGTTAGACGCCGCTCTTGTGTTTGATTGTCACAGCTTTTTTCTTTTGCGGAGGAAAACAATGTTGACTACTATGGAGGAGCTAAACCTTCTCCGAAGAACGATATGAATTTTCCTCCCAGAAGCATATTTGCTGATGCATAACTGCGGCGTCTAATCAGCCACTATTAGCCTGTAAAATCAGAATCCCTTTCATATTACATCATCTAAAATCATCGACTAGTCAATTCACGTTCACTTGGGGAATTTTTCTCCTGGGTCTTTTTTCACCCCACACAGCAGTACAAGTGAAGATTTTGTAATGATAGAATCTGGTGCCTTTGATTGACACGCCGTTGCAAAGCGATTTATGATTTTAAACAAAAATATTTCAACAGCCGATTAATCAAGCTGCAAGGATAAACAAAGCACTAAGGGCAAATGTTGTAATAATAAAATTCGTTGTGATTCACTGATACACCAATAGAAAGCGACAAGCGATTATAAACAAAGAAAGTTCTACAGCCGATTAACCCTATTCTACATGGGTAAATCAAGCACCACTTTCTCATGGGGGGGGGGGCTAAAAAGCCCCCCCCAGATGTTCTAAGCAACCAACTGTAGTGCCTATGGCAATGCAACTTGGTACACATGATTACCAAGCAATTATGATTCTAAAAATAGCTTCATATGCTAATTAGTCACATGATCCGTTGCTAGGCAACGGAAAAACAACGAAAATTTGCTGATTTTGGCTCTCCGCCTAAAAACGTAATATTTTTCAACCAAAAATAGTCAATAAATAACTTTAAAGTTATAAATATGATACATATTGATTGTTCTTAATGAAAATTGTCAACAATTCTATTTTTGGAATTCTATTGTTATCACAACTGTCAATCAAAGTCATGGTTGATACCTAAACAAATTAGTTGATGCTTTCTTTGCACTTTAAATACGTTTTTAGTAATAACAACGATATTACATTGCTCGTAAATTGCTAATTAGTCAATTTTGATCATAATACACTAATTATTTCATATCTTTATTATAAATATGACGTCATATATAAGTATGACGTCATAGATCTTAAATTTTGCTGATGTCAGCAAAATACAAAACTTTATATATCAAATGAAAGTAGACTTCAGTACAAACTGATTGGTACCAATTGCATTGAAATTAGATGTGTACGAGAAAAGTTATGCATGTTTTACTGATTTTCTGAGAGACCTGTTGCCGAATATGGGCATGTCATAGTCACGTGACGAATTATATAACAATGAACTATTGTTAATTTGATGCAATATTAAATTTGATGAAAAGTCACCCAAGTTCCAGTGTTTTATCATCCTTAGTTTAAGAGTAATTACAGGAAGTATGGTTGGGGGGCCTTTTTTTGCCCCCCCCCCCATGTAGAATAGGGTTAATCAAGCTGCAAGGATAACCAAAGCACTATGGGCAGATGTTGTAACAATAAATCTCGTTGTAATTGAATGATACACCAATAGAAAGCGATAAGCGATTGTAAACAAAGGGAGTTCTACGGCCGATTAATCAAGCTGCAAAGATAAACAAAGCAATAAAGGCACATGTTGTAGCAATGATCTCGTTGTAATTGAATGATACACCAATAGAAGGCGACAAGCGATTGTAAACAAAGGAAGTTCTATGTACAACTGATTAATCAAGCTGCAAGGATAAACAAAGCAATGAGGGCACATGTTGTAAGGAATGCGTTCCTTACTTTTGATTGACATGTCGTAACAAAGCGTCTATCAATTACAAACAAAGAAATGTCTACAGCCAGTTAGTCAAGCTGCAACGATAAACAAAGCAACGAGGGAATATGTTGTAACAATAGCATCTTGTGCCTTGTGGCATTGACACGCCATTATAAAGCGATTAGATATAGGACTAGGATAGGTTTCAGCAGCTGAATCTAAGAGTCCTAGACTTGCTCAAAGTCAATCTCTTCAATCGCGTCCTCTTCCGGAATGTTGGAATGGCGGATCCAGGAACTACCGTAAAGGGAACAGTAAGACGGACTGAAGAGATAGACTACGGACCGAATGGAAAGAACGCAGACGGCACAAATCGTCCTGAAATCTAGGTGACTAAGCTAGCCATTGTGCACGCGAATGGGGGCTAATAAGAGAGGGCATAAAGATATATCAAATTAAGAGAGATATGTCTGAACTTCTACTGGGTCGATTTTATTCATGGCATTCAGAAGCTGGACGGCATTCGATTGAGTTATCGTGTGTTTTGTAGTTATGCAAACATTTTAGCCCCGTTTCGCTTGCACAAAGTATCTAATAGAGCTTTCAGCTTTTCGACTAGAGTTTGGATCGAGCGATATTTTATACATTTTAGTTTCAATTGAGTGGCGGCGCTCGAACTTCTAATACTATTCAGCATGATCGAGGAATTCTTCAAAATATAATTAGATATCATTCGGTTGGGATTCTTTTCAGAAAAGCTAAACAATCTAATTCACAAGGCAAGTATTAAGTGTGTTATTTGCCCCCTAAACATACCAGAATTGCAAGGCCTATTTATCGGCTTTTGAAGCAGATATATGATAACTGTGAAGCATATGTTTCGATCATTCCTTCCTCTTTTAATATTTATCCATGACTTCACTTAAATACCCTTTCCGCAGTGCACATCACGATAGTTTGCCACAATGGTTTCAGGCAACTTTTATGGGCTTTCTCTGTCTTGATTTGTTTGTTAGGAGCCTCGGCTTTCCTCTGCTCTGGACTTGTAATTTATGGATGAAATCTCTAAAGAAAGTTAAACTCTCAGCCAGACAACGGAATTGTAATTCTTAAAATCGATTTCGTAGTCTTTGTGGACGATTTGTGAACCAATGGATGCATTTTTCTGACGCGTTGAAAATTTCACAAAATTCCGCAAAATGTCAGCGCGAAATTGCTATCAATCATTTTCTCAAAACATTACCGCGAAGCTAAATCGGTTGATATTTTGACCTTCCTATCCCTTGCTTCTTTCATGAATAAGAAATTATTTTCAAGACTTGATTTCTGGTTAACCAATCTACACTCTTGAATGAAATGTCAATCTTTCTATCACTTAGTGTTTGATACGTTTCCAATTTTCTTAATTGATCCCATGATGAACAGAATTCCTAATAACTTGATCTGTTTTGATTCTGTTTCTGTTTTGAGTCGAGGCTCTACTGTTGGACTTTAGAATTATCAACATTGAATTATCCTGTCCTGCTCAAGAAGTTGATAGCCACTATCCTATCGCTGCAGTCTAAATATGAGCAACAGAATTATATTTGGATGAAGAAAAAATACATTTCATGAGGAGGAGCATTTTGTTCGCTCCAAGTGCCTGATTGAGACGTGACCATAAGCGAAATTGCCACTCAAAGGTGTGTCGAAATCTCATTCATTTGAGTGACATGATAGCTTGTCGTTATGTCAATCAAGCACGCTTATGCCTTCGCAGTATAGATAGCCTACGCGTAGACCCATTATCCAAAAGGAGGAAAGAAACCTTTCCTTTCCTCCTTTGGGATAATGGGTCTACGCGCAGGCTGCAGTATAGAAAGATGAAGAAAGAAACAACACTATATGTATAATTCACTCAAGCAGTGTCCTATTACGCATGGTCCAAAGAGGGCCAAAAGAACAGATTTCTTTATTGTCAATTATTTATTGGAGAAGCGTGGATTCTTTCTACCCTTAATGGCTATCACATGGACTTTAACGAGACCGTACTTTCCTGTAGATAGCGTAATCCTTTCTTTGGATGAAACAAGGATCAAAATCATCGTTGTTTGGTTTTTCACATAGCAGGCAATCGAGTATTTGATTTTGTTGGTCTAGACGTGAAAAAACGCCCACATCAAATTACATCCCAAGGTCCTGAGGTGATTATCTTAGGCCTTATGGATTTACTTGGCTGAAGAAGCACGTTGAAGTAGCTCTTGTCCGTGAAACTGAGCGTTCTGTAGTGAAAATTGAGACCAAAAACTGAATTAAATACGATTGCAATGCGGCACGCGTGGCGAAGTTTAGTCAATCCAACTTTGTTGGACTACCATGCTTCGTCTTTATCCGGAATGCACCAAGAACGCCGTTTCAAGTGTGCATTCATCGTAAGGCAGCATAGCATTGTCAATGATAACAATAACATCCAGGCAACATAGCATGATGATTGGCAAATCAGACAATTCCTTTTGTTGTCGTGACAATGGAAATATTAGTGGTTGAGATAATTTCTTTTGTCTGCAATCGCTTTGTATTGTGGTGTCAATCAAACGCAACAGACGCAATTGTCTTAAAAAATCTGTCCTTGTTGAGCTGCACCCAATGAAATTCAACCATGGTGGTAACAAAAGATAAGAGCATTAAAATAAGATGGGCAACGCCAACGATGAGCTGTCCTCGCTAAAAACAAGGCACAATTGTGGATGATATCAGCTTGAAGCAAAACTTTTCCGATATCGCAATTTCCATCACTAGGCTGAGATATTCCGCAAAACAGGAATGTTCATCTTCGTATGTCTGGTTTGGAGGAGGATATCTACACAGAAGACTAGAAATTGATAGTTGAGGTTTGAGGAAACTAAGAACCATCCAGCCAAAAGCAACCAGCTTACGGACCAAATGACCGTCAGGCCATCTTATCTATCTATCAATCAATCAATCAATCAATCAATCAATCAATCAATCAATCAACCAGTAGCCCTATCAATATATCAATTAAGCAGTCAACGACCAATCAACCATGATTTGCCCTGAAACCAGTAGAGCAAAATTTTGCCTTGTGCACGCAAAAAGTTGGTTTTAATTGAAATCATGAGTTCATAACGAAAGAAGAAGGATAAATCTAAAGATCTGCCTGGAAGATTTTGTTGCTTTCAATCAGAAGTCAGGCAGAAGGAATATTGCAATGCTCACATATTTGGGGCTTAAATGAAACAATTGCTACTCAGCTCCTGAATCAACTAAACAAAATCTGCCTGGTATATCTTTAGATTCATCCTTCTTCTCTCGTTGTAAACATATGACTTCTCTTTATAATTGAAACCACCTTTCGCATGCACAAGATGACAGTTAGCCCGACTGGTTTTGCGGCAACTTTTTGCGGCTTTGTTTGAGGGAATTCCCTCTGTCTGCAGTCACTAATTGCTTTGAATTCCGGTGTCAATCAAAACAACTGATGCTATTGTCTTACAAACCCTGTCCTTGCTGTGCAGCTCAGCTATTGCTGGATTCCTGCAATCAGGAGTAGAATTATTGGTATTTGGTACGGTACTGAGCGTCATCTTTGATCGACGGAGATTTTCAGCAAGAAAAGATATAATGTACTGGATGGGACCGATAGATAATCCTTTGAAAATCAAACAAAATTCGAAAGTGACGAGGTTAGAATTTGCTCGTTGTTTCATAGACGTTTTCTTCTTTTGAACAAGCGGGGTCTGATCGTAGGCTACACGAAGGCGCTTTATTCAAATGTGAATTCGGCTAGCGTGTTTTCCGACCCGAAGAACTGTTTCACACGAGAAAAGCTGTTCTTTAAAACCACTGTATTTGATAGCCTATATCGTTCACCACGAATATCCGATTAATTTTAGGCATGAAAATCCTGACTATGCCAGCTATCACCAACTTTCTTAACATCGAAGTAGAGGGTAGCCGCATATTTGAGGCTGAGCATATCATTGCAGGCTCCACCCTCCAAGCTGTAACTTTATGACCCTTTCCTTATCTGTTGGTTTAAGAGCTGCATTCATTCCACAGAGCAGTTTCAGTGTTGATCAGTCGACTCGCGTTCGAATAGAGTTCACTGGGCCTTTTGTCGCTCGTCTGCGAAGGATTCATTGATACGCTATCGGTGCGCAGCTATTGAGATTGGTTGTGAAATTATATCCACTCTGCTAAAGCCTGTGCTGATTTCTTTTCAAAATGAGGTTAATTTTCTGTGCGTGTGTGATTTTTCTGGCAATTGTGATAGAATGCCCGTGCAATGCATTGGAAAAGAAGTCTTCTTCGACAACTGATATTGGAGTCACACTGCAGTTTGTTTGGAGCACATTGGTGAATGCCTACAAGGACGCTAATTTTGGAGAAGACCCTCCAGGTAACTCGTAGTTTAATTAGAGGAGAGTAAGTCACCTCTTCAAAAAGCATTCGAGATGCCTGACATCGCTCCAGATACCATAATAGGTACTGAGTGAATATGTAGATTAGGTACTACAGAAAACATTGAAAATTTTTTATCTTGTTGGATTTCCTTCCCAAACTGCACAGGTAACAGAACAAGACATGCAGCAATTTTGATGAAATTTTTTGCATTTAGTTGGTTGTCACATAAATACATGTACGGCAAAAATATTAGAAACTGAGGCGCCTTATTTTTCTTTATTGCATTTACTTGCCTTTACTTTTCTTTCCTTTTCTTTCGCTTGATACTGTTTATTTTCCAATGGATAATTTGCCGACCAACCGAGTCTGTTTTGAGGAGCTAGGATTATTGAATTGAGAGCAAAGTGAATGGATGCTGATACTGAAAAACTTTAACAGGAATGTGTAATAGTAAACAGGCTTGCCTATAAACAGAACAAAGAAAACGCTCAAGACACAGCATTGATTCTTTGGCTATTCTTTGTTCACGACGTGTGTGTGACATAGATTTGAATGTGATATTTTCAGATGTTTTGCTCTTTGCAAATGCAAGCTTTTAACCTTACACAAGCCCTTGAAGATGTCGGAGGGATGTCGGAGCACCTTTCATCCTTTCTAGAGGCATCTTTAGAGCTGTCCTTTCCCCAACCCCAACGCACTCTTGTGTTCCTGCACCTTTTTTCGTATTAATTAAATCACTAGTAATCTGATAACGTTTTGGCGTAACAATACTGCGTCCAACTGCTCTACCTATTTTGTTATCTGTAGTTACTCTAGATCCATTTTTCATGTAGATTCCGACTTTTGATGTTATTTTCGAAATTCTGCGTATTGTGTTGTGACGTCATAATGAATTTAATGGGAATCCTTTGAAATGGTAGTATTCTCTTCAGCAAGTACATTATGCCAGAAAAAATGGTACGAAGTCGCAATTTTTCACAATACACGATCTCTTTCTCTGCAATATGTCCAAAATCCGCTAGAATCTGCATGGAGAATTTTTCTGGGATAATTCACTTGTCTATGAGACTACATAAGGCCCCGCATTTAAGGGACCACCTGAAAGAAACTTTTAGGCTACTGAAAAATGGTTAACCCCTTACTTATAAGAAACTCTTGAGGCTCATACCCAAAATGAAGTTTCTTGTATTTTGATCAACACTAAGTCCTGGTCTGACGGTCTGGGGAGTATTCCACTGCATGCAGGGCTCATAAGAAATTGGTACGAAGATGTCTTTGATTTAACAGATTTTTACCAAAATTTTAACTGATGTTCTTGACAATCATTGATAACATACACATATGGCTAATCTATCTGAAAACCCTTTTCTGTTGTAACCTATTTTTCCAGGACTTTCCAGAAAAGAAATTAGAAACTTAAGAAACTTTCAGCCAAAACTATCATAGATATAAGAAACCTTTCTGCTAAGGTGTGAAAAAATGGTTTCTTAAATGCAGGGCCTTACTGTACTATTGTTTAAAAAGATTCTCGTCAACTTCGTTGTGACGTCACAACACAATGACGCAGAATTTCAAAACATAACATCAAAATTTGAAATTTATATGATAAATGGATCTAGAGTAACTACGGCTAACAAAAAGGCAAAGCTGTTGCACACAGTATTGTCGTGCCAAAAAATGGCAGGCATTCTGCACTTTATTCTGCGCCTTCTGCTCCAAAGGCAGAAAGTTTGGTAGACTTCAGAGAGATTCTCGTTTTCATTGGCGAGTTTTTATTTTCGCGATGGTGAATTCCCAACCTGTTGTTTTAAAGATTGTTCTATTTGATTGTGGAATAATTTTCCGTCTTTGCAAAGTCTGCTGTTTTCAGAATTTGGAATGTAGGTTTTGAACTACCAATGAAACGACACATCATTAGAGTGCGAAGCTGTTTGAAAACCCAGGGGGTACTCTGGTATTTTTAGGATAGGGGTGCTCAGGCTGGGATTCCCAGCATTACCCCAAAAAGATACTTTTTCTCACATCATATACCCAAAGCAGGGGTGGCGCCAGGAATCTTCCGACAGAAGGGCTGGAGCTTCCGATAGGGGGGCTAAAATGGCTAGAAACTGCAGTTTTCATACGTCACTTTGCCAAATTTCCTCCGACAAGAACCCAAAATGTCCTCCGACGGGGGGCTAGATGCTTCCGACGAGGGGGCTGTAGCCCCCTAGCCCTCCCCTGGTGCCACCCCTGACCCAAAGATTATTAAGTCTGCATCTTAAATCTATGAAAAAGCTTCTGAACATATAGATTTCACGTAGTGTATTTAGATCTATAAGTATTCTTCTTTTAGTAATTTTTTTTTATTTTAATATTTTTGTAAAGTATATTTTTCTCGATCGTTTTTGCTTTTTCCCATATTTAAGACCCAAAAAGTAAGCGAGTATTTGAAGAACCCGAAAAAGTAACTGTAAAAATGACTCACCCAAACACTAATTCTTGCACAAATTTTAGACCCAAAAGAGTAGCCTGAACACCCCATCCGTAATATACCAGAGTACCCCCCTGTGTTTCAAAAACAATCTTTTGTTTTGATGTCGCCCTGGGTGAAAATGTGTCCTCTCTTTGAAAATTCGTATTACAAAGACTATAACACCGATTTGAAAAATTAAAACTCTCTTGCCTGATTTGGGGTTTAACTTAATTTTGAGAACTTGTGATTATAATTTACAATGCACCATCTTACAGAGGCTGTACAAGCTAAACTTCCAAAAATCCTAAACTTTCTCCCTCTAATGCAGGCAAGTAGAACAAGATACATTCTAAGTGAAGATACTTTCTACATGGTTGAACCCCGTAGAATTCACCGGTGCGATCAAATTTTTTATGCCATCAACGGTTATAAAGATACAGCTGGATTCTGAGCGACGAGTTTCAGATGTGTTTCGCCTAAACACACGAAAGACAACAGGCAGTCTAAAGAAATTGTACGCCACGCGCCAAGTAGAGAGGAATTTCTCATTAAATTTGATGATATTGGCCAGCTGATGTTATCTTTGTTTACAAAAATCTTGTACAGCCCCTTAAATTCAAATGAAGAAGTAGCGAAAACTAGCTCCTATCGGCTGTTCTTAAAAATGTAAGTAATTGGCTTAATTTTTTTCTCTCCTTCGACCTAGCATCCACAAAGGCAGTTTTAGCACACTAAGCTTATCGAAGCAGTGTCTTGGTCCTATCTCTCAGTGTGACCACACCTTGAGATTCCTTTTGCCTGGAATTACAGAGAGTTGGCGATGAATCTCGACAGGGCGGAGACTCGAACCACAAACCCTCAAATTGGAAGTCGAGCGCGATACTCCTAAACCATCCCCGCACCTCAATTTGAGCCAGGTTTCAACGATTAAGATGGTAAACAAGTGTTTTTTCAGGTCAGACATTGCTTTCCAATGATACTGAAACTTTTGAAAAAATGAATTTCTACAACTTTGTAGTGATCCACGGCACTGAGCTGAGGAGGATTTATTTAAGGTGTCTGATAAAATCACTCTTAACTCGTGTA
>REGL01000018.1:399320-432868 GCA_004194395.1 Aurelia aurita complex sp. Pacific | reverse complement strand
AGGGTAGCTTTCCGAAAACCGGGCGGCAGACCCCCGTCCATCCTCAAGTCATGTACCCCCCCCCCCGGGTACAGTAGTTGAACTGATAGAACAGTTTTGCTTTAATTGATGATGATATTTATTCACAAATCAGCTAAAACTAAATACTTACTGATTTGTACGCCCTAGAAAAAGCAATGCTTATCTAGTCTAGGGTGCTTACAAGAACAAGAACATAAATTTCGTTGTAGAAATTGCTGTAATTGGTGTTCTCTCGTCCGGGGTTCCTATCATTCGGCATCGTGCGCCTATGCTGGCCTTCCTTACATCAAATGTGAAACAGTTCCCAGTATTTATCAGTAGTTAATTGTATGTGTAGCTTTTTGTAGTTGTTTTACTTAATCTTCATTTATGTGCATGTCTCTATGTTAATGGCCACGGGCGTAGTAATTGTCTTTTGCTGCCTGTGGTATCGTACCTATAGTGTTGTATTGTAGTATAGTAATTAGAAAGTATAGTAGGCAACATGTAATGTAAAATTTTATGAATATTTAAAAGAAGAACATAACAAAGCTTTTATATGTGGATAAAGTTATAAGAAAGTTATAATATAAAGTTATGGAATACATGACAATTGTACGAAACAGATATAATTCTAATTAACAACTAAGCTACGATCACAGTCAGCTTTGAATATAAAAAGGAAGATGAATCTTTTTTTTTTTTTAATCGTTCCATCAAAAAAATTTCTGCACTGTGGATCTATAGTTTTCATTGAGGCCAAATTTGATATTCAGATAGTCTAAAATTGTAGCGTGTCCGCAAAGGACCCTCGGGTGATAACGGCCCTTTAAGGTAAATGAAGCCAATGGGCTCATAAAACATGCTATAGAGTAACTCTCTGCGTACTCTTGATTGCAGACCCACCATGAAAGAAAGCGTGGTTCTTCCCACGTTAGGTTTTGAATATCGAAATTTGGTTTAATTTTGTTTTATTTAGCTAATTATGTTTATTGAGGGGGGGGGGCTGAAACCACATACCAGTGGATCGAGCAAAAATGTTTCAGATGGTTTCTTAAATGGGAAAAGAAAAGTATGAGTAAATAAATATATTTGTATTCGTTACTCTGTATTTGTATTTATCAAATTCTGTAGTATATTATTTTGTTAACTGAATGGATCTCGTGTGTGAATAAATTTACCCATAATGGTGGCATGGCAGTGGTATACGATGTATAAATCTAGCTCTCGGGAAAATACGAAATGTCTCAAATATTTCATGTCAAGTTGACTTTGTCATACCAACAGGGCGATTTTGCTTTCATAGCCTGACAACTCCTTCTTCAGAGATAAAAGAGATTTTTAGCAAAATCGGCTTCTTTGTGGAAAATATCCGCTTTATGCGAATAAGTAGAAAAAAGCTTGGCCCTTCCCCCTTTCAAAACAATTAATACTTTGCAAATCCATAGGGACTTAGACTAGATTATCCTTCCACCAGTAAAAATACACCGAGGGCCGGTTCTACTAAGACAACCGTGAAATTTTGCAGCTAAACACTATCTAAGAAGTATCTCACTATAATTTTGCGTCGCGAAAATAAAATATCATCTCTATGATTGAATATTTGTTAGATTTTGTAATATTAGGTTATATTCGGCTGCTGAAAGCAAATTCTATACACCAGCGAGTTTGCTTTATGAAACACACCACCAAATTGCTGATAATTTTATTTCTCAGTTCTTGCGCGAAAATAATTGTATGTGAAAAATGTGGAGACGGACAATCAATCTTCTCAGAGATGAATGTCTCTTTAGTTGTTTGACAGATGTATTTTGAAGTAATCCGTGATCCATGACAGGGGTTCCTTTTCTTTTACTGACATTGATGGAGCGGGCTGAATTTTTGCTAAGATAAAAACGAAGCCAAGCTTTATCTTCTGTCTTGAAATTCTACCTTGAGGCTATAACACGTTTCTTATCGCGTAATCTACCCTCAATCCAAATACATTCCATTGCGGCTCATTTTGGATATAAAGACCAATGGCTTGCCCACGTCTGGCTAAGATAACGAGATCAGACTTTTTAGACGCTGTTTTGAGAAAGTGAAATTGGTTGTATTTTACGATCTTGCGAATGCTAATTCGAGACGAATTTTACAGACACTTAGCCTCAAGGAATGTTTAGCCAGGATCAATTTCTGATCCAAATTCACACCTGTGTCCATATAAGCTACTCATTTCAAGACGCACGAACCTTAAGCCTGGTTTCCATATGATCGTAACAGTCGGCGACCTACTGCGACACATCGGCGACGTGTCCCCGATCAGTCGGCGACATGTCCCCGATCAGTCGGCGATGGGTCAAAGCGCAAATTTGCGGCCATGTTGTTGAATGATGGGATAGGTAATGTCTCTCGCGCAATACATTCTAGGATTGATTTTTCTGAGTCACGTGATTTTTTATAGTCGCCGACGTCGCAGTGCAGCCAACAATCATGTTTCCATTAAAAATCTTGATCGCAGCAGTCTGAGACTGTACGGCGACTGGTCTGCGACGGTTGAAAAAGTTGAACACATTTCAGCTCTTCCGATGCCTCCCCGTACTGTCCCCGTCTGATCGGCAACGTCGGAGACATCGTTCAGAAATGTTTCCATTTTACGTAACCGTCCCCGATGTGTCCCCGAGAGCCTGCCTCGGCGACGCGTCGCCGACTGTTACGATCATATGGAAACCAGGGTTTACCTGGGGGCAAAGCAAGTCAGCATAAATCAGCAGCCGCTGGTCAGATTGACCTAAGTAAGGTCCCAAACTCTAAATCGAAGTCTATCCCAAGCAACTGCTTACAAATGGGACCATTGAAATTACAGCTCCTCCGCATTAGCCGCACAAGTAGGGCAAAATTTCCTTGGACATCCTTTAGATGCATACAGATGGAGCATACAGATGCAGCTCTGGTGAAATTTGGACATACCCTCCATCTTCACTTTTCTTGCTGTAGTGGCAATTTTTAGTCGCATATTGTATCCCTATCGTACAAATGGACTGGACTCACTACATAATCCCAGTTATTGCAAAAACAACAACAATAGCAACAACAACAACGACATTTTCCCTTTTTTGACATTTTGTTAATGGAATTGTTTGCTCAAACTATTTTGAGCATTCATCAGTCTATCAATATCGATAGCTCCGACTATGTAATCAGTCTACAAATGGACCATCTATTTCTGTTTCTAATTTATTGCTTCTAGTTTTCGATTTCCATTGAAATTGCCACGAATGACGTAAAGGCAGCCACAGAACACTAGGAATTAAGTTGTTAAAATAAGAGTGGCTATGGTGCAGATTTTCACATCCTCAACTAACTCTGTTTGTGATAGGACAGGCATTCCATGGCTTCAAATAGACGACTCTCTAAACCAATGAAATGATAGTTCTGTTGTGAGGTGGCCTCGCCAAGTTGTCAGCATCCAATCGTCGAAGTCTGATCGTTCCTGGTAATTAGAGATTCAAACTTCAAAGTATCATTGAACTGGAGAGATCTTACTGCCCAACCTCAACCGGCTGAGAGATCGCTTTATATAGGATTCGTATGCCACACAAGTTTGAGAAGCGTTTGATAAACCCATGAAGCGCGTTAAATAAAACTTTTAAGGCATCTCATGACGAAACTTTTAATATATTCGATGGATATGTTATTCCTTCCGAAGGGGTCTTTGGGGTTTCAGGGGTAACCAGTGGTGTAGAGCTAGATTAATAACTAGGGGGGCTCAGGTAGAGAAAGAGATGTGGTACCAGGAAATTTGTTGGGGCCACGCCTTTTACTTTGGCGTAGAATGCATCTCCCAATATCATGCTTGCAATTAGCAGCGAGGAAACCTTGATAGTTTTGTGACAGTTATCCTATAAATCGGAGCACGAAGAAAATTTTAGAAGACACATCCTTTACTATGGCTTAGAATGCATCTCCCAATATCATGCTTGCCATTAGCAACAAGAAGGGCTTGATAGTTATGTGATAACTGACAGTTATCCTACAAATCAGAGCACAAAGAAAATTTTAGAAGAAACATCCTTTACTTTGGCTTAGAAGGCATCCTCTGACTCCATATTTACCAGTGCTATTGCCGAAGCGTTGCCGAATCTTTGACAACACAGTTCAATTATGTAATCTCCTTTTAGCATTTGGCATCTTACGGCGGAAAAATTCTCACCGAACCTATACCCAGCCATTTCTCTTCCGTGTTAAAGGAATATCGAGGACCATTTTTGAAACAAGTGGGGGGCACCCCATGCCCCCATCGCCTTGCCACTTATGATGTCTGTTTGCACTTCCTTGTTCTATTGTCATTTGCAATTTTGTGTTTCTGAAGCCATTTTGATGTAACATTAGTGGCACGGCACCCCATAGATGTACAGGAGACCCATTTATGGTTATAAACATCAAGGAAGGTAAGAGCTTGACAATCATTGAAGATCTCATCTTGGTGCAAACCAGAAACCAGGATCTCTTCTTTAAAAGAATATAACACTACCTTGTTCTGTCATTTTGGTCATAAGAAACAAATAAAGAAAATCAAAATTTCTTCAGAATAACTTGGGGGGCTGAGCCCCCCTGAGCCTCCCTAGCTCTACACCACTGGGGGTAACGGATCTAGCTAATTTTAGCCCTAGGTATTCATCACTCTCCGT
This sequence comes from Aurelia aurita complex sp. Pacific, assembly GCA_004194395.1. NCBI lineage: Eukaryota > Metazoa > Cnidaria > Scyphozoa > Semaeostomeae > Ulmaridae > Aurelia > Aurelia aurita complex sp. Pacific. The sequence continues at coordinate 428,198 of REGL01000018.1, read as the reverse complement.
GTGTAGGCAAACGCAAAGCACCGATACAATCTATTACCCGTGCTTGGCATGATGACATTTAAATAGTTCTGGACCTTGTTGTTCTTTCAATAACATTTTTCGACAATGTCATCTTATTGATTGCCATTGTTCAGCATCTATGTGAGCCCAAGCGAGGAGGGGCAAATCACTCCTATGACATTTTCACGCAACGAGTCTTTAATCCTTTAATGACTGGAAAAGCGTATCAAATGAAGTCATCAACTGTTCGACAGAGCAACAATTCGAATGAGCATAAACACGTAGACAGATTCTCGTATACTTAGATGTGGTCATGTGATAAAACGGAGCTCGTCTCTATAGGTCTCAACACCTTGCACTCTCTTAACTACTTATGTTGTATTATTATAGCGTACGAGATTTTGTGATTTTTGAAATCTCTTAGATTTTTCAAAGATATTGAGATCTTTCTGAGATTTTCCAAGACTTTTGAAGATTTCTAAGACTTTTAGAGATTTTTTTAGTCGAGCTTTTTTTAAAGATTTTCGAAGATTTGTAGGATTTCCTTTGGGATCACAAAGATTTTGTGAAGATTTTTGAAATTTTCAGTTCAAGATTTATGGGATGTTCAACGATTTTTAGGAAAGTGTACGAAGTGGTTTGCCCCTCGGATCTACCCGGCTAATATCTCACTTGAATAATACCCAACTTAAAATATAAAACTGATCTGAACTGAACTGAACTGAACTTTGTTTCTTTCCATAGCACAATTCTACAATGTCATCTACCAAATCCAAAGGGCTGTGACAGATGAAATAGTGAGCCGAAATCCCAGAGCTTTACTGCTGTCTCCTGAGCAGCGACAGAAAGAGCTTCTCTACTTCATCAAGGTTGCAGGCAAAGGTGGAGACATCGATTTTGCAAGAACAACATTCGGAAAATCACTTTTTGCCTTCATGAAGGTATGTACTGTGTGTAAGATGTATGTACCGGGAGCATAGGTTCCAAATCTTTAAAAAGGCTGGAATAAAATTGGGTGACCTATTTCTTTTAACTGAATGACTTAAAAGAAACTTTACCTATGTCTCTATAATTCTACCGTTGGACTTTTCTGAAATCTTTGATATTTTCAGAATTAGAGTGTTTTTCTTCTTTTCCAAGAATTCAAGAAAAACTCACAAAAAAAGTTAAAACCATCGTAATTTCTAAACCGTTTGACGCAACATGAAGTAATTTTGAAGAGAACTATAGTTTATGGATGCCTACAATATAGTATCAAGCAAAAGTCTGTCACCCATCTGGTTTATGATTTAGAAATTTGATGACGTCACATCCTAAAATGAGCTGAAATATAAAATACACTGTAATTTTGAAAAAAAAAATTTCTGCAAAATCCACCGGTAGAATTATAGATAAGTATCTAAAGTTTCTTTCAAGCCATTCAATCAGAAGAAATAGGTCATTAAATTTTTACACCAACCTTTTTACGCCGAGTTAAAGATTTGGAACCTATGCTTGTACGGGGCGAGTAAAAAAATTAACATGTTTTGTGACCTGTGGAATAAAGCGTACATGGTTGATATTCAAATTTAAAGTGTTTATCTATCAGTCAAATGCTAGCTTAGATGTGGAATTGTTGTTTGGTGAAATCATTCATCTTTCAGACGCAGAAATAAGGAAATGCTGGTGAGGCGGGAATGAGAATTCCTCGTTCGATTCTGGTCTATGATTTACTTGCCATTAAAATTGAAATTCAATGCAATTGTTACTTTCAGAGATGGAACCTAAACTGTTCCATATTTTAGGTCATAGATATAAAAGACTATTTTGGCCTTTGTTGCTCTTGTGAAAAGGTTAATTCAGTTACCTTTCTTGCTTCAGGACAAGCTCAACCTGGGTCTCAAACCAGTTGAAGTCGACAAAGCAGCCGGGAAATTTATAGACAGGATCAGAACGGCAATTGGGACTGACACCTTCGAGGAAGTATTTGCTAAGCGAGGTGATGCTACACTTATCTTCGTTGTGGATACTACTGGCAGTATGAAAGATGAAATTGCTGCAGCAAAGGCCATTGCAAAGTCTATTATTCACGAAACAAGAGAATTTGGCGTGGATTACATTCTTTCACCATTTGGAGACCCAAGTATGTAACGTTTTATACCATGTGTTATTACCTGACTGACTTTTCAACAACGAGGCATTACAGGAATCCCGCCAATCCCATTGGTTAATCGCACATTTCCCGCGGTTTCCCGTAACCTTGTATAATACGATACAAGGACGCGTTTTGTCACCTCAGCAACTGATTTAGGCCTGTGAGAATTACAATAAACTTAATCGACATAACAGTAACGAAATGCGTTTGACTAAATAATATAAGTCAAAATTAGAAGCTATCAGGTAATAAAACTCATACTAACCGGTTTTTGTAGTTGTACAGCACAGGAAAATTCAAAGCCCTCGGTTTTATTGCACAGACCTCGCCAGCTCGGTCTGTACTTTTAAGATATTTTTTCCAGTGCAACACAAAACCGGTTTGTATGCGCATATTCCACAAAAAACTATGAGACTGATTTGGTTGGGTCTAGCAATGAGAATTTAGCTTCAATCGATGGATTATCAATCCAGAATGTTCCTCGATAGTTAACTTGAATATAGATCAATAAGTATACAGATTTAGCTTGACGTAATACTTTTCAAATTTATAATAAAAATCAAAGAAGTTCTTTGTCTATTTAAAAATTGCACGAGCTGATATTTCCAAATGCTCAGTGTATCCAACAAAATTTAAATACGGTAGCAAAATCTTATTTGCCACAAAACGTAATTTACCGAAGACTATTTTATCAAAAATGCGACCGCGCTCCTTTTTTATAAGAGAGCGTAAAATTATAGCTTAGGAAAACCTCATTTTCACCAATCTTTCTTTGAGATAAGTTCGACTCTTATAGCAGTCTTATGTAAGTTCTAGTCAGTAATTTTACAGGGGAAATGCGATGGAGCAAAAATTGAAAGCGATGTTGGACGGGGGTTAGGGAAAGAAAATCCCGCCTCGCTCTCAATGTTCGCTCCTTCACATTTCCTCTATAAATTATTATCCAAGAATTTCTGACAAAAGAAAGAAGTAGACTTGGAGCAAGTCTAACCCAACGTGATATTTTTCAAATTTACAATCAAAGGAGTCCTTTGTCTATTTAAAAATTGTATCAGCTGATATATTTCGATTTAACAAGCTAGCTTTGTTTCAAGCTAATTACTTATCATTATGATCTAATTACAGCCACACTATCATGATAACAAATTCGCGATGAAATTTTGGTAATGATAACAACCACATTTGGTTCACGTGTTGAAAGAAGGAGGTGCAATAAAACTTCAAGTTCCACGTGGCAGTTGCCAGATACACGTATTTTGAAAAGAAACCAGGAAATTGGCCCAGTATTGAAAGTTTCTTAAGATTACCAGTTTTTGAGTACTGAAAGTTTCTTGAAATTATCAGATTTTGAGTACTGAAGGTTGCTAACGGTTTCTTAAAGTTTTTACTTAAGTTCGTTGTTGCTCGTCATTTGGAATCTCCAGTGCCCCCGTGAACATTTCATAAACAGTACCATGTATCATTTCCAAAGACTCGAACTCCCGGGGGGGGGGTAATTGAGCAGGTTTTGGTCGGGGACGTGCCCTTGAAGCTTCAAAAACATACCCGTTCCTTATACCAATTTTCCGAAAAAGTATACCCAACCTTATACTTGTACCAAAATCGCGAAAATCGATACCGTTTCGTAAACCAAAATCGTGAAAATCGATACCGTTCCTTATACCAAAATCGCGAAAATCGATACCCTTCCCGATGGCACGTCCCCGTACCCAAAATAAATGTAGTGCCCCTCCTGGGCTCGAACTATGTCTCAATCTGACTACTTCATCCCTGTAATAAGCTTGCATGCTGCACTGTCTTCTGTGCACTACCTTCCCAGCTAAGTATGCCCTGCCAGCATTCATCAATCGTCTTGACCCTCAACGATGTCTTTGCTGCTTTTAGTGGCTTCACTGTCATCCAGATAATTTTCATTTCTGCTTCCAATGGTAATGTGGCCAAATGGTTAAGGCGCAGTGTTTCGAATCATATGGTTTCTACCCACGTGAGTTCGAACCCTGTAGTCGGAACTACAAAACCACAAGCCATCAGCCAACTCAGCTCTCCACCCTTCCGAGGTCGGTTAATGAATACTCAGAAGTAACTAACTCTGAGGGCAAAAGCCGTAGTTCTGCATGCTCGCATCAGCAGTGGCGGACACTTGCCAAATATTGGGGGCGGAGCTATTGTTTCAGTTAAAAAGTATTGTTTATTTCTATTGTTTTTGAAAAAAATATCTTTGTTCTAGCCAACACTGGGGGCGATGGCACCCTTTCGCCCCCCCCCCCCAAGTGTCCGCCACTGCACATCAGGTGAAGAGCTGCCATATACCTAGCCTTCGTTAGCAAATAAATGTTGCTTGATGTTGCTTGCTGTTGCTTGCTTGAGAGCCCGCATCGTATGTATTACTACCTCGTATAATGACATTCTATCATCTGCAGATTATGGACCAATTACATACAAGAATCAGAGTCAGCGAGAAGAATTCGTTGATGCAATTGACTTCCTTGATGCGAAAGGTGGTGGCGATTGCCCAGAATTGACATTTACCGGTATGCTAGAAGCATTGAATGCAGGACCAAGATTTGGCTCACCGATGTTTGTATTCACTGATGCCAATGCTAAGGATGCCTCGGTTGATAACATCAATGCCATTAAAGTTGCAGCATACTCCTCAGGTATGTCATATTCTAAGTTGTAATATTTGTTTTGCGTGTAATATGTCGTACGGCAATTGTAATCAAGTGATTCTTTAGAAATACGACCATATACCCGGGTGTCCCAAAAATGATGTATTATCGTTTGATTGCTTGTATGTCCATAACTAATGAACCGATTTTCGAAAACTTTGTTTTATCCGATTGCCGAAAGGCTAAATTGTATTCGAGGATGTTGGTTGTGATTTTAAGCCGATGTTTTAATGTCGAAAAGAAGATCGATAAAGCTGCTCAAATTCAAGCCTTAGAAGGCATGAAAAAGAAACGGCATGAAAAAGAAGCGGCTTACTTTTCCAGCCAACATTTTAGATGTGATACAAAAGGCTGAAATTATATGTCGTTTAGAGAATAGGAATTCAGTTAATACCGAATTCAGAGAATATGAATACGAGTTCAGCCTTTTGTGTCACATCTAAAATATTGACTGGAAAGGTAGGCCATTTCTTTTTCATGCCATCTAAGACTTGAATTTGAGTAGGTATATCAACCTTCTTTCGAATTGAAAACATGGTGCTAAAACCACAACCATCATCTTCGAGTACAATTTAGCCTTCGGCAATCAAATGAAATAAAGTTTTTGAAAATTGGTTCATTGGTTATGAACACGCTAGCAATCAAACGATAATACATCATTTTTGGGACACCTGGTACTAGAAAAGCTCATGAAGAGTTAAGCTCGAATCGTTGCGTATTATTACGTTCTAGTACATTGTCATATTGTTAAAGAATTACTTGTGGGCTTATACGTAACGTTCTCCATATCGTACAATCGATAGAAATTTTGCATTGCGAGCAAAGCGAGCGCTATGCATGCATACAGCATGACGTCACAGCAGCGTTGAAAAACGACGCCATCCTTTTTTGACGTAAATTTGCAGAAAATCCCCTCGGTGTTTCTGGAGGAAACATACACAAATTTCGTAATTATCTATCTTATATTCTCCCAGTCAGCAGAGAAAGGATACGAAGCAATTATCAGTTAGACCTGAACCGAGGAAATAATTGCATGAAAATTCTGTTCCTGAAAGCAAAACATAGATTTGATCAAAGGAAGTTGTGAGAAACTTGTATTTGCGATAATAATTTTTTAGTCGAAGTCACGAACTCCAACAATGGTGAGATGCTCGTAACTTTTTTTAACTTAAAATTAAGTCTCAAGCTACGACCACCATTTATCCAATACAGTTGTTGAATGATTTAAACATTTTTCAGCATTTAAAACTGATTTGTTTCGATGAATTAACGCGACACTTTCAAAATGCAAGTGCCACGCAATTGTTTGTAATGGTTTCATTCAGCCAACTCTGATTTTGAACGCAAGTTGATAAGTCACGTCGCGTGTCGTTTGGGCCCTGGACCAATTACTTCCTAGCTTTTTTTACGATACTAAGACTGTGACGAGGCAATGAAATGTGACGGAATTGTACCCTGGACCAATTACTTTGGGCCCTGGACCAATTACTTCCTAGCTTTTTTTACGATACTAAGACTGTGACGAGGCAATGAAATGTGACGGAATTGTACCCTGGACCAATTACTTTGGGCCCTGGACCAATTACTTCCTAGCTTTTTTTACGATACTAAGACTGTGACGAGGCAATGAAATGTGACGGAATTGTATCTTAATCGCTATGGTCATCTTAATCTTAATCGTCATCATAACTAAAAACCTCAGTAAGAGGAGTTTTTAATGAGCGCAAACCAAGGGCTGTGTGAAATTTTTATTATTATTATTATTATTATTATTATTATTAAATTAAACTAAAAGCACCATCAAAAAACAACAGAAAATAAAATATATGAAAAACACACTGTTATTTTAAAAATTATTATTATTATTATTATTATTATTATTATTATTATTATTATTATTATTATTATTATTATTATTATTATTATTATAACATTCTTTAACGTTGGTTGTTAAAAATAGCTCTACTTCAAGAACTAATAAAGACCAACTATTTACAAATACAAAATAAATTACAGTTCACGATAAGAAACGAAAATACCCTAAAATACCCTATTTACAAATTTTGCAACGGAAAGTCTCTCCAATCCATTTTTTTATGCATGACTTGAACGAACAGACGGAGGCGGCAATTTTGTATCATTAGGCAGGGAATTCCATAATATGCTACCACGATAAGATAAACTATCGTTGCCATAAGTAGTTGTTTTAGTTTGAGGCAACAAACGTATTCACTTCATTCACATCACACCTATTGTCCTATTTTTGTAGCCTCACCCTCTGCGAACATTCTCCCACACCGATCGTTATTTTGCCTGCAGCCGCTTCTCTCGCTTGCTTTCCTGTACCTCTTCCGCTGTAGTGTAGCAATCTTCTCGGGGTTATCTCGCAATTTGGAGGGGATTTAGAAGAATTTAACTTTGCGTTTCATATCGCCCTTCCGCAAACCTTATGGCTGGTTCAAGCACTGTGTGAATACTTCTATATTTACTAACTGATATTTGTCCTACTTCAGGCGCTACGATCAATTTCTTCGGCAAAACAGAAAGCTGTGGCAAAGACATCAAAGAGTTTCATGACGTAGCATCCTTCACATCCGGTCAAGTTTTTGCATTGACAGATACCAACGAACTAAGGAGGTTATCATTGTTAGTAAAAAACAGTCTTTATAACCCAACAATCATCTCCAGTGCCAACACAAGACCGATTATAAAACGCGTCAGGAGAGCTGTATCAGGCAGTGGCAGAGCTACGTATTCAATACCGGTTGATGACACAGTTGGTCGCCTTGTTGTATCAGTTACAGTGCAAAATCCAGATTCTGCCAAATTTGTTTCCCTCAAGGACCCCTTTGGAGTCGCACAGTCCACAAATGTCAATCTCTCAAGAGCGAAAATTTACGAGATTGAGGCCCCTATGCCTGGACCATGGACGTTAGAATTCGGTGATGGCGTTGGCATCCACGATTACGTTGCAAGAGCATTATCCAGAAAACTCATTCAGTTTGGATTCATCTTCTTTCACAAGTTTGTTCGCAAGAATACGTTGATCCCCGTTTCACATCCGTTACTGGGTAAGGCTTTAACCTAGAACTACTTGCTTCTCGTTGATTTTTTTACGCAGCATTTGCACGTTGGCATTTCACCGAGGGGTACATCACTCCCAAAAAGTTACTACAATCTACAATATAAATCTCCAAAAAGGATCAGCCCATGACGGAGATACAAGAGTTACCAGATTTCTCAGAAAACAAGGATTTGTTGAAGGTTTCAGGGATTTCTTGGGAAACAAAAGGAGTTATAAAGGATATATTCCCTTCCAAGCATGCGACTTACATAAACACATTGTCTTTAATGAAGAGCTTCTCGATTAGATGTCCATTAAACAGTTGGCAGTTGTTAATTATAGCCCTTAGGTTTCAGCCATTTTGCTTTGTTTACACTAATCGCTAATCATTTTATATTGGCGTATCATTTGTTGCAACATCTGCCCTTGTTGCTTTGCTTATCTTTGCAGCTTGGCTAATCGGCTGTAGAGACACCTTTGTTTGCAATCACTAATCACTTTGCATAGGCATGTCATTCAAATACAACCATGTTATTGTTACGGCATCTGCTCTTAGTGCTTTGTTTATCCTTGCAGCTTGACTAATCGGCTGTAGACACAGCTTTGTTTGCAATCGCTAATCACTTTGCATAGGCATGTCATTCAAATACAACTATGTTATTGTTACGGCATCTGCTCTTAGTGCTTTGTTTATCCTTGCAGCTTGACTAATCGGCTGTAGACACAGCTTTGTTTGCAATCGCTAATCACTTTGCATAGGCATGTCATTCAAATACAACTATGTTATTGTTACGGCATCTGCTCTTAGTGCTTTGTTTATACTTGCAGCTTGACTAATCGGCTGTAGACACAGCTTTNTGGCGTATCATTTGTTGCAACATCTGCCCTTGTTGCTTTGCTTATCTTTGCAGCTTGGCTAATCGGCTGTAGAGACACCTTTGTTTGCAATCACTAATCACTTTGCATAGGCATGTCATTCAAATGCAACCATGTTATTGTTACGGCATCTGCTCTTAGTGCTTTGTTTATCCTTGCAGCTTGACTAATCGGCTGTAGAAACAGCTTTGTTTGTAATCGCTAATCACTTTGCATAGGCATGTCATTCAAATGCAACCATGTTATTGTTACGGCATCTTCTCGTGGTGCTTTGTTTATCCTTGCAGCTCGACCAATCGGCTGTAGACTACTTCATTATTGTTACAACGTTTACTTATGCCCTTATCGCTGGTAATTTAGCTAATTTGATATTTGATTTGTCGTATTCAGGTGACGATGTGTACCTGTACTTGTCAATCACTGGCCTTGAAAATGTGAAACAAGAGACTATGGTTGTGGACTTGCTGCGTGAGGATGGCAGCAAACTCCTAGGTGGATTGCCTCTTCACAACGAAAAAGGAACAGCAATTTTCAACACAACATTTCCCTCATTTCCAGACACGTTCAAAATAAGACTGACTGGCCAGACAAAAGAGGATTACTTGTTCCAGCGAGTCTCGGAGAAAACCGTCAAAGCACAGCCCATTCTCGTTCGTGCGTTGTACGGAGACCGAGACTACACAGTCATAAACGGAAAGCGAATGCTGATGATTTTTGAAGTATTAAACAGAGGACCACCTGCCATCTTCAAGTTTGATTGCGTGACAAAGATTGGCTCGCCCATAATGGCAACGAAAAAGAGAAGAATTTGGCGTCGTGGCTATTTCCGAGTTCATTACATTGCACCAAAGGGGAAACAATTCCAAGGCAAAGTCGATCAATTAGTCGTGTCAGTACGAGGCGTTAAAGATGCAGCTTATGTATATACTGCCCTCAAAGTTCTCATCTTGTAAGTAAATTTGAGGTGGAAGTGAACGAACGAAGCACTATTTGTAACCACTATCAAAACACTGGTAGATATCAAATAGGGAAGATACTGTCTGATGCAGCCTGTAACTATAACTAGGATCAAATGACGAATAACTGACTTTGTTGCACTTTTATGTTAACTTTATGGTTACTTTAAAGTAGTCTCATATGAATGGTTTACTCTGTAGATAGACGTATACATAAGATATAATTTAATGCCAAAGACTGTCATTCCTAGGCTAGGGGCAATTACGAAACACTTTTGGATGACTTGCTAGAATAGCACACAGAAAAAGGATCGTAAATCCATTAGAAACAGCCTCTTGTTTTAAAGGGAATATAAGCATATAAAAATGGCTCAAGCCACTTGCGGTCAAATTCTAGCCTATCAGAGATCACTATTTCCTGTTGACATAGATCAGTTACCCAAATATGGTGCGGCACGTGTTATGGCCTATTGTCTTGGTAAGGTTATTTATATCAAAGGCTTTATACATGCTTGGATTCCCTTTAACGTTACCTCTGCTTGAAATATGCAGTAAATAAGTGTTTCCATTCAGGGCAGTGCAAGCCCTGGAAAGGTAGGATTATTCCCGGTAACTTTTTGTACCATTGTGGTTCAAGAAAGTGCCTCCCTGAGGATACTGGTGTGGCATTTTCTACCTGTACAATCCTGTGTCGCACGAAGTTTCCGAGATAAAACTTGAGATAATGAGATGAGCTTGTCCTTCTTATCCACACTTTAAATGCATACTACATCAGCAATATCAAAGTAACTCTATCTCAAAATTCAGTCACAAAGGAGTTTATCGGAAGATCTACGTGCAATAGGGCCTAGGACAACATCGAGTCTCTGGCAATACAAAGAATCATGATTTTACCGCAAAGGATCGATGTTAGCAGTGACAGAGGCGTTGTTTTCTATTGTTTATCTTAATAAGAGATCAACAGGGGACGTTCGTGCCACGTTTTTTCTTTCGTACGAGGACACGCTTTGATTTTATCCTAGAGAAGTTTACGAATCACTAGCATCTTTGAATCATTTTCATTAGAAATAAATTACCACGTATGAAGTAAACACATTCCTAGTTTACTAGCATCACAATTTGTAACTATCTTAGGTTACAATTTTATTTTAATTTGGTTTAAAAGTAGATGAAAATTGTTCTTAGATAGCAGAATTCATCTGTTTGGAGAAGGTCTTCGAGGTCCTTTTTCATTATTTTGATATTAAAAGTATTTTGTAAAACTTTCATCGTTTGTCTTTTGTCAAGGCCTCGTCGATTATTTGATTTCATCGTCTTCAAGGATTGCAGCGCAGCGGCTAAAAGGGAGACGCGCGTTAACCCATTGACGTAGACTAAAATATTGAAAACACTTGACAATTTTTAGGCCCTCCCCGCAAGATATGGCGGTAGTCAGCCCGCAAGATTTGACGAATTCAAATGTGATTCAGTCTTGCATGTGAATTTTACACTATTTACTTATGCTAAGTTTTCGTCATTAACTTGTGTGCCGGCAAAAAACTTTGCTGTATTTTTCTTCATGTGGTTCCATAGTCCTTTGATAATTTTGAGAATCAAGAGGCACATCTACTAAGTATAAAAAGATTGCTAATTTTGGTTCAATATGAAACACTGAAAGATATCTAAGTGTGGTTTTAGCGAGAGTAACTTAACTCAAAGCAAGGTGGCTTTTGCATATCAACAAGTGGTGCACCTTGCCAAAATTCCTCGCATAATGGTTCTTTCCAACGGGAGAAAAATCTTCCAAAGCCACAAGTCGTTTCAAAATAGTACGCTTTTCATTGCGAAATGGTTATCAAAGGAACAGTTGACAACTTTTGGAAACAACGATCACCTTTTAAACCATAGACAATGTTTAAGCTCGCAAAGGTATCAAGCTTCATTCATCAAAACAAATATAAGACTTTGAGGTTATAGACTTACAAAATCCTACTTTTGATTTATTTTCAAATTCATGTTTTTGCTTGTAGTTTCTGTCTCATCCTAACATTTCTGTGTAGCTTTTAAAGGGCATTCTTGCTCGTTTGAGTCGGGTTCCAGCACTCTCAGCGGGACAGACTGGGACAGACATCACCATCCTTTAATACGATTTAGGATTTAACATATCAAGGCGTGGATGTGAGATTAGGCATGAATGTGAGGCTCCACTGATGGAACAACTACAACAACTAACAACTTAAAACGAGCAAATTCTCAAGTTTTCTGAAATACTTGCTGCAATAGCTACTATATAGTATTACCCCGCCACTAAGAAACCCATCTTGTAAAACCAGGCTGTTTGGTTTCTTATAGATATCATATAAGTGTTATATCAAACCAAATGTTGGACAATAACCAGTGCCATCTGGCAGGCTGCAGTTTCTTACAAGTCAGTTTCTTAGTGGCAGGGTAATACTGTATTCGACATGGGTCAAATTAGATACAGGAAAAATACGATTCTCATCTTTGTAATCTGAGAAAGAAAGCATGTCTACATTCTGTGCTATCGTCAGGAAGATATTTATCATAAAAATCTAAGATAAATTCCTCAGCCTTGAAACCAAACTTCTGATAAAGCATCATCGTGGAATTCGCTGCCGAAACATGAAGCGTTACATCCTTGCCCATGCATGTTTGTATTAGATGATAAATCATAAATGTGCCGATACCCGCTTTACGCCAGTCCGGATGTACCAAGATGAATGATATATACGCCTCATTATATTTTACGTCAGGAACCATGAAGGCGCAACCGATGACGAGCTTTCTGTACAGGACAACGCAACTAAAATCAGGATATTGCAAACATTCAGATAAGTCGATGCCATTCCAAAAGAACTCTTCGCACATTGCGTTGACAGCTGGGATGTGATGCGGTTGAACGTAACAGTAATCGATAGGGGATGGGCATGGTCTTATCCAGTGTTGATCAAACCGATGTGTATATGCCAGTAGTTCATTCATTAAGCTAAGCTTCAACGGTTTTGTGTTATAGTCCCGTCGAATATACGGCTTCAAAACGCGCTGCGTATACGGGCTGCCCACTGACCGCGCGTTAAGCTCTTCGTTACGACCGACAAGACGTGACAAGAATGTCCGATTTGCTTGTTGGGCATTGTCTTTCTGTTTAGGCGGCACAGTGATGTGGAATTTATCTAATACGTTGACGCCTTGCAACGCAGGATGATGTAATGAACGGCTCTTCGCTGTAAACTTTGATTTCTCTTCATTTTCAGGCATTGGTAGTTCTCTCCCCAGCGTATCCGTGTACATGATTTTTATGCCTTGTGGTGCAGATGATTGAATCATTTCTTGAACTGTTCTATCCAAGTCAAACACCGGAAGGCCGATCTCTAATTTGAGCTTACGAAGCTTAAGTTTACGTTGCAGTCTCTTCGCAGCAGGATCTTCGGCTAAAGCTTTCGGGTAGCATTTTAGTTTGTTTAAAAACTCTCTCTCTTGAGTAGTATTCATTGGTATCAGTCTAGGCTCATTTAAAGTTGTGTTCTTTTGGGATTTTGACCTAGCTTTGAACTGCTCTTGGCTAATACTCAGGGAATCTTCGTTTGCGCTGTCATTCGAGACAAGTTCAGATTTGACAGAAATCTCTGACCATGCTTCGCTTGGCGTATGATTACCTTTATCGGAAATAAGAAGACTTTGCGATAATGATTTCCCGATATCTTCAACTTTGATGAGAGAAAAAGGATCGTCATTTGGAATTAAATCTTCCACGTCTTCATGAAGAATAGCACTCACCTCGGTGTCATTAAAATCTTCTGTGATGGAATCCATACCTAAAAAGGCATATTGAAGGCTATTTGCATCAGTGGTTGTTGTTTCTCTCTCGTCCATTTTTGACTGCTTTATATCAATCCTATCCCCATCTATTCTCTGTTTCCGTTTTCCTCTACCCATATTACCGACTCCTTCTCCCACAATTCCATTACTCTGCTGTGTTGTTTCCCTTGATCTTGACTTTAGCTTTCCTCTTATATCATCTGAATAAACCTTTGGTGGTGGTTTCACCTCGTTTAAAGCCCACCATCCTGTTTCGTTGAATAAAGATTGCCCTGACTTGAAAAGTGTTGAACAATACACTGACAACGTGCCTGCAACTGTACTGCGCCAATTGTTTGTCATTGGTTTATCAGGGAATAAGTAATTCCAATTTTGACTGATAAACCTACAAATGTCATCTTTCCATCGGAAAAAGCCTTGTCGACCACTCTCTCTGATCGAAAGGTTGTACAGTGCAAGATGGATAATTTGCAGCCATGTCAATTTAGAGCGTTTAATTTTCTCACTGTCTTCCCCTTCGCAGTTCTTGCAATCAAAGTCAAATAAAAAATCCCCTTCAAAACGACTTGGTTTTTCTGACTGTAAGCAACTTAGATGAACAAAATTATCNTTCTGTTTCCGTTTTCCTCTACCCATATTACCGACTCCTTCTTCCACAATTCCATTACTCTGCTGTGTTGTTTCCCTTGATCTTGACTTTAACTTTCCTCTTATATCATCTGAATAAACCTTTGGTGGTGGTTTCACCTCGTTTAAAGCCCACCATCCTGTTTCGTTGAATAAAGATTGCCCTGACTTGAAAAGTGTTGAACAATACACTGACAACGTGCCTGCAACTGTACTACGCCAATTGTTTGTCATTGGTTTATCAGGGAATAAGTGATTCCAATTTTGACTGATAAACCCACAAATGTCATCTTTCCATCGGAAAAAGCCTTGTCGACCACTCTCTCTGATCGAAAGGTTGTACAGTGCAAGATGGATGATTTGCAGCCATGTCAATTTAGAGCGTTTAATTTTCTCACTGTCTTCCCCTTCACAGTTCTTGCAATCAAGATCAAATAAAAAATCCCCTTCAAAACGACTTGGTTTTTCTGATTGCAAGCAACTTAGATGAACAAAATTATCACATTTTTGGCATTGGAGAGAGCTTTGGTTTGTTACAGGCAATTCACAGTACTTGCACCACACCACCATTTTGTGTTATTGATACCAGAACATCATATTTCTCACAAAATTGTTTGTGATCTGAAAAGCAAAAGATAGGTTGTCTCATTGATAAAAACTGAGGACTTAAAGTAAAATGATTCTGTTTGGTAAAATTTTCTATTCTGAATGGTCTGAAATTTTCATGATGAGATAGAATCCATACAGAAAGTTTCAAAGGAGGGGTAGACAGTTTATTTTTGACAAGAGAGAATATTTCTTGACTCCTCATGGCAAAATAGGTGTGGTTTTCAAATATTCTCCTTGATTTTGATGCCTGACCTGCCACTGCAACTCTTTAAATGGGCTTATAAGAAACAAGCTTTGATTCAATTCCAATGAAGTTCTTTGAATGCATGTATGCAAAACAAAGCAACAAGTTTAGAGAGAGCTTTCTAAGTTTTGGTACCTACCAAGTTTTGGCACTTTTTCGTTACTTACAATTTTAAATCAAGTACCCATGTTTGGATCAGTTCATTTGAAGGTAGGGTGTGAACTTGGGAAAGTTTCCGGTAAAATTGGCAGAAAGTGAAAAATGTGGATCATGACCGCTAAAATCTTTCTTCACGACAGCTTTCCTCTAATGTTGATTATATCAGTTCATAATCTACTGTGTTCCAACAATCAGCAAGTACCCATTTCATTCTAGCCTACCCACTTTACCCCTACAGAACCTACAGTACAAAACCAAAAGGCCTAGACTAGGCCTATTCAATTTCTGCCTTGCAAAGCCAAGAGTAGACCTATCCTATCCTGAAAAATTTGTAAGCCCAAAAAAGTGTGTATATTTACTTTTTAGGTTAAACCTCTCAGCACATTTTTTTAACATTTTTCCCCATTCCAAATTTTATTTTCCATGCTAATCATACCTACCAAATTGTCCAGAAAACGTCTCCTGGCTTGCACACTTTCAAAACTCGTGGCTCATCTCTGCTTCGTGGAAATGACTGTGCTGCAACAACAACCAAAATGGCAGCTTTGTGATCAAGTATCCATTTTGTTTTTGCCTCGTTTCCATCCTGCCTTTCTGACTTCGATTCTAAAATGGCGGCCCGTGGGAGCACAATGAATATGTCATCGGGATCTGACCCAAGAAGACCAAACAGAATTTATCGATACAAGCCATCATCAAATAGCAACAAACCTGGAGATGATCCATCTGCTGATTATTTGAATTTACTTGGCATGATCTTCAGTATGTGTGGCTTAATGATGAGGGTAAGTTGAGTGGTGATTTATTTAGGCCGTTTTTGATCAAAAATGATGATGACAGAATTCGAATTCAGATTACAACGGTGGACGCACTGAAATTGCCATCTTCTTCGGTATAATGCAATTTCCTTAGGCAGCTCGAAGATGTTTGTCGAGAAAAATCTCTTAACTTCAGAACAGAATGGTCTCAGAATGGCCAAACCTATGAAAAATACCGGATGATTAGATAACGATAATGTCCACAGAACAACATTTCAGATTCAGCTCCAGAATTAACAAGATTCAGATTCAGAACAAGATTCGCAATTATCTAACAAATCATCTAATAAAGTTTTAACGCAAACACATATTAGAAAAATAAAAAAATAAGGTCATAGATTTGACTAGAAGAGGGGTGTCGCCCTGATTGAGGGTAAACGCATTTTGACCGGTTTTCACTATGTTGTCCGTTTGTTGCAGAATGACGCGAGTTGTGCCTTGCTAATATCAAAATGCTCATGAAAATATCTCATTGACAGCATTTGCTAAATCTTTACTTGTTTTTGTTGAATAAAATTCCATCCACAAACAGAGAGAAAGTGTTTAAAGAATCTCACCTGAGAACTGAGCTGTGAGTATCCGCCATTTTTCATTTCAAATTTTATTGCGGTGTTTTGGTTTGTCTTGTTTTCTTGGCGTTATTTGAACTTTCCCAACAAAAACATGGCCGCACAGCAAGCCAAGCGTGTCTAGAAAAAGTACTTCACGTAACATATGACATACAAAATCCGTTTCCGCCACGATGGGTTTCTCTTTGTAAGCCGTTTGATTGGCCTAAATTCGCCCTGATTGAGGGCATTGTGGTATCTTCCGGTTTTCGAACAAAATCTGCGCTACCAAAGCACCACAGGCGACCAATATTTGTGGTAAAAGGACAATTTACGGTACAAAAATAGGTGGATTCTATTGAAAGACTGGAAAAATATTTTTCAACATTAGAAATTCATTTAAATATTGTTCAGATGACAGAAGGAGGAAGAATTGATGTCAGCTTGCTGAAAAATCTTCGAACGTATATGCGGTAACAAAGATTAATGGTTACAGCAACAAAACGCAGCAAACACAATCAGAAAACATTTAATAGTAACCAAAACTCTTTAATCGTTGATATGCTGGTAATTTTCGCATCAAATTGTCTTAAATTTACATGAAACGAAGTGAAAGCTTGGATACCCTCAATGAGGGCGACGTCGGAAATTTAGGCCCTCTGGACCGCAGTGTGCTTGAGCAGCTCGCTCCAAAAGACGATATCGCCAATGACAAATATATTTTATATCAACAACGGCGAAGAGTTTATGAACGTATTCATGGTAAGTTCCTTTCTGAAAATTTTTTTGTTCAGCAGAAATACTTGGCCAAATGTGAAATACCCTCAATCAGGGCGACACCCCTCTATGCTCTATTTAATGGTGATTTTTGCCAATTTTTATTGTGCGGGGGTTGGGCTGGAAACTGCTGGAAAACGAGGAATAGGCCGGGCGGGCCTGGTCAAAGTCGGCAAAAGTCGAGAATCACGCATAATCAAAGACAACCCTCTCTGTAGAAATCATCTAATAAAGTTTTAACGCAAACACATATTAGAAAAATGAATAAAGAACATCATAGATTTTGCTATGCTCTATTTAATGGTGATTTTTGCCAATTTCCATCACCATTAATTAGAGCATAGTCAAATCTATGATCTTATTTTTTTATTTTTCTAATATGTGTTTGCGTTGAAACTTTATTAGATGATTTGTTAGATAATTGCAAATCTTGTTCTGAATCTGAATCTTGTTCTGTGGACATTATAGTGATTAGATAGAATAAGCAGTCAGTCAGATGAATTTAAAAATCTAAATGAACATGTCAAGTCAGCCACAAGGCCCTTTTTGATTTTAACTTGATTTGACTGGAAGATGACAATGTCAGCTCCAGTGTAGCTCATTAAAGTTATTGCTGTAAGGCAGGAAAATCAACAGAATTTGATCATAATTTTCAGCCATTTGTGAGCATTTTTTAAGGGGCCTTTTTCTAGAAAATTCCTCTTAATTTCAGAAAGAGGGTCTATTTAAGCCAAGTAAACTTGACATCTAATTGAACCTGTCTGTTATCAATCAAGGTATTTACCAAAATTACTACATTAGTCTCCTGGGAACAGTTGCTTTTCAAATGGGGATTGCTATATAGATTATATCAAGGCAAACAAAAAGTGCGTTTAGTGAAGGCATTAGTTTTCTCTGCAATGATATACATACGGTTGTGAGAGCTGGACAATTAGGAAAATGAAAACAGGAAGATTGATGCGTTTGAGCTATGATGTTGGTGTAGAATACTAGAATACCATGGACAGCAAGAATGACAAAATGAATCTGTTTCAGAAAATATAAAGCCAGAAATTTATTTAGAAGGCATGATCATTGTAAAACAAGTGCTGACCTTCTTCGGACATACAATACGAGCTAGTGGGATGGAAAAAGATATTATGTTAGGGAGGGTGGAGGGGGCAGGAAGACAAGGCAGGCAAAGAAGAAGATGGCTTGATGTGGTGAAAGAATTTATTGAGATGTCCTTGCATCAATTTAGTGAAAAAGCAATGAACAGAACATTGTTTGCTCATGGAAATTGTTTATTAAGAGGATCACCAGAAGTTGCCAGTGACTTGATGGTACCTAACACACACATACAGTATATTAAATGAATGAATTTACATATGATTTCCAAGAATGTGGATGTCCTAAATCTTCTGAGAAGGATATACCCCTATAACATATATGAGTATTTGGAAGAGCATTTGAGAATATGTTTCCATTTTGAATTAGACTTTATTTTACATGGTCTTATTTTTTCCTCAGATAAAATGGGCAGCATGGGCTGCAGTGTATTGTTCATTCATTAGTTTTGCAAATGCCAGAGCTTCAGAAGATGCAAGGCAAATGTTTAGTAGTTTCTTGTAAGTACAAGTTTGTTGTATTTTATGCCTTGCTGATTTATGAGCTGCTTTGTACAAAAATATATCTCTTTTCCAAAAAAAGCAACAACAAATGGTTCCTGTAATCTAGAAGAATTTTATTTTTGTGTCAAAGTACCGGGTGCACCAAAATAGACTATGAACTTTTGGCAGGCCATGCTAAATCGTACACTGGACGGATTTTGAAGACTTATGACTTAATCGTTAGCAGAAAGCCTAAATTAGATTCTAGGATTTTTTGCAATATTTCAGTTTTCAGTTTTTAGAACTGGAAGTGAGTTTCTTAAAATTTTCATTTTCAAAAACACTGAAAACGATCAAAAAAGGTTGATCAAAGTTTCTAAAGACCCAACATGAATAGACAAAGGGAAAACGTTTTCAGGGTGAGTTAGGGATTTAGAAATTGATTAGTGTAGACTTCTGCACAAGCGTTATTTCAATGATTGGCCTGTTGAGAAATTCTGTAGTAGTTTCAGTAAAGTGTCACACCCCAAGCCATCACAAAATAAAAAATTCAACAAAGACTCCATGCTTGCTGGCCTCATGATGCATCCCTGTTTGTCTTTTTCACCCCCTTGACACAGGAACGCAACGTGCACCAAAGCATAAATTCAATGAAATTACAAAAGGAAAGATTTTCTTTATACCCTTAATAATGTTACATTTCTCCCAAGATAGTACAAACTCTCGTAAAGCAGATTACAATTAATTTATTTCTAAATCCCAGATCACCACAAACTTCTCTTTGTCCATTCATTTTGATTCTTTAGAAAACTTGATTGATGTTTTTTGATCGTTTTCAGTGTTTTTGAAAACGAAAATTCTAAGAAATTCCGTTCTAGCTCAAAAACTGAAAATGAAAAAAATTGCAAACAAAAATCCTAGAATCTAATCCAGACTTTGTGCTAAAGAGTCATATATCTTCAAATCGGTCCAGTGTACGATTTATCGTGGCCTTCCAAAAGTGCATAGTTTATTTCGGTGCACCCTGTGTATCTTTATAAAAACAACAACAAATGGTCCCTGTAATGTCGAAGAATGTTGTGTTTGTGTCAAAATATTGAATGTCTTTTATTGCCATTATGATTGTTTTGTAGTTTACAAAAGAGAAAACTTGTGAAAAAGCTTTGTGCCACTTGCAGAAACTTTTTAAAATCTTGTCTTATTCAAACTAATGCACTTATCAACAAGTATGGGGAAAACCTTTTTTAAGAAGTGGATAGACCTGCATGCAACGTAGTTTTAAATGTGAGGAGAAATTACATTCCCAACAAGAAGTTTATTTTGTTGTTGCAAACAAGGCACTTTGTTTCCCGATCTAAGCATTGCTATCAAATCTTGTTGGTTGTCATTTGAAACACACACTGTTATTGTTGTGCGTGTGGAGATTTCTTACGATTTCATCAAGTATTCCAGGCCCTTTTCAGGTGGCAACCAAGAAATATCCACAAAGTGTAGCTTTCTTCAGTTTGCGGTGCAAACAACCTCTATCTAAATGCCATGATATTTTTGTACCAACTTTTTTCACCCATCTTTTCCATCAGATTATCAGTGTCTGCAGTTGTGATGTCATATTTGCAGAATCCACAGCCAATGGCAGCATCATGGTAGCATTTGTGGAGAAGGCCATGGTCATCTTTAGCTTGCAGCATATGAAGCTAGAGATTCTCAGGGGCCTAACTGTACTGTTTACCAATACCTCAAAACATATTTATGCATCTTTAATTGATTCTGGGACAATTAGATAAACATTGAAAGAAAGCTTGAAGAAAAGTTTAAGTTACCGAACTAAAGTCCATCTCAAACTGGATGTCACCGAAGATTTGCAATAATGCAGACTTCCTTTGCAAAACATTTCTAGTTGTTATTCGTGAGCATTTGAAGGTGACATCTAATTTGAGACCAGACTTAAATTCAGTACTTTTTAGCTGTTCAATGCTCTTGGGAAATTTCTTTGATATGTGCAGAAACTACTTCGGAATAAATTTTAAGTTTTTCTCAAATGTTTCATGTGCATGATAGCAAATTGCTCAACAAACGAAATTATTTTTGAAACACATCTTGGAATTTGCAGATGACAGTAACAGTCCAAGGTCCAAGGGCACAGTCAAACTCACACAAGGTTATTAGGTTAAAAAAGTTGTATTCATTTGAAATTGTCCAGTTACATTGTTTCTGATTTTGGCTAAATTTTCGTGATCATCATGTCAAAGTTCTGATTTCAGCTGCTTAGGAAATTTAATTTTTAATCCCTCAAAAATAAACACAAAACAAAGGTGTAATCAACTGTCATCAGTTCTATGGCATAGAGTTGGCTGTTTTAACAGTTGATCAATATATTGAATTAAGCGAATGAATAGATTTGCAACAAGTTGAATAAATATACATTTAATGGCCTTGCTGTTCATCCAAATTATTTGGACATCTGACAAGTTTGTTTATTCAAGCACTGAATTATGGTAACTGTATCATCTGCAACTCAGCAAGATATCTGCTCGAGACGCAAGAGAGTTCTCATTAGGCCGAGTGCTGTGATTTTGTGTGAACTCAAATGAAAATGTTGATAAAGTTCGTTTTAGGCCTTGCTCTTGGCTGTATATTCGCAGCAAAGTCAGGTATGTATGTGTTTATATTTAATTTACCTAGAGCCATATCGCCCCTATGTTTCAAAATTTACCTCTGGATTTGTGGAAATTTTAGGCACTTGACGGTAGATACCATGACGTCAAGGAAAATCCTCTCCTTTAAATGCACTATGGTTCAGTATGTCAGCAGAATGGGTAAATTAGTAGTGGAAATTTATTTTACTAATAAATCGTAGGCGTATCGTTCTGGGGGTTTTTGGTGATTTTTAAAGGGGCTGGGTCACCTAAACGTAAGCAGACCTGTTATCTCTCAGTGGCAGCATACGCTCCATATCTTTAAATCGTCATAAAAAGGTGGATGTAAAATTCTATGACCTATTTCTTCTAGCTGAATGGCTTTAAATAAACTTTAGCTACTTACCAATATTGCTACCGTTGGACTTTTAAGAAATTTTGAATATTTTTGCAATTACAGCGTATTTTATATTCTAACTCATTTGAGGATGTGACATCATCAAATACCTAAATCATTAACCAGAAGAGCGATAGACTTTCGTTTGATACCATATTGTAGACATCTATTAAGTACGGTTTTCTTCGCAATTATTTCATGTTGCGTCCAACAGTTTAAAAATTATGATGGTTTGATTTTTTTTTGAACATTTTTCTTAATTCTTGAAAAAGAAGAAAAACACTCTAAATCTGAAACTTTCGAAGATTTCTGAAAAGTCTAACGGTAGAATTACAGTAAAACAGCTGAAGTTCCTTTGAAGCCATTCGGTTCAAAGAAATAGGTCATTGAATTTAAAGATTTGGAGCCTATGCTCTCAGTGGCCTTTCAAACGGAGATTGTTTTTCTCTCACCCGGTAGACATGTACATCAATTATTTCAGGAAATTCATCGTTTGAGTTTCTGTTGCTGTTGTACGTGCAATGTCAGTAGATTGTTTTTTCTGTCGTCATTTTCGCCACATCTCTTCTCAACTGCTGTGAATATAGAACAAATGCTGAAATACTTATGTACCCTTTTCTCCCTCACAGTCTCATGTCACAATTATACGGTTGAAATCTTCACTGGTGATCGTGACTATGCTGCAACAGATGCCGATGTGTTCTTGCAAATTTACGGCGCATCTAGCTCAACAAAAGAATTTCAACTGACAGGCAGAAACTTGTTTGGACGTGGCAAGTATGTACACATCAATTATTTTTTGTGAGAGCATCGCATCAAAATATCAGGCAGTTCCCGAAATAATTAGACTGGCTGAAAGAAGTGCTTTTATTTTAGGCTATTCTATCTCAAGTTGAGATAGAATATCAATGTTAACAAGGATAGAATATCAAGAATATCGAATATCAAGAATATCAAGAATATCGAGATAGAATATCAAGGTTAACAAGGTTATTCTCAAGTTGAGAAACTCTGAGACTGACTTACGTGTCCCTCTTTTTAAAACGAGTAATGGGCAAAAGTCATTCTCATATCGTGGTGTGAATCTGTGGAACAGCCTTGAACCAGAGGTTAAGCAAGCGCCCTCTTTATATGCTTTCAAACATCGACTTTAAAGCATGATGATGGGTGGTGGTATGCAGTTGGATTGGACTGGTGTCTGTCGGACTCTTTGCCTGCCATGGGGTGCTACATGAAAGTGTGGCATTTCAGGGTGGGCATGGGGTTTGATCTGTTCTGGTCCGGTCTGATTGTGTCCTGCCACCCTTGGTTTTATCAATCTCGGTTTTAACATTATGTATTAATTTTAATTTCACTTTAGTTTTGTAATTAGATTATTTATTTTCGTTTGTAGATTTTAACATGTAAATTAAATTGTAAATTTTTGTCACGGCCCTCTGAAAAGCGACCTTTGTCGACGGGGTTACCGTGTTGAAAGAATATAAAATGAATGAAAAATGAAAAGGCTCTTTCCTTAATCCAAAAGGTTTGCCCTTGGCCCAGAACCTTAGCAATCAAATAAAAAATTGCAACACTGAACATTTAAATTCATGATGCTTTCATGGCGATTTAATGATTTGGTAGATCTTTTTCTTGGCATTTCTAGCTATGAAGAGGGCGTTGGTCACAAATAGCCAAAGTAAAGGGCGTGGTCATAAACATTTTTCTTCCTAGCCCCCTCAATCCAAAATAGGCTCCGCGGTCCCTGAAACCATAGAGAAAACTGGAACCAAAAAAGGTCCTGCGTACGGTCCCTGAAACCATAGAGAAAACTGGAACCAAAAAAGGTCCTGCGTTCAATCTCAACACGTCCTGTTTTCATTCTTAACCCAAATCTGGTGCGGTGAACTATCATATACAAATGTCTAACTATTTTAAGTGGTGTTAATTGCCAGATACTGCAATTATTTTGATAGACATGTTCAATTTTTGGTGTTTTCAAGTGGTGGTGGTGGCCCAAGAGCAAAAGGTCCTAATTTCAATATCTAGCACTTAATTCATGACGAATCGAGGCAGAACAATCCAACCTACCAATATCCAAATCTATCTTACGTTTACAGTAATCCCCTTTTGCGTTTGAAGTGTGACATGAGGCAAGGGCGCCTACCTTGTAGGAAGTGTGTTTATTCCCGGTTCTGTTGAGTAATTGGTGTCCTGTGACCCAGTACAGAGGGTGTCCTAGAACCGTACCGTAACCAAGCAGTACACAGCGTCAGTCCTCTCAAGGTCAAGATGACGTATGAATAACTTTGTGGTTTCAAATTCCCTTGTTTATGTAACATTATATCATTTGTTATACGATCTGGCCACAGGGAATCAGACAGCGTGATTTTTGATTGGTCAACTGTAACAGACGTTAGAATTTGAAAATCCCTGTAACTAAAAGTTTCTTATGATATACACAGATTAACAGGACTGGGTCATAGGACACCAATTACTACGAGTACAGTACCGGGAATAAAACACACTTCCTACAAGGTAGGCGCCCTTGCATGAGGTTATCAGGTGTTAAAATTGCTGTTAGGGTTTTACGAATCTTGCTTGCTTATCGAGATTATTTGTAACGTCTCTTTCAGAACTACACTGTGGACTGCAAGCCATAGGGGCGCAGGGGGGCTCTATGCCAAATATCAGGAAGGGTGTGCTGTCATATCAGCATGTCCAAATGATACCATCGGCACGAACAATTTTGGTACACATTGATACTCTTCAGACTAATTAGTAGACCGAAAGTGCTAGAATTTGGGGCTTTCCAAGCAACATTGCAAAACAGAATGAAATAAGGCTTTACTTGAAGCGGCCAGTTTATCAATTCCGTGAGCTCAAAGATTTGTTTGCTCAATGAGTTGGAAAAAACCTTCATCACCGTGCAATAAAATCTCTAAATATCCATAATAGAGGAGCAAATTAAAACTGATGTTAGAAAGGCATTGACATCTAGAAGCTAATTGGTGTAAAATTTATTTTTAAAGTAAGGCATGTATCATTCTTGTGTCTTAAAAATTGCACCCAAGAATGCTTTCTTTGACTGCAAAGATGCTGCAAGTCGATTTAATGAAATTCTCTTAATTTGTAGGAAAGATTTATTCACTGTTATTACAACTGCTGATCTTGGAGCTCTCGAGAAAATTCGAATTCGGCATGATAATTCTTGGTGGGGTGCTGGATGGTTCCTTGATAAGGTGAATACTGTAAAAATAGTGTACCTCTCATTTGATAAATCATTTCTTTGGATGACTCGATCTTTAAGTTGATCATTGATTGATTGATTGATCGTCCAATTTGTTTAAAGATTGATTGATTGATTCATTCATTCATTCATTGATTGATTCATTGATTGATTGATTGATTGATTCATTCATTGATTCATTCATTGATTCATTCATTGATTCATTCATTAATTGATTGAATCAATGAATCAATTTTTCTTTGGTTGATTCTTTCATTTGCGGACAGTACAACTTACAAGTAATACAAGTAATACGTACGAGGCGCTGCAGTAATTATTATATGAGCTCACAATCAAGTTTGAGAAACAAAATGGTTCATTCTGTTGACAAATGCGTAAATGATATGCAAGATGAGGGCCAATTAGAAGTGCTCAAAGAGATATTTTGCAAATGATGCGAAACATAAACGATTTGTTAAAAATGTCAGAGTTTTCAAAAAATTCTAAGGCAAGAAAACTGTGTTCTTGATATGGAGAAGGCCCGTATCTGATTTATTTGTGTCATTGAAATATTTTGGTATATAGATGTATGAAATAGTTCGTATGAAATAGTGAAATAGTGCATTAATAATAGTGAAATAATAATACGAAAGAGTGAAATAGTATGAAATCGTTCTCCTGACGATGACCATAGAGTCGAAACTCGTTCAGAATAGAAGAAGAGAAATGAAGAATTAAAGATATCCAAGCCGTCTTTTGCTTGTGTACATTTTTTTATGTATGAAATAGTATATGTCAGTATTTTGTTATTTGTTTAATCAACATTTAATTCCTATGATTATGCGACAGGTATTTTTTTAGGGAAGGGGTGACGGGGCAGTTCATTTTTTGAAAAATTTTTACGGGATGAGTTGTTGAATTCTCAGTCCCGTCCGATCGTTCAGTAAGTTCTGACTCGACTAGCTCTCGCAACTGAATAAACGATCGGACGGGACTGAGACTTTAACAAGTCAAGAGATGAGCAGACTCTTTAACAAGAATTTCGTTTCCCTGCCGGCTATGCAGTAAGATAAATGTTGCATCGTCCCTCATTCCTGATCTTTTCGCTTCTGTCACCAGGTTATCATCACTGATGATGTCACGAAAAGCAAATATGAATTCCTGTGTTACAGATGGCTTTCAGATCGTGATGATGATAACAAAATTGAGCGTACCATCCAAGTACGGTTCAAGGGTAAGGACACGATTTCGTATTTATCAAAGCCTCGTTTCTACCGAATCAAACTCCCTTAGATTACCTAAATTCAGATCCCTCCCATCCTGGCATAGGTTCTAAATCTCTCACTTGGTATAAAGAGGTTGGTGTAAAATTATATAATCTATTTCTTTGAGTTGAATGGCTTGAAAGAAACCAGCTATTTTGTTACAATTCTATCATTGAACTTTTCTGAAATTTTTATTTCCAGACTTTAGGCGTTTTTCTTCGTTTTTAAGAATTCAAGAAAAGTTTGAAAAAAGCTTAAAGCTATCAGAATTTCTAAACTTTTTGAGAAATCAGAGAATTGTTTTCAAGAAAACGGTGTTTATGAATTTTTAAAATATAGTATCAAGCAAAAGTCTGTCATTCATCTGGTTTACGATTTAGAAATTTGATGACATCTCACATCCTCAAACGTGTTAGAATATGCTGTAATTCCGTACAATATTCAAAATTTCTCATAAGCCCAACCGTAGAATATAGCACAGCAGCTAAAGATTCCTTCAAACCATTCAGTTTCAAGAAATAGGTCATAGAATTTTACACCCACTATTTTACACCGATTTAACTATTTGAAAACAATGCTGTAGATAACTACCAAGTGTCCCAAAAAAATGTGTACAGATTTGGGTGACTCCAGCAATGTGAATTTAGCTTTAATGAATGGCTAATCACTCTCAAAATGTTCCTCGAAAGTTAACTGGAACATAGATACCTCGTTTATTGGTATTGGTGCTTTAAGAGCAGAAATATCAATCTTGAAAGCTCAAATTTGCGTCCACATGCAAACCAGAGCTTTGGCCTTTTGGCTTAAGCAAATTCCTGAAGCACATCGAAGTTAAGAACTGAAATTAATGAAAAATGAAGAACTTCCCAATGGGTGACTGGGGGATGACTTCTGGAAAACAGAATTACACAAGATCTAATATTGTTCAAATTTTATCAAGGTTATCTTTGATTTATACGCTGTGCCTTTTGAAATTGCTTAGGCCAAAAGGCTAAAGCTCTGGTTTGCAGGAAGAGGCAAATTTGAGCTTTTAAGATTAACATGTCTGCTCTCACAATACCAATGTCAACAAACGAGGTATCTATGACCAAGTTAACTATCGAGGAGCATTTTAGAGTGATTAGACATTGGTTGAAGCTAAATTCACAGCGCTGGAGTCAACCAAATCCGTATACATTTTTTCGAGGCACCCGGTAGTTTGTAGCGCTATTGACGTAGTTCTGGCAGTGTTTTCTCCTTTTTGGTAATCTCATTACTTGTTGCTGAAACGTTTTTCCAAGAAATATCAGATATGGATCAAACACTCCACTTTTCACATTTTTCTACTTATAAGCAAAGAGAGAGATTAAACTTCAATGAATTTTGAATTTTTAGGCCCCTGTGGTATCCGTGCATCATCACGAATCGTGAATGGCAACACATCACAACCAAACTCGTGGCCATGGCAAGCTCAGCTGCGTTACAGCCGGTATCGACACATATGCGGAGGAGCATTGATTCATCCGCAGTGGGTTGTAACAGCTGCACATTGTGTTGAAGATGATTTGAATGGAGGAAAATACAAAATATACATGGGTGAACATCGTCTTTCTAGGTAATTAATTTAATTACTTATTTTTTGAGAAATGATTTTTTGTAGATTGTTATATCCCAGTTATTACAGATTCTTAACGTGTTTGATAATTTCCCTGACAGTTTCTTATTGTAAATTCTTTCTAAACAATGTTTATTGTCTTGAAGTAAGTACCTGGTATCGCAAGAAAAGTACTCCCGTTTCAAAAATCGCCAAAATTTGATTATCAAACCTGGCGTAAAATCTTCCAATTGATCTCCTTTGTCAATGATCCAAATATATTCAAAAATTATAAAACTTAATATGTTGCTCAAAGCTTGAAAATGGTGGGTGTAAAATTCTATCATATTTTTCTTTGAATTAAATGGCTTGAAGGAAACTCAGGGTCCTTTGCTGTAAATCTGGCATGGAAATTGTTTTATTGCTTTATTAGTTTCAAAATGGCGGTATTTATTATATTTGAGGCTGTTACGTCATCAAATTTTTAAGTCCTAAACCGGAAGAACGACAAACTTTTGCTTGCCTCCATATTGTAGCCCTGTAGAAGCTATGGTTTTCTTGAAGGTTTCATCATTTTTCCTCTAATGATTTAGGATTTACGATGATTTTAATTTTTGAAAATTTCTCTGGAATTTTTTGAAAAACATCAGAATGCCGCCATTTTGAAAAAACATGAAGATATCACAAAATTTCAGATTTACAGCAAAGTACCCTAAGCTCCTTTCTAGCCATGCAATTCAAAGAAAAAAGTAAAGATTTGAAAGATTTGAGCCCAATGCTATGAAACTTAGCATATGTTCCAAATCTTTAATAGGTCGATGTAAAATTCAATGACCTATTTCTTTGAACTGAATGGCTTCAAAGAGACTTCTGCTTTTTTGCTATGATTTTGCCGTTGGACTTTTCTGAA
>REGL01000018.1:376289-393699 GCA_004194395.1 Aurelia aurita complex sp. Pacific | reverse complement strand
ACTGGAGGTATGTTGCGAATATTGTTGATTTTTGGGCATTAGGCCAAACTAGATAGGCCAAAGTAATAGGCTAACATTGGATCTTCATGGTTCCCGTGTTGAAACCTTGATGACCATGAAGGTGGGGGTCGTAGGGGCTGACGATTCGTGGTGTTCGCAGATTTCTGCAGAAAATATGATTCGAGAAGGCAAATTGCAACCAAATTTAAGATACAACTGCAAAAAATATCAGACTCGATATAATTTTGGGAGAATTCCACTAGTTTTCATTCGTTCAGTTTAGGAGTCATAAAAATGAAAATGAGGTGGCAGTCTGTGACATAGAACTGAAGTTTAATACATTCAATGATGTCATGATGGTTTTAGCTGAATTTAGGGGCGGTTTTTTTAGGTTTCTGAAATATTTTGGCGGCTTTACAGTTTTCGATGCCCCTCCTATGACCCCCACATGAAGTGTAACACAAGAGGTAAAATTTTGTATATTTTATAATAAATCAATCATGGAAAACTGTAAATTGACGGTTTTCCATATTCCTTGGAAATTTCTCAAGAAGTGCCTGGAATTCCGTGAAAAGCGTCAAAATATATTTTTTGTCAGTAGTTAATTCTTACAATTTTTTTGCGTTTAATGTATTGCGCCCAGAAGTTTCACGAGGAAATTATTATTATTATTATTGACTTAGACTGCAAACTTTTCTTCAGTTCTGAATAGATGTATGTTTCTATCACTGAAAACCAAACAAAATCTTTATTGACTACAACTAAAAGCCGAATTCTTGACGAAAGTTAATCCATTTGTAAATTTGTATAAATACGTGTAATGACAATATGAGTCGTTCTTGACCAGGTAGTAAGTCCTGTGTCAACAAAATTCGATGGGAAAATTTGATAATTTTTCTCCCAGAAATGATGGCACTTTCCGACTTCTCTTCAAGAGACTAAATGTTGTATTCTGGCTTCAAACATTTGACAAGGCCAGATATATGTTACTGGGGGTAACGGGGGAGCCGTACCATCTAAATTTTTCAGAAATGCCTCTCTTACATCACAGTACCCCTGGCATCACAGTACCCCTTCTGTGTGTGAATTAAATGCTCTTTCCTCCGTGCTTTTTATTTCGAGTGCCCTTCCCATTTAAGAACAGTGCCTCTCGCCAAGTAAGAATTGTTTCCTACGTTCCTGTGCAAGGCAGACTGTTTTGTTTACGTCCTTATCTTGTTTGTTTACTATGGTGTGAAGATGCCGCATTTGTTTACTTTGACGTGAATGGCATTATATGACATTGTCCTGCCTTGGATATTTTTCCAATACAACATGCAAATAAGAAAGCAAATGGTATTACACTGGGTTGAAATTACGCTTAACTTCGACAGAACTGCATTATTGATAACGGGGGGTTATCATATAATTACATCGATATATCCTGTTCACTGCAATTACAAGGTATAAACGGCGAGATATACTGGAAGATTTTCCAAACTTTAAAACGGTCATAAGCCTGTTCGCTATTGGTCAGTTTCTATCAAACGTATGCCTGTTGTGAAGCTAAAATATCAACGTTTATGATGAAATCCAGTTGGCTAAAATCAGTCTTGTTCTCAAGTTACAAGTGATGTTGTTCAAGTGCTTCCTCAACCTGGTTCCGAGGGCCAGTTTCCTACGTCAGTACTGGCGGTAGACTCCTTTTGGGGTAGGCCTAAAATGTTGGATTAGATTTTATAGCATGTTAGCTCCACATGGCACAGAAAGTCATACTCAATTGTGCTGTCTGGTCTTATTTCCCAGGCATCCTCTTATGTAGTTGCAAAGCCTGCCCTATTATTCTTTTAGGCTTGGATAATTTTTTCAGCTACGTCTTCTGACACTATGGTCTTACCGGTCGTCTTGTCATCGATCGCTTTCCCACATTTCCTAGCCTGCGTGAATATAAAGTCCCAGTCATCGCAACAACAACAACATATTTTCATATTTTATGATTGAATTGAATTCTTATTGCTCTAAGGAACTGACATTTTATGCTCCTGGGCAACAACGTATTTCCGTTTCAATGATCGTACTGTAAAATGGAATGGGGTGAAAACATTGGGACGAGAGCGTGCAGACTCAGAATAAAAAGAGGAGAAAAAGTGCTTTTCTTCTGTTCTCCCTCGTTCCTGTCCGGTCTGGAAGTCTGCACGCAAGCTAACACTTTCCGGATTCGCGATTCTAACATGGATTTGTGGATCAAGGAACTTTGGGAAAGGGATCGGGCAGACCGACTAGACTTATTACCTGGAGTCTCTCATTTCCCTGTGCTCTTTGACTTTAAGATGGCGCTTCGGTCAACAGAGACTCATATTATTACTCTGAAAAAGCTGACCCTATTTAGGCCCAAAACTCTGAGGTTCCTAGAATACCAATCAGATTGCGATATTTGGCAAAGAACAATAAGTTTCGAGCACTTGATTCGATTGGCGCAGTTGACTAGATTGGAATGAAGTTGCTGTGGCAGGTACTTACTACTTGAAGATTTCTCTGGTATGTTTTGGTCATAAAAACATGGAAATTGCAGCATTAATGACTTACTTTGCACTCACCAGGTAAAGTGAACGTTCGTATTTCCTTTCTGAGGAGTGACCGTTGAACAGAGCCGAAGCAGTCGTTCGATCCAGATTCGATCGATCAAATGCAGAAGATAGGGCCAGCTTTTTAACTGTTTAATTATGAGTCCCTGTTGAGCAAGGTTTGCCACAGGGATACAAGGGACTCATTGTCATAAGTCTAGGGATCGGGCAGACCGACTTCAGGAATCGACTTGCTACATGTCCATCATATAGCATCGTACTGCTCATGGTACAAGCAAAGATTATTTTCCATTAATTAAACTTTGTAAAATGGTCTGTTTGTCTATCATATCTGTGCTTTTCAAATCATATCGAGGCTCCTTCGTTGTCATGACCCTCAGGAATGACTGCTATGTTTGGTGAAATTTGCAACTTTTTGGATCTTCTGACGGTTGGCTTTTCCGAATGTGCAAACGTAGACATTGACAGTGTACCACTTCTTGTAGCACGACGAGTGTGGCAACGGAAACCACGAACCAGGCCACGACGATATGCGTCACTGAACGTAAAATACACAAAAGGATTTGCAGCACTGCCCAAATATTGCATGAAATACGCCAAGAACATGAACCACTCTGGGAAGGAATATGGACAAACGATGTAGAATGGGTCAAAGAACCAAAGGAATTGCATGAGAAACACAGGGAACCAGCAGACAGCAAAGATCAAAACAACACAAAAGAGCATTTTGATGACCTTCTTCTTTTGAACAATGGTTTGCTCATCTGCCTGTGTTGACCCATTTCCTGGAATCGTTCTCCGCCACAGTTTGATAGCAATAGCCCCATACAGCACTGCCATGACAGCAAGTGGGATGGCGTATAAGAACACGAAGAGAATGATTGTGTAATGCTTGGGACTGTTTATCTCGTCAAAGGGAGGCTTCCAAATCTCCATACAATAGGTTTGATCACCTTGTTTGATAAGGGCTTGTGTGAATATTGTGGGTGAAGCGAATGCGAAGGAGGTCAACCAGATTCCAATGATCAAGAACGGTAGAAGGCGGTTTGTGATGATTTGCTTCAACGGGAAAAGTATTGCCAAAAATCGATCCAATGAAATAACTGTCAGAGTGAGGATTGAGCAGGCAACAGATAAGTAATTAGCCATGTAATTGAAAACGCACATAAAAGCCCCCATTGGCCAATTGCCTTTCGAGTAATGCTTGAGTTGAACTATTGACCAAATCATAGGAAAAAATGTTATTAGCAAATCAGCGACACTTAAATTGCAGATGAGAAAATTTGCGACAGTTTGCATCCTCTTGTTTCGTGCTACAACGAATATGACCAATGCATTGCCAACAATCGAGGTAATTACGATGCAGCAATAAAGTGCGATGCGAAAATCTGTCTTCAGAGGAGTTGTGAGTGGGCAATTTGACGTTGAATTCGGTGAAGTTGCGTTGCTCATTGTGAAACCTACGGTTTAGAAATATACTGTTTCTACCATTGGTATTTCATGAGCGAATTTTTCCCAACATATAAAAGATGTATAGGCCAGGCTGCAACTTAGAGTTTGAGAGTTTGATCAGTGTTTGAGACCTTGTTTGATTGAGTCAATCTGGCAAGTGGTTGCTGATTTATGACAGAGAAGAGGCTTTAAAAACAGCACTTTTATTGTTCTCTAGCAATGCCAAAAATAAGTAAATTTTGAAAGAACAGGTTTTACTGCTGTATTTCGATGCTTTCTGAATTTTTAAAGAGGTCAATAGTGTTGTTATCTATAAGACAACACTGTCAAATGTAAAGAAACTTTGAAAATGATGGTAGAACCTTTTCTTTCGAATATTACTTGATTTTGATATCACTGGAGAACAAAGAAAGCACCGTTTTTGGAAGCAACCACTTATTTTGTCTTTCCTTTGCCGTAAATTAGCAACCTCTTGTCAGATTCATAAAGAAATGATCTATGCAACTTTGTAAAAACTGAGACAATTACAGCTACAGCTCCTCCACAGCAGTCCCACAAACAAACGGAGCTCTTTTTGCAACCCTGTATCATCCAAATGTACACTGTAACTGAAGCATTTTGATAACATTTTTATAGGTAAGTTATTATTAGTTTTAAGGCAGGGGTGGCCCAGGGAAGGGCTAGGGAGGCTACAGCCCCCTCGTCGGAAACATCTAGCCTCCCCCCCCCCGTTGGAGGACATTTTGGGTTCTTGTCGGAGGAAATTTGGCAAAATGACGTATGAAAGCTGCATTTTCTAGTCATTTTAGCCCCCTGTCGGAAGCACCAGCCCCTCTGTCGGAAGATTCCTGGCGCCACCCCTGTTTTAAGGATTGTTATGGAAATGGCTCTGACAAAAATAAATGTTTGCACGAACGGTTCTGCTCTTCTGTGAACGTTTTGGCTGAAACATTTGTGACAGCGCTATCTAAATTGGTTGTAATATTTTAGCTATTTTCAATTATTAGCCTGTTGGAAATAAATTGATGAGGATGATGATGAGGAGGAGAATGTTGATGATTATGATTATGATTATGATGATGTTGATGTTGATGATGACACTGATTATGGTGATGATGATGCTGATTATGGTGATGATGATACTGATTATGGTGATGATGATGCTGATTATGGTGATGATGATGCTGAAGATGAGGATAATGATGAAGATGATGATGATGATGATGATGATGATGGTGATGATGAACTGTAATTTCCGTTGCTGCCAAGAGCTCCGGATCAACAAGCAACCGTCAGAAGCGCAAATATTTCTGTCACGTGATCATTTGTGATGTCAGTAACGGCTCCTGCACAGACGCGGTTCCAGTAACTTTGCACGAGTAAAACCCGGCCGCCATTTCCTAAAGACTGTGAAATTGTCTGCAGACAACCGAAATTCGACCGAAATCAGTGTTCTTATTCGTGTCACGTGAGCATTTGTGACATCAGTAACGGCCCCTGCATAGACGCGGTTCCGGAACTTTGCACGAGTAAAAACCGGCTGTCATTTCCCACCAAAGAGACTTTGAAATTGTCTCTCCAGAAACTGCAGACAACCGAAGTCAGTGTTATTGTTCGTGTCACGTGATCATTTGTGACGTCAGTTACGGCTCCTGCACGGATGCGGTTCCGGTAACTTTTGTGTACCTAAAAGCCTGCTAGCTGTCATTTCCCACCAAACCTGTGATCTTATCTCCATAAACTGCAAAAAGCCGTGTTATTATTTGAGTCACGTGATCATTTGTGACGCCAGTAGAAGGGAATCACAGAAAATAAACAGTTTGCTACGCTGGGTACTAGAAGACTCTCTAGAAAAAATGGTACACAGAGCGGTAACAGTTTGCAAGCAAGCGAGGAGAAGTTGTTTTGCCGGCAAATGGTCGATGAGAAATGACAAAGAATGAATATCGTATTTTTTTTCATGTTTAATAGTTTTTGAAAAGGTGAATTCCATTCAGTTTTATACTTGAAATAAGATGCAAAACAACAAGGACCTTTGTTCATAATGTGCTGAAATTCTCCAACCATTTTCGACTTCCGGGTGATTCCAATATGCGTTCGAAAAATTTTCAAAATTTGGCCTCGAGTTTTTGGTTTTTTCTCCAAATGCCGAAATGTTTCCGATTGACTGAAAATTCTGCCCTTATGGATCATTCTTGATCCAATCATTTTCAGAATCCCAGAATTTCAGCGTCATCCAATCATAAATATATACCGGGTGACCCGATTGAAATAGCATAACGAGCTGGATCACACATTGCTTCCTGGACGACAAATGTTATGAACACGAACTAGGTATCAGCGTGTAACTGAAGGGTTTCGCTATCTTCTGCGATATCGTTTGGTCAGTTTAAGTTATGACTACCCTCCCAAAAATAATTTACAAAATGAGGTGATTCATTCATTTCTCAAACTTTCCCTACTTTTCTTGTCAATGTTTTGGAAAATGTGAAAAAAAACGGAATTCAAAGTTCGCTCAGGAGCACGAAATTGGAAGATGGTGCATGGATGAGTCGTTTTGCAAAGCTAGATTTCCCTAGACGACTTCAAGTCTATCTCGTTGAAATTTCACAAAATGTTTACTGGGCAAGGATTACGATTATTTCATTCTAAATGAGAAATGTAGGATTCAAAATTTTCTTATAATCTGGTTTTTCGGACACTAATCATTGCTTAAAATGACCATGCAGCACCTCAATTTCCAGAAATATACAGTAGACATTTGCTTTGGCGTCTTTGATTTCGCTTCGTCAGAAATATAATGATAAGATAACTTAATACGAACCTTCTTTCAAGATTTGAACCTTGCAAAAATTCGTTTGTCGTCTATCAAACGCCTTCAGCACCTGCCTCTCTTCTCTGATTTCACTTGAGCAGCTCTTCCTCTCACTAACACCTGTTTTGTTATCAGAACTTTCACCTATGATCTCACTTCCATCAAGGGTAAGCAATGTCCAGCATAAAGAAGGCTGCGTTTGGTCGTCAGAATTCGGCTTTTGACGCATAATTACCGGTAGAAACGTTTCAGCTCAATCCTGACCGTGTCGTTTTAACGACAAGACCCCCGTCAAAGTTATATGGCAAGCCCGCGAAATATTCTCTAATTGGCTCTGGCATGATTATGTTGAGAATTAGTTTGGCGGTTTAGATTAGTTAGAAGGGGTCCCCTTGTTTTCGTAGAAAGAAATCATTCACTGTTCATTATTGACAAAATTGTCCTTCATGTGACATCACTTCCTTGTTGTGCACGACAGCACAGTAGCCTGCGTGCAGCCTATTACAAGGGATTTTTGGGATAATTTTTAGTGGACCCCATCAGTGACGGAGTGAAGGGGGCATAGGGCTCAAACCCCCTGTTTTACTCCCTGAATTTTCCAAAAGATGGTCCTTTAGATGCACGAAAATAGAATATCATTGAAATTCAAAGGTGCTTGTTATGTACACCTAATCAAGGGATTTCAATGATCTACGAATCGCCTACGTAGAAAGCTTATGAAATGTTGATGTCTCCTGCGTTTTCCAAGAGTTTTAAGGATGTGGTCACGAAAATTTTCCTCGGGCTGCGCCCCAGACCCTTCGTTTCTATGGCTATGCTTTCAGTAGTATTTTTGGCTACTGAGTCTAAGACCATGGAAAGACAAGATTTCGTTGTGAAATTTTATCTCATTTCATCTCGCTTCGTTCATTCTGATGAACAGAAATACCAAAGCCAATTGATTTGAGGTCTAGGTTGGAGATTCTCTCTTTTTTACAAGGCTTATGGTTCATAGGACATCTTCGGTAAAATTTAAAGACCATGAATTTAAAACGAACAGATTTTTAGTGCTCAATTTGTCGTTGTGAATGCCCCGTGGCATCCATTTACCAGATTGTGTCCGCCGTTTACCAGAAAGTATTGCTCTCCCCAGACCTTTTTCTAAATGTCAAAATGTTCAACAACTGAGCGTCTAGACATGACTTTTCGTCCCTTATTTCCCTGCGTTCTTTGATTTGCTGATATCACTTGGTAATAGGGACTCATACCATTACTCTTGTAGAGTGCGCCCCTTTGGGCCCATATGGAGTGCTTCCGTATTGACCAATCAAATTGCTAGAATTTAGTTTTCAATCAATGAGGAGGCGCTATTTAGACAGTTGCTGTTGTTGCATACAAAAAACGGTTGATACGGCGTAGAGTTCTCGTAGCTGCAATGGATCTATTTTGTTTCTACAAAGGAAGATTACTGCTTGAAAGGTATGTATTTTGCGATGAGTAGGTCAAGAAAACATTATTCTTTGTACTGAAAGTTTGCTATGTTCAAGCTCTTTAAACCAGACTTTGAAGCCATTTTGTTGAGTGTAGGCCTAAATTCCTGCTAGTTTAGGCCATTTTGAAACAGGTGGCCCACTTTATAAGAGTAATGGTACGAGTCTCTATTGAGCAAGTGATATCAGCAAATCAAAGAACGCAAGGAAACAAGGGACGAAAAGTCATAAGTCTACTGAGCTGAGTGCCCCCCGAAATGAACTCCTAATAGAATATTGATATTGCTGTTTCGGGGCCACTTGGCTTATTTCATGACGATTGTGGTAACCGATTACTTGAATATCATTTGGAAGTGCGATGTTAGAAATTAATAATGGAGAGAAGTTCTCCCTGGTAAAAAGAGATTTTAAATCAATGCTATGGGTATTCAAAGATTGGGATGATGATTTTTCACAAACTTTGAAATGTTCATCGGCAGAATTTAACAAAATAATAGCTGTTCGCTTGACTCCTGAGGACGGGGCATCATCGGGTGAGTAGTGAAACATTTGATAGAGATATGCAGGGCGTAGAGATATACAGGGTGTCCACAAAACATTTCGTGGAAATCATCCATAGTGGAGAGAGTGCCGAGAGCGTCCAAAAGAATTGTGCCCCGTATGTGTGGCTGCTGTGGAGGAGCTGTATCTTTAATTGTCTCAGTTTTTATACAGTTGAATAGATCAGGCCTCAACTTAGATCTTACCTTACCTAAGCCATTTTTCTTAAACTAACTTCAAAACGCTTATTTTCACGATCGATTTTATAGTAGTTTCTACCGGGTGTCCCAAAAAAAGTACTCCTGTTTAAAAAATCACCAAAAATTGATTATCAAACCTTTGATAACATTTTCTTTTTGACTTGTTTTGGTCAAAGACCCAAAAATACTTATAGATGACAAAATGTTTGTTTTTGATTTAACAAAGTAGAAAAATTATACGTTGAAAAACCTTATTTTGAGCTATAGTTCTTAAGCAACGTACTCAATCCTGCCTTAGAGTCCAAATTTTCAGATTTTTTATCATCATTGAAGTCTCCAATGATAGTGCGCATTTAATTCAGTCATTTATGACCAAACAAGATGCTTTACATCCACAAAGAAATTAATCTTGGCAATCATCAGTCCTTCTTTGCAGTATGATTTAAAACCAGGTAGCCCTAAAGAGAGCTTAAAGTTGCTCATTTTCTAGCCAATTAAAAAATCAGCTGGTCTGGGCAATAATTTGGCCCTTTATCTTGGTGATTTTTCAAACGGGAGTACTTTTTGGGACACCCGGTATCTGTAGTCATTTTGCGAAGTCTGACGCATGCGCCGCAAAAATAATGAAAAGTCGCTGCGAAGGAGCGTGAGTAGACTTCCAAATGGGAATTTTTCTTTTTTTACTCACCGGGTAGGAAAATAATCAATTGAGCAGAATGAATTAATTATACACTTAATGATAAATATGTAAGACACTGAATTTATGGAATGAACAAACAATTCGAAACTAATAACATGCGCATACTTTATTAGTTTTGCAAGTAAAAGTCATCTCAAATAATAAAATGAGCAAATGGGAATGAAAAATATAAGCGAGTAACTAGTACGTACTCAAAACATTCTTTGCCTTATTCTTCGAAGGTAAGTCTAAGTTGGGGGCTCATTTCGCAATAGGATGTTTTTGAAAGTGATGAACATTTTTCACAAACAGTAAGGCTATAGGCTTGCCTTTTTCGCTAAAATCATCAGCTGAATCTCAAGTCCTTATTTTGCACAAAAAGTAAGGCTATAGGCTTGCCTTTTTCGCTAAAATCCTCAGCTGAATCTCAAGTCCTTATTTTGCACAAAAAGTAAGGCTAGATATGCTTGCCTTTTTCGCTAAAATCATCAGCTGAATCTCAAGTCCTTATTTTGCACAAAAAGGAAGGCTATATGCTTGCCTTTTTCGCTAAAATAATCAGCTGAATCTCAAGTCCTTATTTTGCACAAAAAGTAAGGCTAGATATGCTTGCCTTTTTCGCTAAAATCATCAGCTGAATCTCAAGTCCTTATTTTGCACAAAAAGGAAGGCTATAGGCTTGCCTTTTTCGCTAAAATCATCAGCTGAATCTCAAGTCCTTATTTTGCACAAAAAGTAAGGCTAGATATGCTTGCCTTTTTCGCTAAAATCATCAGCTGAATCTCAAGTCCTTATTTTGCACAAAAAGGAAGGCTATAGGCTTGCCTTTTTCGCTAAAATCATCAGCTGAATCTCAAGTCCTTATTTTGCACAAAAAGTAAGGCTAGATATGCTTGCCTTTTTCGCTAAAATCATCAGCTGAATCTCAAGTCCTTATTTTGCACAAAAAGGAAGGCTATAGGCTTGCCTTTTTCGCTAAAATCATCAGCTGAATCTCAAGTCCTTATTTTGCACAAAAAGTAAGGCTAGATATGCTTGCCTTTTTCGCTAAAATCATCAGCTGAATCTCAAGTCCTTATTTTGCACAAAAAGGAAGGCTATAGGCTTGCCTTTTTCGCTAAAATCATCAGCTGAATCTCAAGTCCTTATTTTGCACAAAAAGTAAGGCTAGATATGCTTGCCTTTTTCGCTAAAATCATCAGCTGAATCTCAAGTCCTTATTTTGCACAAAAAGGAAGGCTATAGGCTTGCCTTTTTCGCTAAAATCATCAGCTGAATCTCAAGTCCTTATTTTGCACAAAAAGTAAGGCTAGATATGCTT
This sequence comes from Aurelia aurita complex sp. Pacific, assembly GCA_004194395.1. Taxonomy (NCBI): domain Eukaryota; kingdom Metazoa; phylum Cnidaria; class Scyphozoa; order Semaeostomeae; family Ulmaridae; genus Aurelia; species Aurelia aurita complex sp. Pacific. The sequence continues at coordinate 382,659 of REGL01000018.1, read as the reverse complement.
GCCTTTTTCGCTAAAATCATCAGCTGAATCTCAAGTCCTTATTTTGCACAAAAAGGAAGGCTATAGGCTTGCCTTTTTCGCTAAAATCATCAGCTGAATCTCAAGTCCTTATTTTGCACAAAAAGTAAGGCTAGATATGCTTGCCTTTTTCGCTAAAATCATCAGCTGAATCTCAAGTCCTTATTTTGCACAAAAAGGAAGGCTATAGGCTTGCCTTTTTCGCTAAAATCATCAGCTGAATCTCAAGTCCTTATTTTGCACAAAAAGTAAGGCTAGATATGCTTGCCTTTTTCGCTAAAATCATCAGCTGAATCTCAAGTCCTTATTTTGCACAAAAAGGAAGGCTATAGGCTTGCCTTTTTCGCTAAAATCATCAGCTGAATCTCAAGTCCTTATTTTGCACAAAAAGTAAGGCTAGATATGCTTGCCTTTTTCGCTAAAATCATCAGCTGAATCTCAAGTCCTTATTTTGCACAAAAAGGAAGGCTATAGGCTTGCCTTTTTCGCTAAAATCATCAGCTGAATCTCAAGTCCTTATTTTGCACAAAAAGTAAGGCTAGATATGCTTGCCTTTTTCGCTAAAATCATCAGCTGAATCTCAAGTCCTTATTTTGCACAAAAAGGAAGGCTATAGGCTTGCCTTTTTCGCTAAAATCATCAGCTGAATCTCAAGTCCTTATTTTGCACAAAAAGTAAGGCTAGATATGCTTGCCTTTTTCGCTAAAATCATCAGCTGAATCTCAAGTCCTTATTTTGCACAAAAAGGAAGGCTATAGGCTTGCCTTTTTCGCTAAAATCATCAGCTGAATCTCAAGTCCTTATTTTGCACAAAAAGTAAGGCTAGATATGCTTGCCTTTTTCGCTAAAATCATCAGCTGAATCTCAAGTCCTTATTTTGCACAAAAAGGAAGGCTATAGGCTTGCCTTTTTCGCTAAAATCATCAGCTGAATCTCAAGTCCTTATTTTGCACAAAAAGTAAGGCTAGATATGCTTGCCTTTTTCGCTAAAATCATCAGCTGAATCTCAAGTCCTTATTTTGCACAAAAAGGAAGGCTATAGGCTTGCCTTTTTCGCTAAAATCATCAGCTGAATCTCAAGTCCTTATTTTGCACAAAAAGTAAGGCTAGATATGCTTGCCTTTTTCGCTAAAATCATCAGCTGAATCTCAAGTCCTTATTTTGCACAAAAAGGAAGGCTATAGGCTTGCCTTTTTCGCTAAAATCATCAGCTGAATCTCAAGTCCTTATTTTGCACAAAAAGTAAGGCTAGATATGCTTGCCTTTTTCGCTAAAATCATCAGCTGAATCTCAAGTCCTTATTTTGCACAAAAAGGAAGGCTATAGGCTTGCCTTTTTCGCTAAAATCATCAGCTGAATCTCAAGTCCTTATTTTGCACAAAAAGTAAGGCTAGATATGCTTGCCTTTTTCGCTAAAATCATCAGCTGAATCTCAAGTCCTTATTTTGCACAAAAAGGAAGGCTATAGGCTTGCCTTTTTCGCTAAAATCATCAGCTGAATCTCAAGTCCTTATTTTGCACAAAAAGTAAGGCTAGATATGCTTGCCTTTTTCGCTAAAATCATCAGCTGAATCTCAAGTCCTTATTTTGCACAAAAAGGAAGGCTATAGGCTTGCCTTTTTCGCTAAAATCATCAGCTGAATCTCAAGTCCTTATTTTGCACAAAAAGTAAGGCTAGATATGCTTGCCTTTTTCGCTAAAATCATCAGCTGAATCTCAAGTCCTTATTTTGCACAAAAAGGAAGGCTATAGGCTTGCCTTTTTCGCTAAAATCATCAGCTGAATCTCAAGTCCTTATTTTGCACAAAAAGTAAGGCTAGATATGCTTGCCTTTTTCGCTAAAATCATCAGCTGAATCTCAAGTCCTTATTTTGCACAAAAAGGAAGGCTATAGGCTTGCCTTTTTCGCTAAAATCATCAGCTGAATCTCAAGTCCTTATTTTGCACAAAAAGTAAGGCTAGATATGCTTGCCTTTTTCGCTAAAATCATCAGCTGAATCTCAAGTCCTTATTTTGCACAAAAAGGAAGGCTATAGGCTTGCCTTTTTCGCTAAAATCATCAGCTGAATCTCAAGTCCTTATTTTGCACAAAAAGTAAGGCTAGATATGCTTGCCTTTTTCGCTAAAATCATCAGCTGAATCTCAAGTCCTTATTTTGCACAAAAAGGAAGGCTATAGGCTTGCCTTTTTCGCTAAAATCATCAGCTGAATCTCAAGTCCTTATTTTGCACAAAAAGTAAGGCTAGATATGCTTGCCTTTTTCGCTAAAATCATCAGCTGAATCTCAAGTCCTTATTTTGCACAAAAAGGAAGGCTATAGGCTTGCCTTTTTCGCTAAAATCATCAGCTGAATCTCAAGTCCTTATTTTGCACAAAAAGTAAGGCTAGATATGCTTGCCTTTTTCGCTAAAATCATCAGCTGAATCTCAAGTCCTTATTTTGCACAAAAAGGAAGGCTATAGGCTTGCCTTTTTCGCTAAAATCATCAGCTGAATCTCAAGTCCTTATTTTGCACAAAAAGTAAGGCTAGATATGCTTGCCTTTTTCGCTAAAATCATCAGCTGAATCTCAAGTCCTTATTTTGCACAAAAAGGAAGGCTATAGGCTTGCCTTTTTCGCTAAAATCATCAGCTGAATCTCAAGTCCTTATTTTGCACAAAAAGTAAGGCTAGATATGCTTGCCTTTTTCGCTAAAATCATCAGCTGAATCTCAAGTCCTTATTTTGCACAAAAAGGAAGGCTATAGGCTTGCCTTTTTCGCTAAAATCATCAGCTGAATCTCAAGTCCTTATTTTGCACAAAAAGTAAGGCTAGATATGCTTGCCTTTTTCGCTAAAATCATCAGCTGAATCTCAAGTCCTTATTTTGCACAAAAAGGAAGGCTATAGGCTTGCCTTTTTCGCTAAAATCATCAGCTGAATCTCAAGTCCTTATTTTGCACAAAAAGTAAGGCTAGATATGCTTGCCTTTTTCGCTAAAATCATCAGCTGAATCTCAAGTCCTTATTTTGCACAAAAAGGAAGGCTATAGGCTTGCCTTTTTCGCTAAAATCATCAGCTGAATCTCAAGTCCTTATTTTGCACAAAAAGTAAGGCTAGATATGCTTGCCTTTTTCGCTAAAATCATCAGCTGAATCTCAAGTCCTTATTTTGCACAAAAAGGAAGGCTATAGGCTTGCCTTTTTCGCTAAAATCATCAGCTGAATCTCAAGTCCTTATTTTGCACAAAAAGTAAGGCTAGATATGCTTGCCTTTTTCGCTAAAATCATCAGCTGAATCTCAAGTCCTTATTTTGCACAAAAAGGAAGGCTATAGGCTTGCCTTTTTCGCTAAAATCATCAGCTGAATCTCAAGTCCTTATTTTGCACAAAAAGTAAGGCTAGATATGCTTGCCTTTTTCGCTAAAATCATCAGCTGAATCTCAAGTCCTTATTTTGCACAAAAAGGAAGGCTATAGGCTTGCCTTTTTCGCTAAAATCATCAGCTGAATCTCAAGTCCTTATTTTGCACAAAAAGTAAGGCTAGATATGCTTGCCTTTTTCGCTAAAATCATCAGCTGAATCTCAAGTCCTTATTTTGCACAAAAAGGAAGGCTATAGGCTTGCCTTTTTCGCTAAAATCATCAGCTGAATCTCAAGTCCTTATTTTGCACAAAAAGTAAGGCTAGATATGCTTGCCTTTTTCGCTAAAATCATCAGCTGAATCTCAAGTCCTTATTTTGCACAAAAAGGAAGGCTATAGGCTTGCCTTTTTCGCTAAAATCATCAGCTGAATCTCAAGTCCTTATTTTGCACAAAAAGTAAGGCTAGATATGCTTGCCTTTTTCGCTAAAATCATCAGCTGAATCTCAAGTCCTTATTTTGCACAAAAAGGAAGGCTATAGGCTTGCCTTTTTCGCTAAAATCATCAGCTGAATCTCAAGTCCTTATTTTGCACAAAAAGTAAGGCTAGATATGCTTGCCTTTTTCGCTAAAATCATCAGCTGAATCTCAAGTCCTTATTTTGCACANAGGAGTAATTATATTCTTTTAATGCTGACAGTCCACTGAATAGACTTGGAGCAAGTCTACACTGGGAATGACCCTTGATTGTTAAGCCTGACTTTCACTGGTCATAAAAGTCTAAGGTCATTCCCAATGCAAGATAAAGTTTCAGTGCATTTGAGAAATTGGCGATGAGGAAGATTTCGCGATGGCAACCAGCCAAAAGTTACCTGTTTTTAACTAAATCGTAGCTCGAAGGATGATATTTGTTCGTTGTTGGCGACGAAGAACATTTTTCGATCAAAAGAACGATGTCAGAGTCAGTGCTTCCAGTCTGTACTTCAAAATAAACTCTTTGATCCAGTTTGACCGAGGCGGGGAAACTTGAATGCTTCGTTGCGAAGGAGGAATCATTGTACATTGAGAGAGATACAGTGAAGTTGCCGTATCCAGCTAAAATGATGATGAAATATAAAAAGTTGATTAATTATATGTTACAATAAACCGAGCAGAGATGAATGACTTCTCAATTAAAAATCATTTTCACAAGGACTTCAAAAGAAGGAGAAATAACTGATAATAGGTATAGAAAAGTGTAACAGAGTTAAATTGTAAGAACTGATGCAACTTTAACAAGTTCCTAAATTTTTAGCTAGAAATCGGAAGAACTGATAAGTCGGTATAATTCGAAATATTGTATAAAATGGAAATGCTTCTGACGAGGAAGAAAAAGCAGTGCTGCAAGCCACAAATTAGGAAGAGACGATAAAGCTAAAGATGGCGGCGAGGAATTTTTAACAAAAATGCATTGCGTTCTTTAATCGAATTCCTGTAGAATATCTGAAGATTCGTAGTTGGAAGGCAATGAATCTTAGTAAAAGTTCCTCACTGTCATCTAAAACGTTATGGTCTGTTAGAACATTGATCACATTATAAATAATGATAGTTAAGGTATCAAATTGGATAGGTTTGCAACTGGAAGAAACTGAATGCACAACAAAGAGATATATCCTTCAAGAGGGTTGATAAATAAATGCATGCAAAATGTAAGTAGAAAAGGCAATATGGCGAAAAATAATTCGGACAAATATTCAATCATTTCATGGTGAAGGAATGCAAGAAATGTACAGGGTTTTCCTCTAAAAATCTGCCCCATTTGTGTGGTTGCTGTGGAGGGGCAGCGCTGAAGCGTTAATTGTCTTGAGTTTTACACAGCTGTATAAGCTAGCCATCAAAGAGTTTGAGACCTTTTTGAGTCGATCTGACAAATGGTTGCTCATTTATGGCAGAGGAAAGGCAAATAAATGGTTGTTTCAAAAACAGTATTTCTAATGTACTCTAGCTATATCAAAATAAAGTAAATTTTACAAAAAATGGTTCCTGCGCTGTATTTAAATTTTTCTGCATTTCAAACAGGGTCAGCCTTTCAAAAATGTAGAGAAATTTTAATACGGTGATGGAATCATTTCTTTCAAACACTGCTTGATTTTGACATTGCTGGGGAACAATAAAAGTGCTTTTTTGAAACAAGTTTGGCTTCGTCTGCCATGAATCAGCAACCATTGGTCAGATCGACTCAAACAAGATCTCAAACAACAAGTTGAAGCCTAGCCTATGCAACCGTGTCAAAATGGAGACAAATGAAGCTACATCGCCTCCACAGTGACCACACAAACGGGGCATATATTTTTGGGATGCCCTGAATAATGAAACAGTGTCAGAACATCTACGAAGTAAAAAGAAAAGAATTTAAACGAAGAATAGAAATACGTCCTACAAATCAATGAATTGCAAGTTAATGCATTTTACATCAAAAATTGTTAAACAAAATATTCCAAGAAGCAGAAAGTTATAAAATTATGCCATTCAATGAATTGATTCAATGAATTGCAAGTTAGTACAGTTTACATCAAAAATTGTTAAACAAAATATTCCAAGAGGCAGAAAGTTATAAAATGATGCACCAAATCTATGATTTAAGTGGGAAGGTAATAAAATATGTGTGATGCGAGACGGTATCAAGGCCTTACATTGAAGGACAGATGCTAAAGTAACCGAACGGAAAAATGTAAACATTAGAGGCATAAAATCGATATTCTAGTACTTCGAAAACTTCTGGGAAAGCAAACTAAAAAAGCAACATATCTCTCGAAAAAGAGAGCTATGACCACGCAAACAACCAAGCATATGAGTAGCCTTGTCATCATCATCATCATCATCATCATCATCATCATCATCATCATCATCATCATCATAATCATCATCATCATCATAATCATCATCATCCTCATCATCATCATCATCATCATCATCATCATCATCATCATCATCATCATCATCATCATCATCATCATCATCATCATCATCATC
>REGL01000018.1:334487-349133 GCA_004194395.1 Aurelia aurita complex sp. Pacific | reverse complement strand
GTTAGGCCATAATGGAAGGACCCCCCCCCTCCGGGCTTTCGTCCGATAATATTTAGCCGATACACTTTCGGTGAACAAATTTCATGCCAGGCCAAAACTGTCTAATGTTGGCAAAATAATTTTAAGCCTAATTCTTTGCGAATTTCGGCGAAATTTTGAAACTTTGAAAACCATAAAGTGCATTCAAAAATGCGTTCATATATCAAAACAAAATGGGTACGTAGGCAAACGAACAGCATTTTTCGGCGTTATGTAATATCGGCCTCCACCAAATTTAGGATAAACAAACTCTCAGAAACAACGATTGTCCAAAATTAGCTACTCAGAATGTTCCGTTTTTGTACCGGGTGCGCCAAAATAAACTATGCACGTTTGGCAGGCCACAATAAATCGTACACTGTGGACCGATTTTGAAGAATTATAACTTGATCTTCAGCAGAAAGCCTGAATTAGATTCTAGGACTTTTTGCAAATTTTTCCGTTTTCAGTTTTTAGAGATAGAAGCGAGTTTCTTAAAATGCTCGTTTCCGAAAGCATTGAAAACGCTCATAAAACGTCTTTTAAATTTTAAAAGATTCAACATGAATGAACAAAGAGAAAACGTTTTCAGGGGGATTTGGGGGTTTAGTACGAGCTCTCGTAAAGCAGATTACGATTGATCGATTTCTAAATCGCAAATCACCGCGAACAAGTTCTCTCGATTAAGTTGTCCATTCAAGTCGATTATTGAGAAAAATTGGATCGATGTTTTTTGATCGTTTTCAGTGTTTCCGAAAACTAAAATTTTAGGAAACTCGCTTCTAGCTCTATAAACTGAAAACGAAAAAAAATTCCAGAAATCCCATTGTCTAATTGAGGCTTTCTGCTAACGAGTCATAAATCCTCAAAATCGGTCCAGTGTACGATTTATTGTGGACTGCCAAATGTGCATAGTTTATTTTGGCGCAGCCGGTAGTTTAACTCCAGTGCGCGAAATTCCTCTCGCAAAAAATGCTAGCTGTTCATAAAAGCGATTCCGCTTGAAAGCTGACTGATTGGAGCGACGTTGCTTGTCAGTGGTAAACTGAAGTTGTGGGTTTTAGACCCAAGCGCTGGGATCGCAGAAGAAGAGAAGACCTCATTGCGATTGCGACCCCTTGTCATGATGCTCAAGTGGTGGGGCTCTACCTGTGATCGAACCCTGTCCGCCTGACTGTTCTGGCAGAATATTCAGAGGCTTACACAACCACGCTCCTCCGCAGCGTCCTAATAATTTGACTTTGTCAGTCCTTGTGTCATAAATTTTTTTATTTTCACAATGTCTTTACTTTCACAATTGATTTTATAGCAGTTTCTATGTGTAGTCATTTTGCGAAATCCGACACAAAAGGAGTAGGCGCTGCGAAGGAGCGTGCTTACACTACTGCGTCACCATAGTTTCAAGCAGTCCGTGTTCACAGGTCCTTTGGTCATAATGATTCTGGCTTTTACTACCTGTCATTATCTAATGTGTAACGCTTAACGCAGGTGACTCCCAGCAGGATTCTGCGATAAGATAGACTACCATATCGACTTCTGCTACTAATGGTTATCTTTTATAGCACCAACCTTACACACATGTTATTCACAGAGAAGTTTTCGGGCAGAAACAGCGGGATATGGAGTCAAGATTTTCTTGTGACCCAGGGATTGCTTGAATAATTTTGAAAACAACTTCGGCATAAAGAGGTACCGTAAAAATTTGAAGAAGTGTGATTTCGTTCTGTAAACTGAAAATTTATCGAACAAAACAGTAGACTCACTGCATGAGCCCATGTATTCGTTACATTCTCCACTTATATCTGCATCAAATATGCACGTTCATAGAAGACTAAAGTATTCAGTTTACTGCAGGAAATTGAAACCATATTGTCAGTCTAACAGAGCAAATTAATTTGCAATTTTCTAAGGAAAAGCTCTTAGCTTGCACTACCTTTTCTATTCCTCGCGTCAATCAAAGTAATGAAATTAACAATGCAATTAAGTTGCTAAATTAAGTTGAACTCTTCTTCAAATGCTACTATTCTTTCAACATGTTAGCAAGGTTTTACGGCCACTTGGATGTGTAAATTTTGCAAATGAAGCTTTCTTACAACTGGTATTGTATCGAGTTAAAGATTTCCCCGATTCACAATAGACATATTCCTTTTTTATATTCTAACAAAGAAATTTTCGTAAAGTTGAATTCACATATATTTTCAGTGCTCATAAAATAGCGAGATAAATCGGAAAACTACTTCGGTCTTTCAGCTTTTCACTAGAATTTGAATCATTCAAATCATTTCAATACCTTTGCTGAATTTTTGAAGGTGAGAACTTTTTTCTGGCCTATCTGATAGTAAACGCTGAACAGCATAGCATAGATCTATGCAAACTGCAACATAACTGCAACATAACTGCAACATAACTGCAACATAACCTATAACAAATGCAAGAATAGTGTTTTACCTTTGGGATCAACAATGCTCTTCACAACTTCAGATTGTGTTGGACTAAGCGTTCTTGTAAAATCTCTGGAACGAAAATAATGAAAAATTTTACAAAAATTGCTGGTTCAGTTCTTCACCTTGCTGGTTCAGGCCTTGCACAAATCAACATTCCTGACAAGAATTCTTGAACCATGTGAAAAATTGTAAATTTTTCCAAACGAGAATTCCTTGGCGGAAAACCATGTTAATGTGCCGATGGCCTGTACCATAGTGCAGATTTGTATGGTTAAATGTGGACTTTTATGACTTAATTCTTTCATTGACTTCAAATAAGAAAGATCAACAAGCACATCACTATACATGTATGTATGTATCAATTTGCCACAAGAATAATTAAAAGATTTAAAATATTTTAAGAGCTAAAGATAGATACATTATTACAATTTTCATACAAATTAAATAAATACCTATAAAAACACTCCTAATTGTAGTGGCAAGGATAGCATTAAATGGTCGAATTGACCTTATTATTTCCATAATGGTCCCCTCAGGAAATGAAAGATTGTCAGGAAAAAAACAAAAAACAAAAACAAACAAACTGAAACTATAAACTTTAAAGTGCTATTTGATGAAACACGTCTGAATCGCGAGTGTAAGAGAGCATATGAGATGTCAGTAGAGCACATATACATCATCTTCCTCTCTCTGTATATTTTGGAAAAAAATTTCTTTAATCTTGTGTTTAAATGTGTTGATATTGTTTGCGGATTTTAAATCAGATGCTGGACTATTCCATATTGTTGGCCCTAGGTAAGATAGACATTTCTGGCCTGTGTTGTTTTTACCAAATGGGACGTTTAATTTAAACTTAGACCTTTGTGTTATTGGACTGTTGTCAACTGGATGGAATATTTCGTCAGCATAAGCTGGAGCAGTTCCTTTAAAAAAATGTCCTTATATTTACACAGATATTTTGATTTATTCTGTGCTTTTAAATTCAGATAGAAACGCATGCATTTGATTTGTGCCAATTGGATTTTTTTGGACAGCCGCTTACCCAACATTGGGTACCATGAGGTGCATGCATAATCAAAGTGAGGTTGAATAAGGACATTTAAAAGCAACCTGAATGAACAAGAGTGAAATTTGGTTTTCAAACCTTGTTCCAGAAGCTGCTCTTTCTTGTAAAAGCTTGACAAATAGTTTGATCTGCTCTGTCAAATTCTTCCTGACATTTGCAGGCTCTAGAAGTGATTTCACTGCAATTAAAAAAGAAATTCAGTTAGATTTAACCCTTAATGGTGGAAGGTTTTTGGATATGCAATTCTGCAGGGGGTCCAAAACAGCGTCTAACTTCTAAATTTAAATAAATCAGAAGGTATTTGGATTGATATGAACCAGATGTGATATTTGAAAGCTCAGACATTCAATTTCCTGCTGAGTCTCTTGCAGTTCAAATTTGGCAAATTCTAATAAATCAAGGAGTCTTTAAAGTTGTGGCTAATTTTTGTGTGTTTTTACCTTTGCTTTACGATTCAGTTCAGTTCAGTTCATATATTTTAAATCCACAACATACAATTCACAACTTACTCTACCAACAGATAACTAAACTAGAAGGAAATAAGATACTACAGGTATTAATACATTGATACGGACAATTAATACAATATACAAATACAGAGAAATGAGATAAATTGTATGGAGTGAATTACTTAAAGGAGGAGCTCTCTCAATAGGTAAACTAATCAAAGAGAGAGCCCCCCCCCCCTATCCTATCATAATTTTAAATGATTATGGTTGCATTTAAATAACTCAAGAACTCTATGCAATTGATTTTCATACAAAAATAGTTCAAAATTATTGATTGGCCTTGTTCAGTAAGTAAATTTTCAGTTGCTTTTTGAATGATATTTTCGATGGAGCATTTCGAAGTTCCACAGGTAATGAATTCCAGAATTTAGCACTAAGATATCGAATTGACTTTAGACCATATTGAAGACTGTTCATTCAAGGTAAGTATAGATCACCTTGACTAGCCTATCTAGTGGAATATTGATGAACAGATGAGTTGAATAGNAATACAGAGAAATGAGATAAATTGTATGGAGTGAATTACTTAAAGGAGGAGCTCTCTCAATAGGTAAACTAATCAAAGAGAGAGCCCCCCCCCCCTATCCTATCATAATTTTAAATGATTATGGTTGCATTTAAATAACTCAAGAACTCTATGCAATTGATTTTCATACAAAAATAGTTCAAAATTATTGATTGGCCTTGTTCAGTAAGTAAATTTTCAGTTGCTTTTTGAATGATATTTTCGATGGAGCATTTCGAAGTTCCACAGGTAATGAATTCCAGAATTTAGCACTAAGATATCGAATTGACTTTAGACCATATTGAAGACTGTTCATTCAAGGTAAGTATAGATCACCTTGACTAGCCTATCTAGTGGAATATTGATGAACAGATGAGTTGAATAGAAAGAAGTTGTGAAAGCAACTAGGTGAAGTTTTATTAACAGAGTCAAAGACAAAGGTTAAAAGATGAAGTTCAAATATCTCAGAACGATTGTCTAACTTTACATTGATATTTACTGTTGGTAAGTCAAACTACATAGCTTTCTTATTCGTTGGAATGAAGACTGCTGGTTTCCTTATTTGAAAATGAGTACTTGAACAACTAGAAACCTAATTGCGGTTACTACTGTAGTAAGGGGTACCCCCAATGCAATGCAGTAATGGATTATCCAAAAGTGGACAAAGTTGTGGAAAAGAACATATTGCTTGGTTTTGAATGAATAATAACAGAGCAAAGAGAGCACAAAATATAAACAGCAGCCACATCTAGGAGGAACCCCCTGGTTTCTTGAAATTTAATTCAATGTTCAATTTCTGTGGGTTTAGAGCTGCATATTCAATGATCCCATTGATGAACTGTTTTAGCTCTTTCATGAACTTTTTCAAATATATTCTGTTTTCAGAAAACTTTCGGTAGAAAACAAATGTGCAGAAATGAACTAATCACTCAGATTTAAGTTATGCATTGCGCAATACTGTAGATATTTGCAGTTTGAATTTTTATTAACTAGCGCTCTTTTTCTTTTACTTCAATTGCAGCTCAAAGGGGGAAACTTTGATTTTGAGACACAAATGCAATCTTTGTCATAAGCAAATACTGTAGGTATGTGTTTGGGAAACCATACATATGATTTTGTTCCAGGGAGCTGTGGCTGCAAATCATCATTTGACCTGTTGAAAATATTTATGACTACTGATAAAAGTTTTTTGATTTTTGTAAGAAATTTTGAAAACATGACATCTTCTATCAACCTTCATCATTGAGATTTCTTGCAATTTGACATCAGTAAAGACATCCTTTAGAAGATCTAGAAATGCCAATGACATGACTACCTATTATTCTTTAGACTTTCTTTCTATAGCATATTGTAAATACAAACTTTGAAAACGTGTTCTGGTTTTGTTGCCTGATCACATTCTTTTTAATCCATTGATTTATCAACTTTGAATTGACTTTGCACTTAATCAATGAGACAGCAGGAAAACAGAGTTATGCAAGTTCTTGACCTCTTGGCAACCTATCACAGAACACAGGGGCAACAAGGAAGTAGATGATGGCAATTACAATCAAGCATGAAAGAAGATTGTGATAACATTTCATTGTACAACAAATAGAAAATTCTAAGAAGGCCAAAATTTAATGTCAAACATCTGACTCATATGTGTGATAAATCGCTCGCATTATCAGCCCCATGCATGTGCCGATGTATGCTGGTGCGATCGCATGCATCAAACGGTGAAGACTACACCTGGTACATACCTTGATTTTGATTGTCAGTTTTATCCCTGAAATCTCTCCATATTTCTAGCAGAGTGTCTACCTAAAATGAAACGTTGAAAGTAGAATCAGAAAGAGTCCATTCTTTGCAATTCCCCTGTCTTCCCTTGGCTAGATCTTGAGCAATCCATGCAAATCCTGGATTTGCATTGAGCAATCATGAATTGCAATTTATGATGAGATAGACTTGCCTTCATGATCGCAAGCTGCCTCAAATTCTGAAAACAATCGCATAGTTGTCCAATTTTCTGGAACATATAAACATGGCAAAAACAAGTGAGCCAAGAAAATTTGTCAGGCAAAATAATGTACTTGAGCTGATGGCAGTTTTTCAAGAAATGTTTTGAAGCTAAAGAACCAGATTAAACCATTATTCCATGCTATTTTCATTGAAATTGCAATTAAAAAATATTGATCTCAAGAAACACCAAAAATCTATAATCTCCTAGTGTTAGTACTGTATAACGTTTCTTGCTTCAGAACTAAATCAAAGGAATATTGGATTTTCATCAAAAACGGAACCAAGAATTTTCCAGTCATATCCACAGCTAACTCAAACCCTGCATGGCTCTTGGCAGCTTCCAACATGTGCAGCGAAATTTAGTATTGCGATTAAAATTTCTTTGCACCATTCCACAGAAAATAATGCCTTTAACAAAGGGCTAAATTTAAAACACAGACACCTGGACCAAATGAGAACAATAGTCCACGGTTTCTTGTCCGCGCTTTAGAATTTCACACTGGTACAAATCTAAAATGCAGACAATGATTTCGTGGACCAATGTTCAAAAACAACAAATTTAAACGTTCATTACCTAATTTTCCGTGTTTCTCTAAAGAAAACAAATGTGTCTCTTTTGCATCATTTCTCTCGTATTGTACTTAAATACTGTTCTTTGAATGTGATAAAAGCGAGGCTGGGAAAAGTATTCACAATGACATAAAAGCTTTAATGAAGAGAAGGCGTTAAAGGCTTTTCTGCATAAGGGAAGTATAACGACTGCTAAAAGATCACTTGAAGTGTCAAGTGGAATAAATATTCATTTAATCATTGTCCCCATTTTAGATTTAACAAGTGTGAAATTCTAAAACCCGGAAAAGAAAACTGCAGACAAGTTTATGACTTGTCTGAAAATCCTGAATGTCTGTAATAAAGCTAGTAACAAATAGAAGAAGGATAAATGATTGAGAACTGATTGAAGGAATGTATTTTTTGATTCCCTCGGCTGGTTTGACATCGCCTATCTGTACCTTGGTTCATTCTTCCATGGCCACCTCCACCTGCATGCAATCTCTATAAAAGGTGCAACAGATTCCAAGAACAGCATTTGTGCAATATGAGAGAAATGATGCAAAGAGAATGTTTACTTCGGAGAAACGAGGAAAATTAGGTAACAAACATTTAAACTTGTTTCATTTGAATGGTCCGAAATATCATTGTCCGCATTTTAGATTTTTACCAGTGTGAAATTCAAAAATGCCTATGAGAAAATGATGGACTGTTGTTCTCATTTGGTCCCTGTGTCCGTGTTTTAGACCTGTCCGGGCCAGGCTGGTCCTTTAACAAGTACTAATGATCCTTATTAATTGTGATCTTTATTAATATTATATGAAGTAATGGTGATCTTTATTGATATTATTAGACTTTTTATAACGCNTTAGATTTACCAAGTGTGAAATTCTAAAACCCGGAAAAGAAAACTGCAGACAAGTTTATGACTTGTCTGAAAATCCTGAATGTCTGTAATAAAGCTAGTAACAAATAGAAGAAGGATAAATGATTGAGAACTGATTGAAGGAATGTATTTTTTGATTCCCTCGGCTGGTTTGACATCCCCTATCTGTACCTTGGTTCATTCTTCCATGGCCACCTCCACCTGCATGCAATCTCTATAAAAGGTGCAACAGATTCCAAGAACAGCATTTGTGCAATATGAGAGAAATGATGCAAAGAGAATGTTTACTTTGGAGAAACGAGGAAAATTAGGTAACAAACATTTAAACTTGTTTCATTTGAATGGTCCGAAATATCATTGTCCGCATTTTAGATTTTACCAGTGTAAAATTCAAAAATGCCTATGAGAAAATGATGGACTGTTGTTCTCATTTGGTCCCTGTGTCTGTGTTTTAGACCTGTCCGGGCCAGGCTGATCCTTTAACGTACTAGTGATCCTTATTAATTGTGATCTTTATTAATATTATATGAAGTAATGGTGATCTTTATTGATATTATTAGACTTTTTATAACGCCCCAATCCAGTCTGCAGAGTATGGCACTTTTCAACGAGATCTCCGGTGTGCAACGAGAAATTTCTTTTGTTCTCTATTTTCTAATTTAAATAGCCTATTGAAAATCTCCGGTGTGCAAGTGCTATACTCTGCACACCTGGCCCCAATAATGCCGCCCAAGAAATATAAAAATCGAAAGTCACAGGTCAGACTGCAATATTTAATTTCTGTATGGGGAAGTTTTACAGGTTTCTTTATTTTCTAAAAATAGGTCATTATTTTGACAAAAAGAATGGGCCGCCTCTGTTTTGCAAAGCAAGGCAAACTTTTCAAATTCAATCTGGGCCACTACTTCTTCTCAATTTCTTTTTGCTGGCAATTTTTACCTCTTGATGAAGATCAACAGTTTCTTCAATTAATGAAGATCCGATAATTTTCTTTATTTCTGATTGTTCTTCATCGATCGTGTTTCCCTGAATCAATGACCAAATTGAATCTCTTGCTTCAAATGCTTCAACTGGCCTACTTCTTGCACATTCCTCTGCTGACATTATTCTGCATCATCTGTGTTTGAAAACTCTTCCACTTAAATCAAGCTGTCTTCTAGGACATCTCTAAAGCCTTTGGGACAATCTTGAGCTCACAGTTCCTTTATTTCCTCCTCAAATAATGGAGTTCTGCGAATGAATTTCCATCAAAATCTGCTTGAAGAAAACTTTAGCGCCATTGGAAACGAGAGCCCTGTTGTAACAGCCTCATTCTAGCATCGAGGTTCTTTTCTACAATCCATCAATCAATCAATCAATCAATCAATCAATCCTCAATGTTCGCAAACAATTCTAAACACCTTTGGGAACAAAATTTTACAAAATTTCTGAAACATTAACCCAGTTCCCGTGGGGCTGCAAGTCCTAGTGGGGAAAGTGCATGAGTGCCCCTGAATTCTAAAATAAAAGCATTTCCCTGCAAATGTCTTGCTTAGCTAAACGATGGGGGCGGGGGACTAAAATGCGTTAATCTAAATTCCACATCATATAGCGTCGAGATTTCATGACACAATTTTACTGAATTTGTTGTGTTACATGTCGACATTCATTCGCTTTAGAACACTGGGGACTTTGCTTGATATTCCTTCCGAAACGACATGCTGTAAATGCCTGTAACTGTAAATGAACAGTGTTGAATAAAAATCTTTTCGCTCTTCATTGCTATCTCATTGTGAAACCGCTCAGCGAATGGTAGCCTAGTGCGTGGCATGGTACATTTCTATATTCAAAAGTTAAAATCATTTGAGGAAAGCTATGAATTATTGAGTTGAAAATTTATCTTAAGTAAACTATTTTCTGTAATTGTTGCTGAGCGATGCTGGATGCCGGATAATGTATGTAAAGTAACAAAAATAACATCCTTTGCAACAGTGAATACCTTGCTTAACATTTCATAATCTTGGCAATCATAGAAAAACGCAGTTTCACCTGCATTCATTTCGCCGCGTTCACTGTAACTTACTTTCAATTACTTGTGGTGTGCCACAAGGTTCTGTACTGGGCCCACTACTTTTTCTTATCTATATCAATGATCTACCAAATACCCCCCCCCCCCAAATGCTTCTGAGACATTTAATTTCATTTAATTTATCTCTTTGCTGATGACACAAACATTTACCATTCATCCAAAAATTTATCCAATTTGATTAAAATTTTCAACAAGCAACAGATCCGTAAAGAAATGGCTTGATACCAATAAATTATCATTAGACATTGATAAGGCAAACTATATTATCTTTCATTCCCATCTGATTCTGATATCAAAATAGGGAAGAAGCATATTAAAAAAGCTAAGTTTGTTAAGTTCTCAGGTCTCCTCCAGGATGATCATCTAAGTTGGAAATACCATCTCAGTGAACTCACTAGAAAATTAGCTCGAACAAGTGGAATGTTTTTCAAAATTAGGAACTTATTTCCATCAGATGTTTTACTTTGCTTGTACAATGCTCTGTTTCTGTCCTTCTTACAATATGGTCTGATCGTTCGGGGTCAAATATATGAATTAGAGAAAAATTCAGCAAACAAGTGATGAATAACATATTTTCGTTCTTCTGGGAGAGAAAATTTAAATACATAAGCAATTTCCAACTAGAAAAATTTCTCAGATTCACTTATCGTCAATTTTGAAAGTTTTCTGCATGTAAGCTTAAAGCAGATAAGAACTTCAAGAACAGAATCTCTGCAGTAAACAAGAGGGAGAAAAAGATATGTTTGGCCTTCTGGGAGAGAAAATTCGAATATATAGGCAATTGCAAAAAAGGTACATTTCCTCCATCCACATTCAACGGTGGCTGCAACAGTATCATTCAAGTTGTGAAGGAGATAACCACTGAGAGAATGGAATCTTGCAGTAAATAAGTGGGAAAATAACATATTTTTGGGACAGGAAATTTCAAAATATAGGCAATTTCAAAGGAACTACACTTTCCATCTGCGTTCGAAGTCGTCTGAAACAGTTATTTTCATTCAAATTGTGAAGCAGAGAGGCACTGAGTGGACGGGATCTCTACAGTAAACAAGTGGGAGAATAACATATTTTTGGCTTTTGGGGGAGAAATTTCAAAAAGAGACTAATCTATATGAAATAAAACATGACCTAACTTTAAGGACAGAAAAGTAGGAATCAATAGTTAATATTGTTAATTATTCTAACAAATCCCCTTAGTAGCGTCTACACAGTTGTAACTTATTCATTTCAAGCAACAGGAGTCTAGCAACGAGATGATGAGATAATCTACAGTACAGCTGAATTTGTTGATTTCCTATTTGACGTGTATTCGTTGACCTAGGACTATTCTAATATCATTACAATTTATCTATAGAAGAAGTGCTCTCCCGCTAAATATTGCCCAAAACATTGCGAATTAGCCCATTGAGCGCTAACCACGACCGCTTCTACAAAAGCACCGCGTTCACATTCAAAGGCGATTCAAAGAAGCGATGTTGAGATAAGATCTATGAGAAAAAAGCCATCCCAGGGTGCAACTGAATCAATCTTATATGAATTATTTTAATTTATACTGGCGTCCTTATGTTATGTTTAAATGAAGGCCTCTCGCAGGTCTAACTAATCTGGATTACAAAATGGCGTCTCTATAATTTTCTTATATGGAGATGCTTTCTTTGAAGTTCACAGGAGTTCTTAATGATCACTTTTGTTGTTAAGGGTATGCATTTAACAAATGCATTTCTTATTACCAAGTGCAACCCTGGCGAGCCAATAAATGGCTTTTGTCTTTTCTGACATGCAGAATCGTGAATCATCCACAAACTTCAGCAAACGAAGCGTTGTTTTGTAAAAAAAGAAAAACCTGTTTTCGGTTCACTTTTCAGTTATTTTAATTTAAGATTCCACATACATACAATTTGGTAAGAAGACAACAATAACAACCACAAACTACTATTATGCAAAAAATAGAAACAAATAACTGAAATTTGAAAACTACAAAACAGAAAACGCGGAAAAAAATTGTTGCTGCTGATAAGGCCTCAACAGCAAAAGTTAGAGGGACTTATGCAATGAGTCTAGGCAAAAGCTTCAACAATATAAACAATGTAAGTATGAGTGTTTCAAACAAATGGCAAATAAACAAAAACACAATTATAATGAAAAAATTGTATGTAAAGGAATATTTTTAAAAGGAAGAGGTCTCTCAGAAGGTAGAGTACATTTGGTATAAAAGAAAAATTTAGATTGATTGGAGCAAAACAGAAATTTCAGCCAAGGACAGTTTCTATTTGAGTTATGGTTAGGTGTCAAACTTTCATTTCGAAAAAGGATGCCGTTATAAAGCCCTGACCAAAAGGGCAAGTATTGTTTGCCAAACTTTTTAAGTAGACTCACGATTTAAATCATGCATCAGATTTCTTCAAGCAGATTTTTATTGTGTTACCAACATAAGACCAACATGTCAACTTAGGAATGAAATTTCGCTGTGAAAAATCGATGGCATTGTGCTCCAGTTACAAGGTTTTTTTGGAATTTTTCATCTCAGAATTCCTTTGAAATAGGACTAAAGTTATTGATCAAATTTGCTAAAACTGGTGAAAGAAATTACATCTGTATGAAAGCATAGGTTCCAAATCTTTAACTCGGCGTAAAAAGGTGGGTGTAAAATTTAATGACCTATTTCTTCTGATTGAATGGCTTGAAAGAAACTTTAGATACTTATCTATAATTCTACCGTTGGACTTTCCAGAAATTTTGAATATTTTTCAAAATTGCAGCGTATTTCAAATTTCAGCTCATTTGAGGATGTGACGTCATCAAATTTCTATATCATAAACCAGATGAGTGACAGACTTTTGTTTGATACCATATTGTAGGCATTCATGAACTATTATTTTCTTCGAAATTACTTCATGTTGCGTCAAACGGTTTAGAAATTACGATGGTTTTAAGTTTTTTTGAAAATTCTTGTTGAATTCTTGACAAAGAGGAAAACATTCTAACTCTGAAAATATTAAAGATTTCAGAAAAGTCCAACGGTATGATTATAGAGAAATAGCTAAAGTTTCTTTGAAGTCATTCAGTTCAAAGAAATAGATCACTCAATTTTACACCAGCTTTTTTAAAGATTTGGAACCTATGCTGTGTATGAAATTAAGGAGCAGGCTCAGCAAGGCATCAAATATTGAAAAAAACAGTGTACGATTGGTTTGGTTGATGCATTTTTCGTTTGATTTAATGACTTGAAAGGAACTTTAGGCACTTCGTCATAAGTGTATATTGGCAATTTTTAATATCTTGATTATTTTCAGAATTGCAGCGTCTTCTTGGTTTCAAACAGTTTTCCGGTTGTGACGTCATCAAATTGCTAAATCGTAAAAGATTTTATGTCAAGATGGATCCATGGTTTCTGGTAAGGCCAAACTTGATTTTCAGACAGTCTAACATTCAGCGTGCCTGCAAAGACCCTAGGTGACAATGAATAATTATCATGCCTTAACTTGGGCTTGGAGACATTGTGCTTGCATTCTTAGTGATACTTTCCTGAGGCAAACATTCTTTGTCCTGGTTTTGGACAGTTTGTGCAGGAGTTCCTGGTGAGCAATGATTGATCGTTGTTGTTGTTGTTGTCGTTGCTGTTGTTGTTGTTGTTGTTAAGACAGAGAGCTCTCGTAATAAGTCTAGCCTGTTCTCTTAAACGTGATAAAATTAGTGAAAGGTATTAAAAGTTGAGGAGAAAATATTGGCAAGAGCGTAATCGCATCAGAAAGATGTTTAAACCACATACCAATAGATCGTTGTTGTTATTGCTGTAGCTATTGCTGTTGTTGTTATTGTAAAGGGAAGCAGAGAGCTCTTGCCCTAAGTCCAGCCTGTTCTCTGAAACGTGATAAAATTAGTGAAAGGTATTAAAAAATGAGGAGAAAATATTGGCAAGAGCGTAATCGCATCAGAAAGATGTTTAACCACATACCAATAGATATAAAATGACCCAAATTCGTTTTCTTTAGTGTTTATTTACAATTTAATCCTTTGAAAATTCTATCATCACATAATGAGCCATATTGTCGTATGAATGTGTATATCTAAATCTGAAAGCTTAATAAATTATGCATACCTTAAGTACCTTAATGAACACAGAAAATGACCTATTATTTCTCAGTAAGGAGTTCTGACACCTGTTCACCATTTTAAGGATCTGGAACCTAGAGTTCGCTTGACTTGATTGGTTGAAAATTGACAGGCATCAAAATAGAGTGAATCAAGCCATTTTTATGCTCATCGACCTCCTTTAATTTTCATTTTAACAAACTAAGTTTTAATTAGTTACACATTCGTGGGGATATGAAGCGCTGAACCTTTTTATTTTAACCCGTTGTGCAGAGTGCCAGAATGTCTTTGAAAGCTCGGACATTGTCGGCAGGAGATTTTACTTTTCCATTGAACTCACAGGAATCCTCAATTTCCGATGTAGACATACAAGAAAACTTTGTACTTGAAACTTTTTGACAAGATGTTAAATAGAACCTGGAAACGCTTACAAGTAATAACATCAGTGAAGGCATTGAGCTGTCTTTGCACTACAGTAGAAACCCGCATAAAAGAACCTATGTTTTTT
>REGL01000018.1:319953-334364 GCA_004194395.1 Aurelia aurita complex sp. Pacific | reverse complement strand
CAAGGTTCTTATAAAAACAGGTTCTTTTATGCGGGTTTCTACTGTACATATGTTTCGCAGCAGTGTGCAAATTTTCTTCTAGTCAATCAATCATAGAATCGATTATTTCAAGCTATGAAAAACACTTTGGTAATAATACGACACAAGCAGAGGAACATGCCTTTTTGAAAGTTTTGAAGAGATATGAATAGCATAGAATGACCAAGTTCTCGCAGAGGCAAACTCTAAGGGAAAATTTGCAATTGAAATTTCTTCGATGAATCTGCATGTGGGCTAGATATCTCTTGTTTGAATAGTCTTTTGCCAATGCATTTTTTGTGTTCAGGCCCCTGAAAAATGCTGTGAAAGGCACGTTTATGGAAATTAACAACTAAAGATGAATAAAAACTCGAGGAAGTTGCCAGAAGATCCATGCAACTACTATTCAATCTATTTCTAAATGATTTGGAACACCTATTTCTAAATTACCCAGGAAAGCCTTCCGTTGGTCGTTATCTATTGCTCCTTTCAATGGCAAATTCTTCCCAACAGGGGCATTTTCCAACGATCTAAAGTTTCTTCCCTTGAAGTAAAAGCCATCAAATTTTTTATCATAGGATAGAGCCTCTACTTCACACGAGATAGAGCTCATGTGTGAAGAAATTGACTAAACACTCATGAATTAGAAATAAGAAGGTAAACCCGACTTTTCACCTTAATCACGCTTGGCAAAATATTTTGAGAATCCTCACAGAAATGGGGAGAAATTCAAGAAAACAGATTTCTTCTCATTGAAGGATGCATGGCATTCTTAAGTAGCAACATCAAAACATTGAGCTGTCTTTGATCTTGGCATCTATCAGAAATTGCTGCCAGGAGACATAACACATAAACCATATTAAATTTCCACATCAGAAGAAGGAAAAATTCAGCTCATATATAAAGAGGATCGCAAGCAAATTGTTAAGTGTATTTGAAACAGTCGCCATGTTCATTTACAGAAGTCCGTGGCTTTCAATGAAAACAACAGGGGGTAAGCGAAACATTTATAGAACCCATTACTAATTAATTTAACCAATAAGTATAGATAATACCAAACTTCAGACCATATTTTGGCTAAGTCTAATCACAATGACCTGTGCATGAAATTTGAGTTTATGGAAAACAAACTTTAATAAAAACATGAATGAAAGCAATCAATAAAAACACGAAAGCAACGATAAAGATGAAAGAAAACGAAGAGAAACAATGAAGTTAAACTACTTTAAGTAAATGAAAAGATCAAGGTGCATAGCATGTAGACGAAATTGAGAATCGTGCAGGAGAAGAGTTTGAAGGAGAAGAGGTCATAAAACGATTCCTGTTTCAAAGGCTCCCTAGATAATAAGACAATGATATTGCCGACTATTTTAATTCATCGTCGACATCCTCAAATCCATTCAAGATTTACCTGACTGAGATCGGCCAATCCGTTCTTGAGTTATGATGGATTTTCACAAGAAATCTTTAAAACAAGCCTAAAATGACGACCAAATTTCCCCAAGATTTCGGCCTTACAGCAATGACTTCAACGCGTTTTAGCATGTGTTATCACCTTGAGAGGATGAAATTCCCTGGGATAATTTTGTATGTCCCCACGGATGGCCGTTTCATCCCCTAAAAAGGATAACACGTGCTAAAGCATGTACAAGTCATTGCTGTAAGGTAGGATTATAAGGGAAATTTGATCGTGATTTTTTTCCGTTTTTGAAGTTTTCTTCAAGTGCCTCTCTCGAGAAGATTCCTAATTATTTTCAGAACGGATTGGCCAATTTAAATAAGGTAAATTTGAAAATTTATTTGTACATGTCTACGATCAAATGACATGCTTGCCAATATTATTTTCTCGAGTTTCAGGGAGCAGTGGACATTTAAACAGGGATCGATTTNTAAGGAGGCCATTGGCCTATTAAACCCTTTAGCGTTCGTTTTAAGCGTATTCATAGTTGTACTTCTTGTTACCGCAAAAATCGTCATATAATTTCTCAAACTCTATAACTGACTTCGCATTGACTATGGTTGCTGGTAAATTGTTCCATTCGTTTATGACTCTGTTTGAGAAATAGTTCTTCCTCAGGCTCGACGATGAAGCAAACTTGAAAAGCTTGAGATTGTGTCCTCTCGTAACTGAAGTACTTCGTTCAAAAAATACTTTGCTATCAGTATCGATCATGCCGTGTAGTATTTTGAAAGTTGTAATCATATCTCCACGTCTTCTTCTATAGCTTAATGTTGGGAGATCGAGGAAAAGTAAGCGTTCCGTGTACGATTTGTTTTTGAGTTCCTTCACCAACTTTGTTGCTCGTCTTTGCACCGATTCTAATGTCTTAATTTGTTTTACTTTACATGGATTCCAAACTGGCGCACAGTATTCAAGGATTGGCCTAACTAGGCTTTTGTAAAGAGCATTGAAGGTCTCTTTGTTGACGAATTTCATGGTTCTTTTAATGGACGCTAAAACACCGCTAGCTTTTTTTGCGATTTCTGCGATGTAGCTATAACCATAAAACTATTCCTGTTTCAAAGGCTACTGCTCCCTAGATAACAAGACAATGATATTGCCGACTATTTTAATTCATCGTCGACATCTTCAAATCCATTCAAGATTTACCTGACTGAGATCGGCCAATCCGTTCTCGAGTTATGACGGATTTTCTCAAGAAATCTTTAAAACAAGCCTAAAATGACGACCAAATTTCCCCAAGATTTCGGCCTTACAGCAATGACTTCAACGCGTTTCAGCATGTGTTATCACCTTGGGAGGATGAAATCCCCTGGGATAATGTTGTATGTCCCCACGGATGGCCGTTTCATACTCTAAAAGGATAACACGTGCTAAAGCATGTACAAGTCATTGCTGTAAGGTAGGATTATAAGGGAAATTTGATCGTGATTTTTTCCGTTTTGAAAGTTTCTTCAAGGGCCTTTCTCGACAAGATTCCTAATTATTTTCAGAACGGATTGGCCAATTTAATAAGGTAAATTTGAAAATTTATTTGTACATGTCTACGATCAAATGACATGCTTGCCAATATTATTTTCTCGAGTTTCAGGGAGCAGTGGACATTTAAACAGGGATCGATTTTTGCTCATCCTGTAGTAAAATCTCAAATGAAGGTAACTTGAATGTATCAAACACGAAGCGAAATCAAGCATGCTTCTCTTTACTGCTTCTTCAATTGAAAGAAAAGGCCAAGGTGCAGTGTAGAAAAAAGAATCTAAAACAATAACATCTTGATTTTGAAAAATTGAAATAGAGTCAATAGAACCATACCGGGTGAGTCAATAAAAAGGGCCGGCGTGTGAAAAATGCTGCTCCCTCAATATCAAAGCAATAATATTGAAAACTGTCTTATTTTATTCCCGATATGTCCAATAAGGTTCAGTAATTTACATGGCTTTAATTGGCCATCCTTTCCCATCGGTATGAGAGATTTTCTACAGAAAGCCCCTCTCGAAAACCTGCAAAAACGAAGGAAAACAACAAACAACATTTCCCTTTGTTTTCCTTCCTAGCAATAATGACACTCGCATGCAGTCGTGCATTTTGTCCTCTTGGGAGAATGGAATCTCCCTGAATAAGTTATTCACACTAGGGGAAGACTTTTTCATTCCCCCAAGAGGATAGCACGTGCTAAAGCGTTCCCAAGTCTTTGCTGTAAGGTAAACACATCAGGGAAGCTTGCTTATGATTTTAGCATGTTTTTCAAGGTTTCTCGAAGAACATCTTTTTTAGAAAATCCCTTGTAAAATTTTAACGGAGCGACCGATTTCAGCCAAGAAAAATTCTGAAAGTTATTAAACATGTTAGCTATTCAACTAAATATTGCAAAATATCATTGCTTATATATTCAGGGAGCAGCAGCCATTCAAACGCTGGGCCATTTTTATGACTCACCCGGTATGATAGAATGAAAAAGTGTATCCAGGAAGATTATAGTCGCGAAAATATAAAGAAAAACTGAATTATTTGATTACTGAATTACTTTTAAAGATACAGAGCGAATGAAAACGATTGAAAAGAAGCAAAGTATGAGAGTTGAAGTTTAGCGTGAAAAAGAAGTAAACTTGAAAGAAGTTCTTATCTCAAGAAG
Source organism: Aurelia aurita complex sp. Pacific (assembly GCA_004194395.1). Classification (NCBI taxonomy): domain Eukaryota; kingdom Metazoa; phylum Cnidaria; class Scyphozoa; order Semaeostomeae; family Ulmaridae; genus Aurelia; species Aurelia aurita complex sp. Pacific. The sequence goes on along the minus strand of REGL01000018.1, from coordinate 330,252 downwards.
GAGCGCATTTTGGAAGAAATGAATTGAGGAAGAAAGGAATTAAAAAACTTCATAGCAAAAGGTAAGGCTCAGTAAACAGAAGGCATGTGAATAAATACAGAGGTAGAAGACAACATGAAACGTGCAGATAAGATAAGAAATAATGAATTATATTCAAGGAAAATCACATATCTAAAAAAAGGAGCGCAATTTGGAAGAAATGAATCGAGGAAGAAACGAATTGAAAGAATTCATAGCAAAGGGTAAAACTCAAGAAAAAGAAGGCATGAGAACAAATACAGAGATGGAAGAGAAAATGCAATGTGCAGATAAGATAAGAAATGATGAATTATATTCAAGGAAAGGCATAAATCTAACGAAGGAGCGCATTTTAGAAGAATAGAATCGACGAAGAAAGAGTTAAAAACATTTATAGCAAAACATAAAACTCAAGAAAAAGAAGCATGAGAATGAACACAGAGATTGAATACAACATGCAATGAGCAGATAAGATAAGAAATAATGAATTATATTAAAGAAAGCCATATATCTAACGAAGGAGCGCATTTTGGAAGAAATGACTCGAGGAAGAAACGAATTGAAAGAATTCATAGCAAAAGGTAAACTCAAGAAAAAAGAAAGCATGTGAATAAATACAGAGATAGAAGACAACATGAAACGTGCAGATAAGATAAGAAATAATGAATTATATTCAAGGAAAGGCACATATCTATAGAAGGAGCGCACTTTGGAAGAAATGACTCGAGGAAGAAACGAATTGAAAGAATTCATAGCAAAGGTTAAAACTCAAGAAAAAGAAGGTGTGAGAATAAATACAGATATGGAAGACAACATGCGATGTGCAGATAAGATCAGAAATAAGGAATGATATTACAGGAAAGGCATTTATCTAAAGAAGGAGCACATTTTGGAAGACATACATTGAGGAAGAAACGAATTGAAAGAAATCATAGCAAATGGTAAAAGTCAAGAAAAGGAAGGTATGAGAACAAATACAGAGATAGAAGATAACATGCAATGTGCAGATAAGATAAAAATGAAGAATAATATTCAAGGAAAGCCACATATCTAAAAAGGAGCGCATTTTTGAAGAATAGAATCGAGAAAGAAAGGAATTAAAAACATTTATAGCAAAACATAAAACTCAAGAAAAAGAAGCATGCGAATGAACACCGAGATTGAATACAACATGCAATGTGCAGATAAGATAAGAAATGATGAATTATTTTAAAGAAAACCAAATATCTGAAGAAGGAGCGCATTTTGGAAGGAATGGATCGAGGAAGAATGGAATTGAAAGAATTTATAGTAAAGTGTACAACTTAAGAAAAATGAAGATGCGAGAATGAACACAGAAGATGGAAGATCTGACATAACGTGCAAATAAGATAAGAAGTACACAAATGATATTAAAGGAAATTCATTTATCTAAAGAGAGAGCGCTTTTTAAAAGAAGCACATCAAGGAAGGAAGGAAGTGGAAGTTTAAAAGTTATAGCAAAGGGTAAAACTCAAGAAAAGGAGGACACGATAATTGATGCAGATAAGATAAGAAGTAAAGAGTGCTGCTCAAAGAAATGCATTCATCTAAAGAAAGAGCACATTTTGAAAGAAATGCATTGAAGAAGCATGGAATCGAAAATGTCATACAGTAAAAACCCGCATATAAGAACCACCCACTTATAAAAACCTAAGGCCTAAAACGTTCTAATTTCACCCCATTACAGAAGAATCTATTCATCCTGAAATTCAAGGAAGGTTCTTATCTTTAAAACAGTTAAATGTACACTACTGGTTGGTAATATGTGATAAACTATTTTAAGAAATTTAGCCAAATACTTAAGTAGATACAAAACATAAAAAATTCCTTGTATGAATATGATTGATACAGATAACTTATCAGATAAGGCTAGGTAGATAAGGTTGTTCTTTATAAAATTGTGTCACGATAGTGAGTACCTGAAAACGTTGTTTTCTTATATTTGCCCTAAATTCATGACGATCTGTAATTAATTCTTTTGATAAGAACCTATTTAAGAACCTTGCATCCTGTTTTCAAGAATAGTACCATATGCATAAGAACCTAAACAGGGTGATTTCAAAATGTAAAGATCTTATATGCGGGTTTTTACTGTAGCAGAAGTTACACAAAAAGAAAAGATGAAGCATGAGAGTAAATCAAGAATAAAAGACAACATACGAATTTCAAGCGTGATACGAAGTAAAAGAATGATATCAACGAGAAGCCCCCGAGAATCACCAAAGAAATTGTTTTGAAAGAAATATACACTTTCTTCCAAGAACTGAAAAATGTGAAAATAAAGAAATAAGATCATTTTCAGATTGAGAGGAAAGGGATAGCACAAATNAGGGTGATTTCAAAATGTAAAGATCTTATATGCGGGTTTTTACTGTAGCAGAAGTTACACAAAAAGAAAAGATGAAGCATGAGAGTAAATCAAGAATAAAAGACAACATACGAATTTCAAGCGTGATACGAAGTAAAAGAATGATATCAACGAGAAGCCCCCGAGAATCACCAAAGAAATTGTTTTGAAAGAAATATACACTTTCTTCCAAGAACTGAAAAATGTGAAAATAAAGAAATAAGATCATTTTCAGATTGAGAGGAAAGGGATAGCACAAATTTAAATTTCAAAGCAATCAATCTAATATTGAAGGGATAAAGCTCCATTTACAGAAGAAGGGACCAGAAGAATGTATTTTAGGAGAAGAACAAAGGAACAAAGGGGAAGAACACTTAACAAAGAAGAAGAACAAAGGAACGAAGAAGAATAACACTGAACAAAGAAGAAGAACAAAGGAACGAAGGAGAATGACATTGAACAGAGAAGGATAAGAAAGGAACAAATGAGAATGACATTGAACAAATGAGAAGAACATTGAACAAATGAGAATGACATTGAACAAATGAGAAGGACAAAGGAACAAAGGAGAATAACACTGAACAAAGAAGAAGAACAAAGGAACGAAGATGAATAACACTGAACAAAGAAGAAGAACAAAGGAACGAAGGAGAATGACATTGAACAGAGAAGGATAAGAAAGGAACAAATGAGAATGACATTGAACAAATGAGAAGAACATTGAACAAATGAGAATGACATTGAACAAATGAGAAGAACATTGAACAAATGAGAATGACATTGAACAAATGAGAAGGACAAAGGAACAAAGGAGAATAACACTGAACAAAGGAGAATAACATTTAACGAATGAGAGGACCATTGAACAATTGAGAAGGACATTGAACAAATGAGAAGAACATGAACAAAGAATGAGAAGAAGGGAACAAAGGAGAAGAACACTTAACAACTGCTTTGCCGGTTGACTCAAAATAATAAAGAAAAATTTGAAATCATCAAAGCTCATCATTTGCCTAATACAAAAATTTCTTTACGTACACTTGTGTCGAAGACCGGCGAAGACCAAACAAATTTGTTCTGACATTGTAATGTTTTGAAATTGCTACAATTTCTGATAATTTGTTACTTTTTATAGCTAGCTTACTTTGAGGCATACTCCAAAACCATGGAAAAGATTATCAAATTGAATCCCCCCCCCCCCATACCATCATCCGTAACTTTGACAGCTTGTGTCCTTGGAAAACCCTCATATATCATATGGGACACAAAACTACATACAAAAATTGCAAGATAATGCTCTTTGGCTCAAATTTGTTATTTTACAAGATACTATCGCTCAAAGTATGGTTTTTCATGCCGTAAGTTCTTGGTCTCTTTCCCGAGAGAATTAGCAATGATTATATACAAACCAACTTGGTATTTCGTACTCATATATTTATCAAAATATATCAATTCTAAAAGCTTGAAAGCTGTTTAGAACCACTCCAAACCCCGGGGGGGGTACTTAGTATATTTGACCGACGGGGATGTGCCGTTTTTAAGGGTATCGTTTTCACCTATTTTTTCTAGCACAGGGTATCAAAATGAGGCAATTTTTCTAGAGCAGGTTGTCAAAACATGCCAAAGGGGAATATTCTGCTAGATCGGGTCGTTTTTCGGTCNATCTTATGTGCGGGTTTTTACTGTAGCAGAAGTTACACAAAAAGAAAAGATGAAGCATGAGAGTAAATCAAGAATAAAAGACAACATACGAATTTCAAGGGTGATACGAAGTAAAAGAATGATATCAAAGAGAAGCCCCCGAGAATCACCAAAGAAATTGTTTTGAAAGAAATATACACTTTCTTCCAAGAACTGAAAAATGTGAAAATAAAGAAATAAGATCATTTTCAGATTGAGAGGAAAGGGATAGCACAAATTTAAATTTCGAAGCAATCAATCTAATATTGAAGGGATAAAGCTCCATTTACAGAAGAAGGGACGAAAAGAATGTAGTTTAGGAGAAGAAAAGGAACAAATGAGAATAATATTTAACGAATGAGAAGGACATTGAACAAAGGAGAAAAACAAAGGAACAAAGGAGAAGAACAAAGGAACACAGGAGAATAACATTTAACGAATAGCATTGAACAAATGAGAAGGACATTGAACAAAGTAGAATAACATTGAACAAATGAGAAGAACATTGAACAAAGAAGGAGAAGAAAGGAACAATTGAGAAGAACATTTAACAACTGCTTTGCCGGGTGACTCAAAATAATAACAAAAATTTTAAATCATCAAAGCTCATCATTTTGCCTGATATAAAAATGTCTTTACGTACACTTGTGTCGAAGACCGGCGAAGACCAAACAAATTTGTTCTGACATTGTAATGTTTTGAATTGCTACAATTTCAGATAATTTGTTCTCTTTTAAAGCTAGCTTACTTTGAGGCATACTCCAAAGCCATAGAAAAAGATTATCAAATTGAATCCCCCCTCCCCCCCCCCATACCATCATCCGTAAGTTTGACAGCTTGTGTCCTTGGAAAACCCTCATATATCATATGGGACACAAAACTACAAACAAAATTGCAAAATGATGCTCTTTGGCTCAAATTTGTTATTTTACAAGATACTATTGCTCAAAGTATGGCTTTTCATGCCGTAAGTTCTTGGTCTCTTTCCCGAGAGAATTAGCAATGATTATACATAAACCAATGCGGTATTTCGTACTCATATATTTATCAAAATAAATCAATTCTAAAAGCTTGGAAGCTGTTCAGAACCACTCCAAACCTTTAGCAGATGATAGGCGAACGTCAAAAAGAAGGTTGCCTTTAAAGAAGCGATGAGCATATTACAACTTATCAGGTTTGTGGCAATGTTTACAAAATTATGGTCGCAAAGGAAAGTTTCTCGCAGCTTTCATGGTTGAATTTATTATTTTTTTAACAGCCTATTCGTGCAATTATTTCAATCACTACCTAGACCATATTAGCAGTTTTATGCAACCTTTAGCAAATTTCATACAGAAACCTTCATAAATTTTTTTAATATTTACCTCAAAACAAGATGGTGTTGTGTCTTGAACGCTGCTGTGACGTCATGCCATAGGCTCGAGAAGCTGTACCAAGAAAATAAGAAGAACACCTGGGAGTAATAAAATGAAGTTAACAAGAATAAAAAGCATGATTCGAGGAAGAAGAGAATCAAACATAGATGTTGCGATAATGGAGAATTTTCAAATAAAAGGTTATTGAGAAGTTAGAAAAAGATTAATTTAGTTATGGAAATTTTCTCACTGAAGGGGCTGCCGAAGGGGGGGGGGGCGGAGGAAGGTATCAAATTACCAAAATATAACTATAGAAACTTAGTTTCTCGAAACAGGCTATTTCTTTCCATATTTATGTATCTGCGATTTTATGATATCACTACTTTGTTGGAAAAGTATCGTTTTTAAAAGAACTCTCTGTTTCCTGGCAATGCCATTTAAATTAATAGTCCCATAGGGCTACAAAATATACAGCAATGTTTTTTTTCCTTTTGAGCTGTAACACGATAAATGCCTTGTTTCATTTTTTTGGCAGAGAAACTGTATGTCTGTGATGATTCAGAAGAGCACTCGTAGACTCACAAGATAGTCCCAGATATCGAAACGACAACGACAACAACAACGACAACAACAACAACAACATTTTTTGCTCAAACTGGTTACAAGGCTCAGAGTATCTAGAATCTAGTTTGAGCGTCCATCAGTCTATCAATAGCGATAACTTTGAACTTGTAATAAGTCTAGGGCACTCATTAGCCTGAGATCACAGACTCACTTAGTCCAAATAAATTGTCCTATCTAAGTTAGCCTTTTCCCTATGCAGTGGATTTTGTAAGAAACAAATATGCAATGTAAATTGTATCACTAAGAAATGGCAAACGCCTCATGTTTTGCTGATTCACCCAGTATAAGCATGGGTAGTTATACACTGCTGGTGTNTCGTAGACTCACAAGATAGTCCCAGATATCGAAACGACAACAACAACGACAACGACAACAACACCAACATTTTTTGCTCAAACTGGTTACAAGGCTCAGAGTATCTAGAATCTAGTTTGAGCGTCCATCAGTCTATCAATAGCGATAACTTTGAACTTGTAATAAGTCTAGGGCACTCATTAGCCTGAGATCACAGACTCACTTAGTCCAAATAAATTGTCCTATCTAAGTTAGCCTTTTCCCTATGCAGTGGATTTTGTAAGAAACAAATATGCAATGTAAATTGTATCACTAAGAAATGGCAAACGCCTCATGTTTTTGCTGATTCACCCAGTATAAGCATGGGTAGTTATACACTGCTGGTGTGCTTCTATGGAGGAGCGCTGGATAATATGTATCTGCGGGGGAAATTTTTATAGTACTGCGGAGGAGCGCTGGATAATATGTATCTGCGGGGCAAATTTTTATAGTACTGCGGTAATATTTTCGTTCTTTCGATATCTCCTCCGCAGTACTACAAAAAATTTCCCCCGCAGATACATATTATCCAGCGCTCCTCCATAGAAGCACACCAGCAGTGTCTAACTACCCATGGTATAAGGCAGAAAACAACAATAGGGCTCAATCTTTAAAAAGGTCGGTGTAAAAGTCTATTACAGTTGTCTTTGAACTAAATGGCTTGGAAAGAACTTAGCGCTTTTGCTGTAAATCTGCCATGGAAATTTATTGATATCTTTATTTGTTTCAAAATGACGGCATCTATTAATTTTGAGGCTATGGCGTCATCACATTTCTAAATCCTAAACCAGAAAAGCTACGGATTTCTGCTTGCCACCATATTGTAAACTTTCGTAAACTATGGTTTCCTTGAAGGTTGTATCATTTTTCCTCTATTGGTTTAGGATTTACGATCAGTTAAAGTTTTCCAAAATTTTCCATTAATTGTTTCAAAAATGCTCAAATTACCACCATTTGAACAAAAATTAAGATATCAAAACTTCCCACGCCAGACTTACAGCAAAGTACCATAAGTTCCTTTCAAGCCATTCAATTCAAAGAAAAATGTCACAAAATTTTACACCCACCTTTTTAAAGATTTGAAAGATTTGAGCCCTATGCTCCCAGTAGAAGACGGAAAGCGGAAAACACAAAATGTTGTGTCCGAGGCAATCGTTGAAAGAAGTGAAACAGAAAATACTATGAACGAAATGCAAGAAGCAGAGGCAGAAGTACTTCAAAAAAGGAGTAAAACTTTGACATGAAAAAGAGGCATTTGCGAAAAAAGGATAACATATTTTTAGATTGAAAAGAATATAAACAATGTAAAAATAAAGGCAACCTGACGTTATCTGACCTAATAGGCCTACCAGATACTTCTTGCCAAAAATCCTGTTTGATAAAATCAAGCAGACAGCAACTAGATTCTTTTGCCTTATTTCAAATTTTCATTTTTGAAGTTAAATCGAAACTCTTTTAGTTAGATCTTACAAATTGTAAGAAAATACTTCCTCGCATAATTTTTCAGGAAAATGGCTTTCTGCGAATTACGAGAGTTACCTTTGGAACAGTTATCATAGAGAAGCATTAAAAGGCTTTATACAACTTTCGACCACTTTCAATATAGGTATTGGGATCCTACATCCCGTGCCTCTTATCGGTCATTCAAAAAATGCCCCCACAGCGATGAAAGTGAATTCCGACCTGTCTGATAATGAACTGGAGCCAAAGGACACCATGCTACGCGCACGAGCCTTTTAACTTCCTTTGGATACTAAACTTAGATCATCCAAAATATTGTGAGGCTAGCAGATGGTTTAGTTGTTGGTGCTTCAGTTTGTTACTGAATTTCATATTCGAGTCTTCGCTAATTAACTTGGGGCCTCATGATGTGCATAAAGGCCTTATTGTCATTTTTAACCTCGCTTTTACACCGAGAACNATCTGACCTAATAGGCCTACCAGATACTTCTTGCCAAAAATCCCGTTTGATAAAATCAAGCAGACAGCAACTAAATTCTTTTGCCTTATTTCAAATTTTCAGTTTTGAAGTTAAATCGAAACTCTTTTAGTTAGATCTTACAAATTCTAAGAAAATAGTTCCTCGCATAATTTTTCAGGAAAATGGCTTTCTGCGAATTACGAGGGTTACCTTTGCAACAGTTATGATAGAGAAGCAATAAAAGGCTTCATACAACTTTCAACCACTTTCAATATAGGTATTGGGGTCCTACATCCCGTGCCTCTTATCAGTCATAAAAAAATGCCCCCACAGCGATGAAAGTGAATTCCGACCTGTCTGATAATGAACTGGAGCCAAAGGACACCATGCTACGCGCACGAGCCTTTTAACTTCCTTTGGATACTAAACTTAGATCATCCAAAATATTGTGAGGCTAGCAGATGGTTTAGTTGTTGGTGCTTCAGTTTGTTACTGAATTTCATATTCGAGTCTTCGCTAATTAACTTGGGGCCTCATGATGTGCATAAAGGCCTTATTGTCATTTTTAACCTCGCTTTTACACCGAGAACTGCTAACAACATTGAAAAACAGTAAGGTCTCCCCGTAGACTATTTTGGCCTAGAGACTTCGTCTCCCAGGGAGGAACTGGTAGTTCCCAGCAAGCCCGAGGAGACGACATATTGTGCGCATAAAAGATCGTTTGTCTTAGGACATGAATTTTTAAATAGCCAATAAAGAGGATTCCTGCTGAGTGGGCGCCGGCCAGACTACTACAAGAATAGGACTCTGTAGGACCTTGGCGGCTACCTACGAAGCATTAAACGAACTTCGACACGGACATGGCAAGTTGTAGTGGGATATCATAGCTCCCTGTTACGAGGTCGTACTGTGTCTTCAGTTGAAACGATAGCGCGTGGAATTCTCTGGTTGGCCTATAGTTTGCCAAAACATATGAGAAAATCCACAGGGGCCTAGCAGATTTTCGCTGCAATTGGGATAGCTATGTTTTTAGCTGTTAGAATCAGGGCTGTGGTGGGACTTCACGCAGACAAAGTTTAGTTTCCTATGAAAACCGCGCTGCCGCGGGAGACGAAAGGGCTTTTGATTTCTCGCTGGTCGCTGCTGTGTGTCCAAGCGGCAAATCGCGAAATTTCTCTTGTTTTCATTTGGAGATTCATAAGCTTATGGTCAATAAAATAGTTCGAAAGCCTGTTGGTTATGAGATAATATTCATCACAGTTCTTGTTTTATTTCATCAAGAAAGACTCCGGCCTACTGCTTTATTCGATTTGTTGACAATGGTTTATCGTCTGGACGACACTCATTTCAAATCAGGCGCCCCGATTAGGACCGATGATTGCAATCTGTCCGGGGTCGACAAACATTCCATTATCAAACTATCCTTGGAGAAAATACTTTTTGATCCAAAATAGCCGATGTCCCTGGCTATGTTCCAAGAACATACTTCAGTGAACCATAGGCCTTTTTATGCCGAATGCTTGGCTTCCCTTAGGCCCGGATGCAGCAGTTAGGTGAGGAGGGATGTGGCATAGACATCCCATTAGATTTTTGTGATATAGTATTGGTTGCGCCTGAAGGTGCCTTGCTTTGCTTACAGGACTGTATATGTCTCTCGGATAACACCACTTGAACATACCTCTGAACACACTAAACCATAGCTCAAAAAGCACCAGGCCTATAGGCCTTTTCTTACAAAGAACTGATGTCTAATTTTCTGGGTTCGATATTGGTAATAGAACTTGCAGCCTTTGCAAATGGCTGATGTGGGCCTGGCCAAGAGCCCTTACTTTACTTTCAAACTCGGCCTAGCCTAGCCTGCGTGCAGACTCGACTGGTTTCTCGGTTGAAAAAACAGAAAAACAGAACAGTCGAGTCAGCATGCAGCCAGGAGCCAGGAGCCAGGAGCCAGGAGCCAGGAGCCAGGAGCCAGGAGCCAGGAGCCAGGAGCCAGGAGCCAG
>REGL01000018.1:293042-310044 GCA_004194395.1 Aurelia aurita complex sp. Pacific | reverse complement strand
ATCTTGGCACTTGCTATAAAATAGAATTAAATCCACTCAAATTCACTAATAGTTCTCATTTCAACCAACAGGTCCGAGAGATGTTCTCAGTAGCAGACAGCAATGCTATTCGACTACTTTCCCTAATAACGGAAACATTCATAGAAACATTGCAACCAACGCCTGGATTGGAACCAAAATCAATCACAGAAAAGTCGAGGAAGTTATGGGACAGTTTGTCCGCAGTTTGGGTGGTTGCAGTGCTCAATCCGTACGTATTGTCCGAAGATAAAGATGGTATTAGAGAGAAATTGACCCTTTGGAATGACAGCTTACAGAATTGCCAGTTTACAGATGGAGATGAAACAGAACATGCTGGAGTCATCAACGTCTTTCAGTTATCATTGCAGGCATTAGCTTGGACAGTTGAAGATGCTGAAGGTAGGTCTTTTCTTTTTTGCAACAAATTCATTAGGCCACAAAGGGATGGGCCACGTGATTATAATTCACCGCGTTTCCCGCCCTTTTTCCATTCGTTTGTAATGGGCCTAGCCAAGTAGCCAAATCTACAAGCAGTGCCAAAACAGTCGAAGCTTGCTTTATCTGGGCCTTATCTACACTTGGTATATGGCTCAGACGGATGATAGAAGCTTTGGATAATATTTCTATGTTGGCTGGCAGTTATTCTTGTCTCGACTGCATCCTTGTTCACTGCCATCTTGGTCACCGTTTCCACCTTAGTTTTGGGACCTATCCGTGTGTGCCTCCCTGCCTTTTGTTAAGATATTCCAAAAACGTTGTATATTGGCAGATGTTTAGTCCTTTACTTCTATGTCTATCTTTCAAAGTCCATAACTCCCAGGATTTTTAAGATATAGTAGGCATCAAATTCTAAGTTGGATTAGCAGGAATACGAAACTGTATATTTCGAAGCATAGGTTTCAAATCTTTGAAAATGTTCGTGTAAAATTCTATGACCTATTAAGAATGAAATATTTTTGCTTGATACCAAAATTGTAGACATTCATAAACTATGGTTTTCTTGAAAATTATTCCATGTTTCCTCCCCCGAGGTTTCCTCAAACAGTTTAGAAATTACGATGGTTTCCAGTTGTTTCAAAAATTTTGCTTGAATTCTTGAAAACGAAGAAAAAATGCTCTTGCTGTGAAACTAATGAAGATTTTAGAAAAGTCCATCAGTAGAGTTATAGCAAAGTAGCTAAAATTTCTGCTAAGTCANATTTTTCTTTTACAGGATTCCATCTCAGTGGCAGTGTCAAGGAGGTCCATGGCATTTGCTTGCAACGTAAAATTTGTCAATACAAAGTCTCTATCAAGTTCGACAGATGCAAAATAACATCAGTGTCATGTACCTGCAGCAACAAAACAATCCTGTGGTGCCCGCATGCAGTAGCATTGGCTATTTATCGCATACGATTCGCAGAGAGAGTGCGCATACGACTGCCGGTATCTGAGACGATCTTACAACTAAAAACTCAACAACTTCAAAGTTTGTTGCTTCATTTAATCACGAAGCATGATCATGATTTGCTGCCATCAGTTCAAAATCTGCTCGATGATTTGAAGAGGCCGGAAAGTGAGATCAGTAATGCAGCGGGCGTTCCCGATCCTACGGCAGGCGCATGCTCAGGTTCCGAGTCCGTTTGGTATTTTGATGATGACCTGATTCGGGACGAGGTGCGATCCGGGTTGGAGCCAAATAATACTGGGAAGAACATCAGCTCGTTATTCAATAAGGTGAGATCCAAGCTCTCAGTTACACCCTTGTTTGCAGGCGATTGGATGACGGGACCACAAATTCCAAAGCTCCTCTTGCATATGTCACTATTTTACTGGTACTTTGTTGTAACTAACGGCAAACTGACTAGTGTAGGCTAAGATTAGGCTATGTTGAGTACTAGTCTCTGAAAGCAGTTATGTCACTATTCTATATGTCACTAATTTACTTGTACTTTGCTGTATCTAACAGGGAGATGACTGCTGGTATAGGCTAAGATTAGGCCATGGTGAGGACTAATTTCCGAATGTAGTTATGTCACTATTCTATATGTCACTCATTTACTGGTACTTTGGCGTATCTAACGGGAAATGATTGGTGTATGCTAAGATTAGGCCATGATGAGTACTAGTCTCTGAAAGCAGTTATCAGCGTTTCAAATGTAAACAGATTCCAAGGGCTATTTCTCCTCGTATACATCGCCAGTTTACTGGTGCTTTTCTGTATTTACAGGGGTTGTCAGGGGCGGATCCAGACTACTGCGACTACTGCTGAAGAAGGCACAACTTGTGCAAGGTCAAAAGCTCCAACGTGTACCATTTTGCGTACCATCTTGGCACTTGCTATAAAATAGAATTAAATCCACTCAAATTCACTAATAGTTCTCATTTCAACCAACAGGTCCGAGAGATGTTCTCAGTAGCAGACAGCAATGCTATTCGACTACTTTCCCTAATAACGGAAACATTCATAGAAACATTGCAACCAACGCCTGGATTGGAACCAAAATCAATCACAGAAAAGTCGAGGAAGTTATGGGACAGTTTGTCCGCAGTTTGGGTGGTTGCAGTGCTCAATCCGTACGTATTGTCCGAAGATAAAGATGGTATTAGAGAGAAATTGACCCTTTGGAATGACAGCTTACAGAATTGCCAGTTTACAGATGGAGATGAAACAGAACATGCTGGAGTCATCAACGTCTTTCAGTTATCATTGCAGGCATTAGCTTGGACAGTTGAAGATGCTGAAGGTAGGTCTTTTCTTTTTTGCAACAAATTCATTAGGCCACAAAGGGATGGGCCACGTGATTATAATTCAATGTATTTTCCCGCCCTTTTTCTATTCGTTTGTAATGGGCCTAGCCCAGCAGCCAAATCTACAAGCAGTGCCAAAACAGTCGAAGCTTGCCTTATCTGGGCCTTATCTACACTTGGTATATGGCTCAGACGGATGATAGAAGCTTTGGATAATGTTTCTATGTTGGCTGGCAGTTTTTCTTGTCTCAACTGCATCCTTGTTCACTGCCATCTTGGTCACTGTTTCCACCTTAGTTTTGGGACCTAAATGTGTGTGCCTTCCCTTAAGATATTCCAAAAACGCTTTATATTGGCAGATGTTTAGTTCTTTACTTTTATGTCTACCTTTAAAAGTCCATAACTCCCAGGATTTTTAAAATATAGCAGGCACCAAATTCCAAATTGGACAAGCAGGAATACGAAACTGTATATTTCGAAGAATAGGTTTCAAATCTTTGAAAATGTTCGTGTAAAATTCTATGACCTATTAAGAATGAAATATTTTTGCTTGATACCAAAATTGTAGACATTCATAAACTATGGTTTTCTTGAAAATTATTCCATGTTTCCTCCCCCGAGGTTTCCTCAAACAGTTTAGAAATTACGATGGTTTCCAGTTGTTTCAAAAATTTTGCTTGAATTCTTGAAAACGAAGAAAAAATGCTCTTGCTGTGAAACTAATGAAGATTTTAGAAAAGTCCATCAGTAGAGTTATAGCAAAGTAGCTAAAATTTCTGCTAAGTCATTTTTCCCATTTTTTTCTCCATTTGTCGATAACTTTAGTATCAAAATTACAGTTCAAAGAAATAGGCCAGAATTTTAGACTGACCTTTTTTAAAAATTTGGACTTCACAAAATGCTGCTCCTATATACAGGTTTGTCACAATATTTCAAAAATTTCGCAAATGCAAAGTTATGGCTTGGATTATTAATATTCCCAAATCAATTTCATTTAAAAAAATTTCTATTACACCTCAATAGAGATTTTTAACATTGGTATGATTTTCGAATTTGGTTAAATCTTTAAAAGCCAAAAATCTTCGAAACACCAGCCATCAGTTTCCCTAATTCTAACTTTGATGTGACACCTCAAAAAGCAAATTCTAAAAATATAATTTTTTAAATTTCGGTAATTTTACAAAATTCCAAAGCTTTATGACAAAACAGGTATCACTATCCATTATTCTACCTTTGATGTAACATCTCAAATTTAAAAGGCCAGAACCTTTTTCTGACAACCCGATTGGCAATAGTTCATATGAATATGTACATTGATGAGCATTCATTCATTTCATGTTGTATACGTTCATAGTACCTGTCATCTTCTTTCAAGTGCGAGAGTCATAACACAGCGGGGTCTTCTGACAATAAAGAATAACGCTATCAATTTTAAGAAAAGTATAAAGCAGGTCAAAACCTGCCGAGGATAAGATGTCTCCTGCGCTCCTCTTTATCGCAAGCTTGATCTATTGTTCAGCCTTTCCAGCAAATGCGTCGGCCGACAAACTCTCGGCAAATTTGTTTGCGAAATTGAAATGATTTCAAATATTTAATAGATTTCATACATAGGCTGTTTTGCAATACATTTCCTTGGATGCTTTCGTCCATATTTTCAGTGAAGCTTCAAAATTCAAAGCATAAAAGAGGTCAGACTTTTTACCAGAAAGCTCCTCTCTACCCATTGTCAATAAATGTTTAAACTCTTGGCAAGATAATACATCTGTGTCAATTTAATATCAATTGCAAATGTCTGTTGCATCTCTCTTTTGCTTGAATGGCTTTCAAGGAACTTCAGCTACTTTGTTATAATTCTACCCGGTAGATTTTCTTCAATTTTGAATATTTTCGAAATTACAGCATAGCTTATGTTTCAACTCGTTTAATGGCGTGTTTCAAAGCAATGGAGCTGATTAGAGAGTGGGCTTGAGGAAGCGAGGCGGCTAATAGAGCTTCTATGGTAAATCAATTCTATTTGAAAGCTTGTGATCTCAATTATGACTTCTTTTTATAAAAGTCAAGGGATAATGTCGGGTTATTTATTTCTACTTGTTGGGTCTGCTTACTCTTGTCAGGACTGCCGTATGCATAGCCTGCGCACGTATGCAATGCTCGTGTGACGATTTTGTTGAGACCGAATATAAGAAAGGCCCAAACAATATCACATCCTAATTTTGTGACATCTATTTTTCAGATGATTTGATACAAGCTGCTGCCTTTGTTGATGCATTTCGATGCCATGGATTGCAGGATCAAGCTGTAAACATTGCAATTAAAGTTGCTGAGAAACTACAACTAACAAACATTGCAATATCCAAGGCTAATGATGTTGGTGAATCTGAAGTGGGAGGAAGCTGGTTAGGCCACAGTTTGGATCCAATCAATATTCTTTTTGATGTGTTGTGCAACGAAGCAGATATCGGTGGCAATAAAGCGATTTACCTACCGCTCGCAGTTGCCATTTCCTTTGCTGGATTGGGTCAGATGCGTCCTTTGCCATCTGGCAAATATGAGCAGCTGCGCATGTGCCACAGAGAAGAACAGTTGATTGCCCAGCTTGAAGAGCTAGACTTTACTAAAAGCTACCTCAAGACATACATCTGCCGATTTTGCCTTGCGTTGCGGACCCGGGAAATTACAAATTACGGGGTGTCACCGAGTCACAGTTTTGTAAGATTTTTGTTCAACAAAGTCGTAAACATTGATAGGAACCTTGCTTATACCTTCAGTATACCATTGTTGCCATTGACACCAAATATAAGCGAAGAGCCTCGGATTGAAATGGAGGCTAATAACGTATGTCATATCATGTCCCATCTAGAATCACAACAAAGTGAACTCGCCTCGACATTGCTACGAGGCTGCTGTGACGCATCTGACCACCAAGCGGGTGTCGTTTGTGCTATTGAACAGTCCGTGAAAAACGCGACACAACTTTTCCGACTTGCGAAGTTAGCAAATACGTCAATTGAGGAAAACTCGATTGGAGAAGAAGGAAAATCGAAACTTCTCCAAGCAGCCATCACACTGGCCACAAAAGCAGTTAAGTTAACATTGAACGCAGCAACTTGGAACAGGCACGAAATGATCAGGTGGCTCGTTTCGTCTACAGTATTGCTTGGAAAAGCTGCAGTTTTGTCTCTGGTTTTGAGCTGGGTGGACTTATTCACACCTGAGGAAATGAGTAAAGATGTCGCCCCAATGCTAACATCACAACCGATTCTTTTCGAACTACGAATGGCGAAGGAGGAAGAAAAGAGCTTCTTCTCAACACTGCGAAACATTGTGATTGAAAGTGCAATTCGAGATCCATCATCGTGCGCATTATTTGCTCTTACCCTCTGCGAAGGAGATGCTGAATCGTTCGATCTTGCGTGTCAAATTGTCAACGAATCAGCGAGCAGGTTGGGAACTGGACAGTTATTTTCAATAGCGAGGTATCTTGATAGCAAAGGACATACAAGAAAGGCCTTGAAGGCCGCTACACTTGCAATCAAACAATTAGACATTGGCCTTGAACAGGAGACCCACCCAGCTATAAGTGACGTCTTCTGGGTATGCGCACTTGCTAGCTCTTTGGGAAGAGACGAATTGACGCAAATAACACCGATTGTTTGTAACTGCATACGAAATCCGGTTGTTTTAACTGAGATAGCTCGTAGGTCTGTCAGGACAACAAATGTAATTACTAACGGCACGCACACTAAAGGGAAAACAAAGTTCTCTTACGACAAGGAACCTTTGAGCCGTCTCCTCGCAACTGCACAACAACTTTTTATCCAAGAGGTTCAACACAAACTTGAAAGTATTTCACCGAAGTTTTACAAAGACTTTATAAAGTATTTAAAGAAAGTGAGGACATGCTTCCAGCTTGTTGATGAAGGCCAAGAACAATTCCGATGGTTGTTGGACTTCATTGCGACATCCCAAAAAGGAAGAAAAAAATTGCAGAGTTTAATTAGGGACTCGTTAGTTGTTTGAAAGAAATGATTTTAAGGCTGTGTTGTAAATATAGAATTATCTGATGTGAATTTTTTAAATGCTAGAGTATTTGTTGATACCATGTGAAAAAACTACCTTGGAAAAGTTACTAGGTAGGCAGTGAATTTACTTGAGCTTCTATTATCGCCATGGAAATAACTTTCTTGTTTAGAATCGGAAAAATAACAAAGAATAGGAAAAATAACACAGAGTANTTATAAAGTATTTAAAGAAAGTGAGGACATGCTTCCAGCTTGTTGATGAAGGCCAAGAACAATTTCGATGGTTGTTGGACTTCATTGCGACATCGCAAAAAGGAAGAAAAAAATTGCAGAGTTTAATTAGGGACTCGTTAGTAGTTTGAAAGAAATGATTTTAATGCTGTGTTGTAAATATAGAATTATCTGATGTGAATTTTTTAAATGCTAGAGTATTTGTTGATACCATGTGGAAAAATTACCTTGGAAAAGTTACTAGGTAGGCAGTGAATTTTCTTGAGCTTCTATTATCGCCATGGAAATAACTTTCTTGTTTAGAATCAGAAAAATAACACAGAGTAGGAAAATAGCGTTTCATTCTGGAGTATATCCAACTTTAAATATTTCGAGAAAGTATTTAGTTAACTTGAAATTTCAAAGTGTTCGCTGTCTTGGAATAAAAACTTCCAAGTGAGTTCGGAGGGTTACAGTCTTTTAAAGCTCTTCAAATTTGCAAATTTATGGCCTAACTTGGACACAATGATTTAAGAAGCCCTTGTAGCCATCCCTTCATTGCAGTTTATGCTTGAGCGTAAACTCTTAGACTTCTTCGTTAAAGAGACACAGGCTCTCCTAGCATGATAAGTAACTTGAAGTACCAAGGGCCAACAACGAGTTAAACACGAGAGCTTTTGAAGGAATTGTAGTTTACTGTTTATGTGAAATATAGGATATTTGCTAATAGAGATTTACGAATTATGATACTTTAATTCAAATTTCAGAGAGATTTAGAAATAATTGAAAGCCAGTGTCACTTCGGAGAAGTAGAGAGAGGTACTTCTAAAATTCGTTGCTTTATGAAGTGCCCTACCAGAGCTGACACGATGCATGTTGTATGTGTACCAAGACCTGACTCGAATCAACCTTATGTGTATAATATGATTAAATAGATAGGTATTGTCAAAAGTGTAAAATTATGGCTGTTATTTGTTGGTCGTTCAAGTTCAACCGATTTTTAGTTCAATCGGTTTTTAGTGTTGTGTGTATAGCAGCGGTAGAATGTTTTTTGTCTATTTCAGAACTCTTTATAGAAGGTGTTTGCTGTCATATTTATTCCAAAGATTGTATTTATTCAAGGATGGAGAAAATTTATTTCCTAGTTGCAGTTGTTGTTGTTGTTTGTAAAAATGATTGTTGATCAAATATTGGAAAGGCTACTATTGAAGTTTTGTCATCATATTTGACTTACCTACAGACCTTTGTTTTCTTCATTGGAAATTCATCTCCTAGTGCTACAACACTTTGATCTACCGGGTGTCCCAAAAAAGTACTCCTGTTTAAAAAATCACCAAAAATCTATTATCAAACCTTTGATGAAATTTTCTTTTTGACTTGTTTTTTCAAAGACTCGAGAATGTTTATAGATGATAAAATGTTTGCTTTTGATACAACAAGGTGGAAAAATCACACGTTGAAAAACCTTACTTTGAGCTATAGTTTTTAAGCGACATAGCTCAATCTTGCCTAAGAGTCAAAGCTTTCAGAATTTTTATCATCATTGAAGTTTCCAATGATAGTGTGCAGTTAATTCAGTCATTTATGACCAAACAAGATGCTTCACATCCACAAAGAAATTGATCACCAGGAAACCCTCAAAAGACCCGAAAAGACCTTAAAGTTGCTCACTTTTAAGCTACTTACAAAATCAGCTAGTCTGGGAAAATAATTTGGCCCTTGATCTACTTGACAAAAAAAGAAAATTGAAGATTGGTTGTGTAATCAAATGTTGATGATTTTTCAAACGGGAGTACTTTTTTGGGACACCCGGTAGCACTGGATACCCATAACTCATCAGATCTAAAAGAAAGGAAACCACTAAAATATGCTTTGCAATCAGGGTGCCGCCAGCCCCAAAAAACTGGGGTATATAAAAATGAAGGGGTTTTAAGACTCTCGGAAAACGTGGCAAACGCCCTTTTTATTATTTTGATCTATTTCGAAATTTTTGGAAACTTCTTCGGAACTTCTTGCAAAATGAAAATCGAAACAGAACCGTACATCTTGTATCCGAGCATGTATCTATTTACAAGAAAGGAAAATATATCATTTGAAATTTAAAGCTTTTCTCGAAATTTTCAGTAACAGAATTCAAGAGGAAAACTATAGTTATCACAAACGTTTCTGCAAAATGTATGAAAATATCGCTCGATTCAAACTCTTGCAGAATAGCTACAGATCGATGCTCGCAAAAAGACCGCGACCAAAATTTCCCAAAGATTGAAGTCAATTTCTAACTTGATTTTTTCACCATAAAGTGATTCATCGCCGAAGTGTGTTGTACCCTTGGAACCGTGGACGTGAGTCGAAGTTAGGAACAATATGTATTTTGATGACACGAGTCAAAATGATAGTAATACAAGTTGATTACAAGAACATGTTTATGAAGATCGAGTCACCACTTACGCAAAGGATTTACCCTCACCGAAAAGAATCGGATATCCAATTTAAAATGAAATGTTGGCAAAAAATAGAAAATGAGCGAACAATATCAATTTGCGTCAATTTACGTAAAAGCTAATGGTAAGTTCGGATTATTAGCTTGTCGGTTGGCGGTTGAATCATGCACTAAATTCCCGACTAAATTAAAACGCAATTGACAAATTACGTGGCCTAAAAGGAGAGAAGGTACTATTTAGACAATGGGTCGTACTGTTATTTGCGCAAATCGTCCTGTTGTTGTCGATACTATGGAGCGCCGAGGGTGGTCACTTTTTGTCGGAATATCAAACTACACCATTTTGCTAACTATCAACAAGACTTGTTGGTTGGACTACAGTACAAACTGTAAATGCATTTTACGAGGCCTCCCCTTGGGAATGCGGTGTTATTTTAGGCCCTCTAACAGTGGCATCACTGCAATTGCTTTCAAAACTCCTTTGAAGCGGTCCATTGCTACGGCAACGATAGAATGGAAGGAGGCTGTCAGCTTAGTAGCCTAAACTTAGACCATCACAGGAATTTGCCTAAATATTGTGATTTTTGCTAGTCATGCTTCCTACGTCCGCTGCTTCCTACCTCTCTGAAAATAACTGATCGGTGATCGGATGTTATGATTCAGTTCAATTATACTGGGTGCTCCAAAAAAGTACTTCCATTCAAAAATTCACCAAAATTCGATTGTACAACCTATCATAAATGTTGTTACCTTACCTAGTTTCTCAATGATCCAAATACGTTTAAAGATGATGAAACATTTGTTTTAATTACGTAAATAGAATAAAATGACACTTTGAAAAACCTGATTCCGAGCTATACTCTTGAACAACGTCGTAAGTTTTGTCTAAGAGCCAGGATATTGAAGTTCTCGTAATTCTTCAAGTTTGCAACGATAGTTTGTTGGTCTTTCTAACAATCTATCTAACATACTGTATAACAACAAGAAGCTTAATATACAGAAAGAAATTAATCTGGCAACAATCAATGCGTTTTGCAGTATGCTTCAAACCAGGCAGCCCTAAACGAGCTATATTTGCTAATCTTAACACCAATTGAATAATTTGGCCTTTGATTTACTTGCTAAAAAGAGAAATTGGATTTTTCAAACAGGAGCACTTTTTCGCGACACCTGGTACCTGATGCGAAGGAAGTGAATAAAGTGAAGAAAATTTTGCGCTTTTTGCGTTTTTGGCCAAAAATTGCTAAAGTTTGCTCCCGCGAAAATTCCTAAAGGATAGAATTGAATGTTGATATGATCAAATGTTTACATTTCTCTCGTTACTAATGGTAGATTCGGAAGAGTCATTTAAGTGTTGAGGAACATTTGAGACTGCAAAATTTAATGAAAAAATCAATTCGGGAAAGTTTACACGTATCTTTTTTATAAGAAACTAAGAATTTGGCCCAGTACTGAAAGTTTCTTAAAATTATCAGATTTTCAGTACTCAGAGTTTCTTAAAAGTTTCTTAGAGGTTCCATAACAATATTCATGTTCACTACCTGTGCCCTCCTGAACATTTGAAAACATTGTTTTTCAAGCCTTCCTAATGTTTAGACATTTCTCAAGTACCTTACGAGTAATATGATACAGGAAACAAGTGAAATTAAAGTAAAAATATTTCAAGGATTTCCTTTATCAAAATAAATAGTTTCTTAACTTATATTTTCCCAGTACTGGGGTTTCTTAATTTTTTGGCGATCTGAGAGTTTCTTATGGGCAGTTTCTTATAAAAAAAATACCTGTATTCCCGCGAAATTTCCCACTTTTCCCCATTAGCGAAAGTTGATTCCAAAAATTATTCATGCTTTTCAAATAATTGTGAATAGGGATGGATATGACATGAATAGTAAACGAATAACATTTGATTTCATTGCAGACGTTCGTCAATAAGCTAGAAGTATTTACTAACTTATGAACCAACATTCTCGCAAAACATTTGAAGCATCGATAAACTTCNTGTCTTATGGGCAGTTTCTTATAAAAAAAATACCTGTATTCCCGCGAAATTTCCCACTTTTCCCCATTAGCGAAAGTTGATTCCAAAAATTATTCATGCTTTTCAAATAATTGTGAATAGGGATGGATATGACATGAATAGTAAACGAATAACATTTGATTTCATTGCAGACGTTCGTCAATAAGCTAGAAGTATTTACTAACTTATGAACCAACATTCTCGCAAAACATTTGAAGCATCGATAAACTTCAAAACCTTCAAAACAAATGACAATATGCACGTGGATAAAGTGGTGACATTGTACATTTGTTGTCTTGTTTACGTGCATGTTTACTTATTATTGAGCCACCTGGTCTTTCCAGATAAAAACAAGTTTAAAACAACACTTCTTATGTTAGGAGTGGACAGCAGAATAAGAGGCGGGACAGTGACCTAAAATAGACGGTATATTTTTGGCAATTATTCGGTTTGCGTCAGGCTAAATATTGCAATGCTATGGGAAATGCTATTGTCGACTGCTTGCTCGCCGAGTCCATAAGGATGCCTTAAGCTCAGGCCTTCATTCAATCAAATTGATGTTATTGTTGTCGCTTCATATTGATGTTATTGTTGTATTGTGCGAACGATTTGTTTAGGTCTAAAAGTTACCTTGTTCCTTGTTTGTCTTCATTAGTATCTTTCCTCTTCTGGTTTGCTGTCTGGCTTCTTTGCTTTGCTGTCATCGTTTGTCGTGGCCTAAGTTTCCAACTGTTACCGCGCTTTGCCAGTTATGGCCTGAAAACTAGTTCCCAAATCCCAGGAACAGGACGATGCAGTCCTCTGACGACTACGATTGTAATGAGTCTAGAAGAGTCTAAATGAAATGCTATTGTTTCTTTCAGACTAACTATTCGAGGTGAGGCACAGTTGGTCAGATCATAGTTTCAGTGGCCACAACTTGAAGAAATGAAACGACAATGAGGAAAGATCACTTTCTTGATAAAACCGTTTCTGGAAAAATGAACATTTTCCAGTAAAATTCTATTCAGGATAACCAAAACGAATACCGCGGAAATTACTTAACTACGTACGTACGAGAAACTAAGAATTTGGGCCAATACTGAAAGTTTCTTAAAATTATCAGATCTGTGCCCTCTCTCCTGGACATTTCACAAGGTGTTTTGAAGCCTTTCCAATGTTTAGACATTACTCAAGNATTCAGGATAACCAAAACGAATACCGCGGAAATTACTTAACTACGTACGTACGAGAAACTAAGAATTTGGGCCAATACTGAAAGTTTCTTAAAATTATCAGATCTGTGCCCTCTCTCCTGGACATTTCACAAGGTGTTTTGAAGCCTTTCCAATGTTTAGACATTACTCAAGTAAGTATTCTCCGAGTAATATGATACAGGAAACAAGTGAGAATAAAGAAAAACATGCTGGAGTTTCTTAATTTTTGGCGATCTGAGAGTCTGAGTTTCTTATAAACTCTTTTACAAGAATAATATTTATAAGAATTCAGGCTCAGAATCATCCAATTTTTAAGAAAATTATAAATATATATCAGCCTCAGCTCGCATATTATGTCTCATTTTTCAGCAGTTGCCTATTTTGCGATGTTCCCAACAGAGAATCGTAACAGATTTGAAAAAAAATAAGAATGCTTTAAAGGGAATGTAAGCATATAAAAGTGGCTCAAGCCACTTGCAGTCAAATTCCGGCCTATCAGAGATCAATATTTCCTGTTGAAATAGATCAGTTACCCAAATATGGTGCGGCACGTGTTACGGCCTATTGTCTTGGTAAGGTTATTTTTTATCAAAGGCATATATATGCTTAGATTTCCTTTCAAGAAATTCGAAAATATAGTACACTCAAAAGACGTTTCACTGTCGCTTCATCAGAAATAAACTTTACAATAATTTGGGGCCTGCCTATGGACCTAAATTACAATGGGGTCACATGGGAACAATAACCTATTCAGGCTCAAAATGAAAATTTCTTAAGAATATCGAGGCTGGACAAAAATTTAATTTTATCCAAATCACCTCTATAGACTATGACTCGGCATAGTAGAGTTTGAAGTCAAGATCTACTATTTAAATCATGCATTTTACCAAAAATAGCAATGGCAAATAAATCAAACATTTTGAGCCGCAAGAAGACATATTTCAAATCATGGTATCCTAAAATCTGTTCTTACAGCAGCGGAATCTCTTCTGCTATTCTGGAATCTCTTAAATCATTTTTCCTCCAAACCAATGACAGACCACAATATGAAGCCATACTTTGGCNGAGTTTGAAGTCCAGATCTACTATTCAAATAATGCATTTTACCAAAAATAGCAATGGCAAATAAATCAAACACTTTGAGCCGTAAGAAGACATATTTCAAATCATGGTATCCTAAAATCTGTTCTTGCAGCATCGGAATCCCTTCTGCTATTCTGGAATCTCTTAAATCATTTCTCCTCCAAACCAATGACAGACCACAATATGAAGCCATACTTTGGCTAGGCAAGGTTGGTTTTACACATTGTAGAATTTAAGAATTTGCAAATACGAGAATTTTTGCTGACCTGTACGACAACTAATTTCAAGTTTGATTTATATCATTTGATATCGTGGCTTCAGAATTTGGCAGAGGGAGGTCATATGGCTTTCGTTTCCTTTTTGATTTATTGGCTTGACCTTGAAGAGGTTCCAGGCTCCACAAAATGATCGTGCCAATTTCTCAAATTTTGTGACCTGTATTTAAAAGTGACACTTCTTAGATGAGCAGCTTTGAGTAAGGGAAAGAGGGGAGAGATTAGGGCTCCAAAAATTTGTTCATTGCACGCGAAAAACGTGTTGCTGAGATCCTCTCTCTTGACAGTAGTTAGGAAGGGACGTGAAGGGAAAGTCGGCTCCGAACGTTTGCATCGTCTCAAGAAATCAGCTTTGCTGAAGGGAAACAATAAGGTGGACAAATAAGTCCTTTCGACACTGAAAGACAGACATGTCGTCTTGATGGAGAATTGTGTGACATTTGTTTTGTTCGTCTGGTGTGAATTTGAGTCTGACTTATACGGACTTGTCCTGTCGTGTAAAGTCGTCTAGATAGGAATACAGTAGAAGAAGAAAATAAACGGACAAAATTAGACGACTTTCACGTCAACAATTTTGCCCATCTGGACGTTTATTTTCGTTTATTTCTGGATCGTTATATTCGTCTATTTATGTGTCCAACTTGCCCGCACAGAGTATAGAAAAAGTCACAGCTCCATGGCTGTCATCTGGAGAAAAGTTTCCTATTTAATGTCAAATTTGCGGAAGATTTAGTAATCTTTGCAAAAACTTTGGGATATCTTAGCAACACCAACTGGCTATAAATTGTTAGGGTTATAAACAACGCAAGAAGCTCGAAAGATCTTGTTATTTAACTACTCAAGTGAGGAACAAAACTGGCATCCGAAGGATGGCTTTACTTTTTTCTAGACTCTGCTTGCCCATATGGACGTTTTGTCCGTCATCTACTGTAAAATAGAATATCATTATGCAATTAGTCAGCAAAACCTGTCCTAAATTAGAGTCCCTTGGGACAGGGATTCGTTGTTTCGTACAATGGCTCTCGTTGAAGAAAGAATTACAGTGTTCAACAAGTGGTGACATTTGCATTTACAAATTAGCATCTGGTGGAGTGAAATCATCCAATGAGCTCTTCTCCATTCTCGCAAAGCATTTGTTTGCGCTTTGGCACCTTCTGCGAAGCAAGCTGGGTCATATTGCGTCTATATTGTACGTCTACCCAATCAGAAAACGTGATAACCAAGAACGCAGCCAAAAGTAATAGCACTAACATGATTACCACTGCTATTTTCCGAGAAGGAAACAAACAATTACTGCCTGCTGATGCATTCTTTGCAATTTGTGAGAGGGGGATGGCCTAAAAATCTTACCATTTAGTTAAAAGGTTATTGGTGCCTTTGCACGAAAACCGTGCTTGTTTTTTTATCATAATTTCATTTGTATCTTTGTCTGTAACTTTCAGATTTTTCAATGTCTTATCAAAAAGCCTGCTTGGTACCAGCCACAACGGAAACCCCCAATGCGAAAGGGATGCCCCTTCTAGAAATGTAATTGTGCGATAAGTGAAATTCACGATATCTCAATATGTGGACTCATTTGGAGTCTGGGCACCATACTGTGTAGGCATTCAGCAAGGGTTTTAGCCTGGTGTTCCAGCATTGTCTCGTCTGTCATAAAACTAGACTTATTCCACGTCAATTTCTTTACTTCGTGAGGAAAAAACATGCGAAAATTTAAAGGGAAATACGACCCAATTTTGCTCCTTCCCATTTCCCTACAAATTTTCGTCAGTCTGGTTCCTCCAAAATGCAAAGCATATTTTTGCTTGTTTCTCGTCCTGCCCAGCATTACTCAGTTACTACCACTATTGCTTTAGTAATGTCTACAAAGTGGAAGTGGCATGAAGTCATGAAAGTTGCTGTAAAATATGTGGAAGATCCTCTACCAATGTAAACAATGAGAATTTGATAGATTTCCAAGAAACTTTTAGTGTTCAAAATGAGAAGATTTCAAGCAATGATCAGTTTTGGATCGAACTCTTAAGTTTCTTGCAAGAGGAAGTATATCATTGGAAATTTCCTTCTTCAAAGCTCAAAAAAATATCCTGTCTTTTGTTCAATACTTTCCTTGCCCTTGCAAGTGCCCAACATAGTTTTAAGCACATTGCATGATACTTGCAATTTCCTGCTAAAATTAGATTCTATCTCCGCTGGGGAAACAGCTAAATCCCTGATGATGCTTTCATTGAAGACCTTATAAAAAATCAACCTGCCCTATAATCCAAGTACACTACCAGAAAGAACTGAACAGAGAAAAGGAAACCGTTTTCATGCACTCTAACTTCTTATGTGATTAATGGCTGCTTCCTTTTCGAGAAAGAACTTCTTGAGTCTGATAATTTCTTATCAGAATCATTTCCTTGCATGTATCGATAAAACATGAAAGCTATTACTACGCGAGTGCAACTTTAGCACGTAAGAAGTGCACAGGAAACATGAGCCTGATAAGAAATATCTGAAAGCATTGATTCTATGTTAGCATTGTAGTGCTTATGACAGGAAATGTTGCAGTTGCCTGTCACGCTTTTTCAGTCCTCTTTTCAACAATCTGTAAATCCTGGGTCATTTCATGTTTGGTCATGAGCGACCCACCTTAACCTACGGTATTGTTTTTGCACGGTGTGGACTTATTTTTCTACATAGATAGCCACCTTATCGTTGGTTTGCGAATTAAAGGATTTTCAGTGGTGAGCCACCTAAAGTGCAGATCCACCTTAACGTAAACATCCAAGGGAAAGGGGAAGGATGTTAGATTCTGGTCCATGATTTACATGCCATTGAAATTTAGAAATGCTGGCAAGTAAATCATGGACCAGTAAATCAAAGCCTTTGTCAAACGCATCCAACACTTCATCCAACATTTCCAGCCAAAAAAATTTAAGTTTGCCGATTTTTATGAGGGGGTGGTCAAACGCATCAAACATTTCATCCAACATTTCATCCAACATTTCCTTGATCGTACATCGCCT
>REGL01000018.1:274939-289400 GCA_004194395.1 Aurelia aurita complex sp. Pacific | reverse complement strand
TTTTTTTTTTTTTTTTTTTTTTTTTTTTTTTTTTTTTTTTTTATATTCAGACACACAATGCATGTGATCTGTTTCGGTATGAAAACAATTTCTCAGAATCTTATGGAAAATTTGGAGCACTTTAAATGGATAATGATATTCTGACATTTTTATTTCCAAGTCAAGCATTTACCGAATTCTGATTGATTGACTTTATGATCTTCAAAAAGCAAAAAAGTAAGATAGAAAATCAACCCTAGTTTGCATAACATATTCCGAGATGTATTGTTGGCAGTCTATCTCCTCACCAATTCCTTTACTTAACTTTGTAGAAAATTCAACTAATTAACAATCTGTTTCGTAGCCATGGAAAATAATCCACATGGTTCATTTAAACACAAAGAATCTTTTGTTTTCTTTATCCAATCATAGAGAGGACAGTCTACCTTTAAACGAACTCTGAAGTTTCAAAATATTATTCTTTGGACACACATGGCAAAGCAAACGACTACTACAGACATGCTTATACAGCCATCAGCCAACCTATATCGTATTTCAAGTGTTAAAGTCACGTGATAAAATTTTATCTAAGCCATGCAATGTTTTAGTCACGTGAAATATTGACTTGCTGGAGTCCAAAATGGCAATACGTAATACTATATGGCATTAATTTTAAAGTTACAAATGGAAGCTCTCACCACACCCGCAAGTTCCTTTAATATTAGGATTATTAAATACAAATCCACTACTTAACTTGTCCTCCACGTAGTCCATTTCTGTTCCCAATAATGTCAGTTGTGCTTTTGAGCAAATAAACAATCGTACGCCTGAAAAAATAAAGAAATAACATTTTTGACCAGGAGGAAAATATTTCGGACTTCTGAAAGTCATCAAAAGTAAAAACAAAGTCCGGAAGAACAGAGAATGGAAACCTCTGAAGAACAAGGACAGATAATGTTACAATATGATCCACTAGTTTTGGTTGACACTCAAGTAAACAGAGATTAGCGAATGCCCAGATTGGTTAAGTTATAAACAAAAAAAGCTGCAACAACAATTTAAAACGAGCATTGAATCGCCTCCCAATCGGCTTCTGAACCAAACAATAATATACCAATAATCCTATAAATTGACAAAAAAGCTTTAGAAAGAATCGTGTAAAATGCATTGCCTCATTCTTTCAAATGGATTGCCCAAAGGAAACTGTAAGTAATTTCCCATCATCCCAGAGACAGTATAGTAGTTTCGATATCATCACTATTTACAGAATTACAGCGATGTTGAAATTTCCGCTAGTTTTGAAGCTGTGACGTCATCAAATTGCTACATCGTAAACCACAAAAGCTACCGACCTTTGCCTGCTACCATCTCTTAAACCTTCAAAAACTAGTATTAACTGTGTTGATCATATTGATATTCCTACACGCAGATTAGAATTTATTGCGCTTTAATGTTTGCCAAAGCTTTTAATACTGCCTGTTGTGCATCCCTTCATAAAAATAGAAACAGTGTAATGCCAAAAATAATGTTGTTATAAAAAATGCTTTAAGGGGCCCTCAGACCAGCACGAGTTTCAGATCGGATTGAAATTTTGCCATGTCTGCTTTTTTGCGTTGCGTTTACATGGAGTTTCAGACCGGTCTGAAATTATACTAGCGTCACATTACACATGCGTTGAATGCAATTCAGGCAACTGTGACAATGGTTTCTTTTCTCATGTTTTGGATTTAGGCCTATTTTCATTGTTGCGCTAAATTATCAACAACACAGGATGTTGTTAGAGTTGATAATCAAGGATAATCAACTGTACGTTTGTACTGCATTACAAATCTATTTTGGTTTGATGGTTCAAATGCTGCTTCAGAATACGGCAAATTACATGAGTTACCTTAGAGCAGGCAATACCATTTTACACATTTCTACCCGTTTTCGTTTCTATCCATTTTCATATTGTTCGTTTTACCTGTTCACACTGCTCCCACTGCTCTGGGTTAATATGAAAACGCAACGAAAACAATGAAGCGTTCACATTGCTCCGCTCCGTATAAAAAATAAATAATAATATAATAATAATAATAATTTATTTATTTACAGTTGGTGGGAGCAATAGCTTTAAAGAAAACTAATAAATACCAACTATTTACAATACAAAGTTTTCAAACATAATATAAACGTAAAATATATACACGAATCTATGTACACATCATCTGCAGATGTTGCAACTGCAAGTGTCTCCTTTCCAGCTCTTAATCGTATCTTTGAATTGCTCTGGGTTTTGAGCAGCTTTTATCGTGTCAGATAACGTGTTCCACAAAATGCTTCCTCTAAATGATAAAGAATTGTTCCCATAAACTAACGTATTGGTTTTAGGGGTTTTAGGGAGCTGCAGGAGGTTATTTGTTCGTAGGACATATTGAAAGTCCTTTGGTGTGAAGAACTCAAACATGAAGGAGGGCAAGCCGCATTTATGCATTTATATATTTCAAGCATTAGCTTTTGCAAATTTTTGCAGTGGATTGTTAGCTCACCCGACCTTCTCAAGAGATGCATCATAGTCACTATACAGAACTCTCAGTGCACGTTTGTGCAAACGGTTGATTGTGTTGTTTGCAGTCTTCCCACAGAACATCCAAATTAAAAATGGTGTGAAAATGAGACCACCTCTTCTCTTTGAAATTGGGCGTTTTGGCGCCAAAGCATTACAACGCATTACACTCCAAGCATTACACTAACTTCAAGTGAGTCTGCCATGTTGTGAGAAGTCGTTCAAATTGGCGCGCGGTAAGCATGTTGTTGAGTTGTCGTTGTTGTTGTTAGCATTTTCAAAAGTATCCGTTTTTGCGTGTTCGGTGTTCACACTGCGTTTTTCCGTTATTAAAAGTCTCCGTTTTCAAAATTCTCCGTTTTCAGGGTGGAGCAGTGTGAACGCATACTTGTTTGTCCGCTTTCATATGAATATGGAGCAGTGTGAACGGCGCCTTAATTTACAAGTTTTCAAAGATTCGTTGCCAATGCTCGCATTTGCCCATGCTAATGAGATGCTGGTGAACGGCAGCTCAACATCAAAGAAACTAGTGATGGCACAATGAAAAAAAAATGGATCTAATTAAGCTCGAATGATTCTAACTGACAAATCAAAAACAAAATTGACCAGTATGAAAAATCGGAAATTCGTAACTAAGATTACGAAACTAAGACTTAAAAACCAAACGAGAAGCTACGGATGAAAAAAGCTTCTCATTCAAAACCCAGGGTGATCACAACTGAATGAAGACCTTCACAAAACATATGGCTAATTCAACGTGTATTCAATTTGATTATGAATAATATCGTTAATTAGGAGCATTGAGTTGAATTGGTTACACGGGATTTCAAAGATGAGCTTGGAATTAAAGCGACGCAGCTGGGAGCTGACCATCGGCGCTTATAGATCATCTGGTTGGACAAACGAATGAATCCAAGCCTAAATCAAGATTATGTAGCGCCAAATTTTTTTCACATGAGATTGTTGTTGTTGTTGTTGTTGTTGTTGTTGTTGTTGTTGTTGTTGTATCTTTATTTTACATCGATTGAAAAAAACATCTAGTCTACTATGTACATATGTGCATGGAAACTAATCAAAATCGATGGATACAGTAATTAAATTAAAATAAATACATTTTTTTAGACGGTTTGTACATTATTTACAGTAAAACGACAGGCGTTGCATTTGCACGTGGGGCCATCCCATTGTGATATTAACCTTTTGAAAATATTAAGGCTTTCAGCCGATTTTAGCTCATTTGGTAAGCAATTCCAAATCTGCGGTCCTAAGAACTTGAGACTGCGAGCACCGAAAGTAACCTGGTTTGGTCTGTAATGAGTAAGGTTATTAGGATTTCGCGATGAATAATTAGAGGATCTAACTTGAAAAATATCTTTCATGAAGGATGGATTCAGACCATTTAGAGTCTTGAACATTTCTATGGAGATAGCTCTAAGTCGGTAAACATGCATGGTGCATCGTTGTGATTTCAGTAGAAGGTCATTATATGAACTGACATGATCATTATGAAGGAACCTAAGTGCACGTTCTTGTACCTTCTCAATCTTATGCATTGATTTAGCTGAACAAAAATGCCATACTAAAGGACAATAATTGAAATTAGAATAAACAAAGCTCTGAACAAGGACTTCTCTCGCATCAAAACCAATATAAGCTCGAAGCCTCTTTAGGACATTAAGTTGAGTTGCAGCTTTTCTACAAAGTACTGCGATGTGTGGATCAAAGTTTAGTTTATAATCTAGTTGAATCCCGAGAAGTTTGACTGAATCTTCAGACATGATTGTTTTTCCTTGAATACTTATTTTCTCACCACTGGTAGTTGTCTGGTCTTTTTTAATTAACAGTGCATGAAACTTTGATGGATTTGCAATCATATGGTTTTCCTTTAACCAATCTAGTGCAACGCCTGCTTCTGCCTCTAAGTCTCGCACCAAATCTGGTAGAGTCCTAGAGAAACAAGCAAGCGTGTTGTCGTCGGCATAATTATATAGCGTTGCCTGTTTAATAAACAGAAAAAGATCATTTATATATACATTAAAAAGAATAGGACCTAACACCGAGCCTTGGGGGACCCCAGATAAGATTGTTTGAAAGGAACTGTATGTATTGTTTATCCTCACGGATTGCTCACGCCGTTTAAGATATGAATAGATTAGTACCAAGGCATTTTCATCCACACCGTACGCATTCAGCTTCGCAATCAGCAGATCGTGTGGGATGCAATCAAATGCTTTTGACAAGTCCATCAATAAAGCACCTACAATGTAATTATTGTCAAGTTTGGTCTTCCAGTCTTCGAGGAGTCTTATCAAAACGTGCTGCGTACCGTATGCTTTCCTATATGCGCCTATGAAAACCGAGAGCGTAGTATCAAGATAGACAACTAATTGCTGTTTCATGACTTTTTCATAGATTTTAGAGAATGTATTTAAAACACTGACAGGACGAAAATTTTTCTCAACTGTGCGATTTGCTTCACCCTTATCCAAAGGGCATACTGCTGCACGCTTTCCTTTATCTGGAAACCTATGGCTTTGTAAGCAGCTGTTTATTGCAAAGGTTAAGGGAGCGGTAAGTTCATCTGCAGCTAAATGCACTAGTTTTGGCGGAATTTGATCTTCGCCGGTAGATTTTTTTCCGTCCAAGGATCTCAGTAAAGCCCAGACCTCATGATGTTGCACCTCGTGAAATGAGAAGGAATTTGAAATATCACTACCATCCTTTATGGCAAGAACACTAGGGTGATCTTTGTACTTCTCTAGAATAAGCCTAACGAGTAGTCGATCATCATCATTTTTAACAGTATCAGCAATGTTACAAGGTTTTTGTCCACTTGTTTTCTCAACTATATTAATGTAATGATTATTGAAAATCTCAGTCAACTCACTGTCATCAGTAACAATTTGGTTGTTGTGTACCAAGGAAATATCATCACCGACCAAACCACCTTTATTAGAAAGAAAAGGTTTAACCAGATTCCAGAAATCTTGATTAGAAATTAAACCTCCAGCAGTAGCCTTTTTGAAATGTTGTTTGATTGCTTTCTTTCGTAAGGAAACGCATTTGTTGCGTTGCTTTTTATAGTTTCTTTCGTTTATATTTGTAGGATATTTGTTGAATTTGTTTTTCAACCGCGTTCTGGTATAAATTGCCTTTTTTAGTTCACGAGTTACGAAAGGTGCACTATTTCCTCGCGCAAGCTTAGTTTTCAGAGGAGCATGTTTATCCACTAGATTTCGGAAGTTGTTGGTAAGGTTATTATAGCAATCATCGGGGTCCTCCAAGGCATCAAAATTAGTTGTGCGAACATCTGCAAGAAATTTAACTGAATCGAAATTTTTATAGTTTCTATACTTAATCACCTTGGGTTTAAGACGAGGGATATGTGATTTTAGAACTGTGACAACGAGAACATGATAATCGCTAAGACCCGTCTCAAAGACTGAAGTTCGTAGGACTCAAATTCAATTCATAAATTCATACATAGAGCTGAATTCAAAATTGACGTGTTTTCCTGACTCTGCACAAAGAAGGCAAGAGTTTTGTGACGGATGTTCGTTGTTGAGGGGGGATTTGTTTGGGGAAAACCAGAACCTGAAAAAACCCGCACCAAAATTTGCATAAACCCACAAACTCGGAAGCAAAATACACAAAACCCGAAACTCCACCACTCATTCGCTCATTCTGAAATCACGAGCGATATCTTCGAGACAGCTCTTTCAAGAAACCCTCAAAGCAGGCCAAGAATCACAACCAAATTTTCATAACATTTTGCCTTGCAGCAATGACCTCGACATTATTTAGCACACGTGTTATTCTAAAGGGGGTAACAAGTGCTGAAGTATGTTAAAGCTACCGTGTGTCCAAAAAAATGTATATAGATTTGGTTGATTCCAGCGATGTACATTTAGCTTTAATCAATGGCTAATCACTCTCAAAGTGTTCCTCGACAGGCAACTTGAACATAGATACCTCGTTTGTTGGTATTGATGCTTTCAGAGCAGAAATATCAATCTTGAAAGCTCAAATTTGCGTCCACTTGCAAACCAGAGCTTTGGCCTTATGGCCTAAGCAAATTCCTGAAGCACATCGAAATTAAGAGCTGAAATTAATGAAAAAATTAAGAAACTTCCCAATGGGTGACTGGGGGGTGACTTCTGGAAAACAGAATAACACAAGATCTAATAATGTTTAAATTTTGTAAAGGATATCATTGATTTATACGCTGTGCCTTAAGAAATTGCTTAGGCCAAACGGCTAAAGCTCTGGTTAGCAGCAAGAGGCAAATTCGAGCTTTCAAGATTAACATGTCTGCTCTCAAAGTACCAATATCAACAAACGAGGTATCTATGTTCAAGTTAACTATCGAGGAACATTTTTGGAGCGATTAGACATTGATTGAAGCTAGATTCACAGCGCTGGAGTCAACCAAATCCGTATACATTTTTTGGGACACCCGGTATTGCTGTAAGCATAGCTGTAAGGCAGAAAATTTGGTCGTCATTTTAGATATGTTTGAAGGTTTCGGGAATGGGATTTCGTGAGGAAATCTCGAACTAATTCAGCAAGGAGTACCCGATTTCAGTCTGGTAAATTTTAAAATTAATTTGAATGTGTTCACTTTTGAATAACATATACTTGCCAATATTACTTCCATGATAT
The DNA here is from genome assembly GCA_004194395.1 of Aurelia aurita complex sp. Pacific. NCBI lineage: Eukaryota > Metazoa > Cnidaria > Scyphozoa > Semaeostomeae > Ulmaridae > Aurelia > Aurelia aurita complex sp. Pacific. The sequence goes on along the minus strand of REGL01000018.1, from coordinate 282,214 downwards.
CCAGGGAGCGGTAGCCGCCTTTCAAACAGGGATTGTTCTTTTTTTACTCACCCGGTAGAAATGTTATTTTTTGTGAAATTGAAGCACTTGAGGAGTGAGAAAGTCATATTTCGTATAAATCAAATTTTGGGTNGGCCTAAGCAAATTCCTGAAGCACATCGAAATTAAGAGCTGAAATTAATGAAAAAATTAAGAAACTTCCCAATGGGTGACTGGGGGGTGACTTCTGGAAAACAGAATAACACAAGATCTAATAATGTTTAAATTTTGTAAAGGATATCATTGATTTATACGCTGTGCCTTAAGAAATTGCTTAGGCCAAACGGCTAAAGCTCTGGTTAGCAGCAAGAGGCAAATTCGAGCTTTCAAGATTAACATGTCTGCTCTCAAAGTACCAATATCAACAAACGAGGTATCTATGTTCAAGTTAACTATCGAGGAACATTTTTGGAGCGATTAGACATTGATTGAAGCTAGATTCACAGCGCTGGAGTCAACCAAATCCGTATACATTTTTTGGGACACCCGGTATTGCTGTAAGCATAGCTGTAAGGCAGAAAATTTGGTCGTCATTTTAGATATGTTTGAAGGTTTCGGGAATGGGATTTCGTGAGGAAATCTCGAACTAATTCAGCAAGGAGTACCCGATTTCAGTCTGGTAAATTTTAAAATTAATTTGAATGTGTTCACTTTTGAATAACATATACTTGCCAATATTACTTCCATGATATCCAGGGAGCGGTAGCCGCCTTTCAAACAGGGATTGTTCTTTTTTTACTCACCCGGTAGAAATGTTATTTTTTGTGAAATTGAAGCACTTGAGGAGTGAGAAAGTCATATTTCGTATAAATCAAATTTTGGGTCCACTATATTTTTCTCAATTAAACCTTTGTAAGAATCCTGAAGAGAGTACCTAATTTCTTTGGTTACTTTATTCCGCTGCTTGGTATTAGCTGACCACATTTCGGGAGATTTTGCCGCTCAAATTGTAGGGCTCAATTTTTTAAAAGGTGGGTGTAAGATTCTATCACATATTTCTTTTAATTAAATGGCTTGTAAACAAATTAGTGTACTTTGCAGTAAATCTGCCACTGAAATCCTTTGATATCTCGGCTGCTTTCAAAATGGCAGCATTTATCATATTTGAAGGTGTGACATCATCAAAAATTTCGGAACCCAAAACCAGAAGAGCGACAGATTTTTGCTTGGTGTTATCTACCATAAAACAGAATTATATCGGAGGTAAAAACAACGTGTAAGCTCACCAATAACATAAAAAACAGAGAGCTGTACAAAACACGAGGCCTAAATCATACAATCAATTATGATAATTTATGCGCAATGAATATTTCGAGGTTAGCACTATCCTTCCTCCTGTCAATAATAGACTTTATGTCACGGATTGTGATCTTGTCCTTCGTTGAATAAAGTTTCCTTGGTTCACAATATACACCACCCTTCTGTTATGACGGGGTTGTCCTCATCGACTTGTGCTCCTCTCTCTGGCACTTCTCCGTTAACATTTCTATTTTGCACTATGTCTTCATTCTCTTCCCTGTTTATATTTAAGTTGTTCACGCCACCATTTTGAAAATAATTAAGATACAAACAAGTTTCCATGGCAGATTTACAGGAAAATACTCTGACTTCCTTTCAAGCAATTCAATTCAAAGAAAAGTGTAGTAGAATTTTACACCCACAGTTTTAAAAATTTGAGCCCTAAGCTATGATTTTTTTTGTAAATGCAGAATATTGAAAAATCTGACTCACCATCTTGACTGACTTCTTCATCAAATTTCTTTTTCTCGTTTGTATATTCTAATGTGTATGAAAGTCCATTACAACCTCTTTCCCTGACACTGACTCGCAAGCCAAGCTAAAATATGAAACAGTATTATCAGGAATGCCAGGCAAAAGGCTAAAGATTGCCAGGCGAAAGATGGATCAGGAGGTTTGAAAACTGCCTTAAACAATGGACTCCTTGTGATAAACATTGTGTGTTGTGGAGCATAGGAATCATTTGTCGTACATAGCCAAATGCTCGTGGCCCATGGCCGAAACCGCCAAAGCCTAATTTTCACAGACCAATCAGACGGCTAAAAAGTGAAGGAGACAAAAGAAACCCGTGAAGATTTTCTTATTTTTACCTACCTTCTTAAAACGCCACCAGGACAAAGAACTGCTTGAAATTTCCCGAATTTTTTTGAAGAAATCTTCTCTCCAGATATTGGGTGTACAGGTTTAGATGCTGGTTAAAATATCTCCAGGATTGTTGGAGTTATTGCCTCTCCAAAAGACAGAATCGGCGAAGGCTTGTCGAGGCCTGTTTACGCCACTTCAAGTCAGGTGATAAAGCCTCTTGATAAAACCTCTTTTGAATTTTATAAGTCATTTTGCAACGAGCAAACTTGTGCCATGAATGCAAAAAGTAGTACAATATAGAAACTTCCCTAGAGTATTGCCACATGACTTGAAATGCCTGAACAAGCCTTTGTAAACTTTTTCAATTCACATAGAAACTGTAGGGGCATTGAATCTTGAACAAAAGAAAATTTAGCAAAAGATCTTACAACAATCACTATTGTTATTACTATTGTCTCCCGGCCAGAATTTCTACTGCTCAAGGTTCAGTGCCTTATCGGTTTGTTTGTGGCCATAACTCCGCCAATCCTGGAGATATTTTAACAGGCATCCAAACTTGTACACCCAAACATCTGGAGGGTAGATTGCTTTAAAAAAATTCAGGAAATCTTGAGCAGTTTTTTGTCCTTGTTGCGTTTTATGAAGGTAGGTAAAATTTAGAAAAATCTTCACAGGTTTCTTTTGTCTCCTTCGCTTTCTAGCCGTCTGATTGGTTCGTGAAAATGAGGCTTTGGCGATTTCGACCATGGGCCACGAGCAATCGGCTATGTACGACAAATGATTCCTATGCTGTGTTGTGGTAGACGCTATAATCTGTGGAAAGACAACTGTTAACTCTTGTTTTCAAACGAACAAATTAACCTGGTTACAGCTGTAACCAGGGAAAACTGTTAAATCCTTCAAGAGAAACAATGAATTCACCTGAAATCCTGAAAGGAGAGAAATAAGCTGCAATAAATAACATTAACATTTGGTTACTGTTATTCAACATTACTCCTCTTATGTTGCTCTTTACTATGATTTGATCATGCGTTTTAGGTCCTCTGCTAGTCTGCGGTGCGAGCAGCAGAGGACCTTCCCTTTCCTTTCCTTCAATTTTTTCCTCCCCCATAGAGGTTGCACCGCACACTAGTCCTCTGCCTGTCCTGCAAAACTGATTTTTGGAAAATGTCAACAAATTTACCAATTAAGAGACTGTTCTTTAAGGAATTTCCAAAAAATTACAAAAAATCATCTACCCGTCAAGAAAATCCATTTTTATAACTATAGTGATGCAAATACAATGATTTTTCAAAACTGGGGAGATTTTTGAGTCATCCTGAACTTGTTTAAAACTTACTAGCAAGCTCAATATTTTGCAAAAAATTAAGAAATGTAGGTTTCATGGACAGATTAAACCTCAAATACAAGAAACAAAAAAAAAGAAAACTTACACAATCAGTTTGATTTACCAAGAGGCCTTTGACTCTTTCCACAGCAAGTGGTGTCTATAATAGATAAAAGAAATGTAATAATGCATCAACAAACTAAACAGTTGATTGATAGATTTAACGAAAAAACAGACAGGATTTGCTGCGGTCTAAATTCTTTCATGCTAATAAAAGAAGAAAATATAAATGGAAGCTTTAAAGTACAACTTCTTGGAGAAACTTCAATAAAACAGAAGTTTCAAAATTTCCCATCATTTTACTAGTCACAAACATCAATAAACCAATTTGCAAAATTGGAGAAAGGGACTGAGGAGAGCGCAGCCAATTGTGACAGCCTTGGCAACAAGTGGGAAAGCCAGAGAATTCCCTCCTCTACAATGATAAGTGTACAGTTTGCAGCTTGGTGACAGCTCTCTGCAGACTCGAGTTATTTCCTATCTAATTACACCTTTCAAGAGCCACACACTGCTTGTTTGGTATTAGAAATTCTTTTTCTGGATTCTTTAGCCTTGTCATCTTTCCCCCATTTGTGAGTTTTTTAGCTAGGTTATTTCAGGTGTTTCACTCAAGTTTGAGGCAACTCATTTTAAGCTTCAGTGATCTATCTTCCTTGACCTTCAATTGGCCTGGTTCAGCCCGCTATTAGCCTGCGTGCAGACTCTGTCAGAAAATTGAAAAGAGGGAAAGAGTAGAGTCTGCGCAACTGAGCCACTCTTCTTGTTCAATGACATCAGCATTTTTTTCAACTACTGTCCTCTTCGATGAATGAAAATTTGAATCGATAAAGATCTTTATTGTTTGTTCCAAGAGCTTGTACTAATTTGCTTTATCCAAAGAAATCAGGGTCATAGAGACGCAGTGATGCATTAATTTAGCTCCAGCTGAAATAAAGCAGTAACTAAGGTCAGAACAATAGGGACAGACTGCTTTTAATCTCGTCTGTAGAATCATTGCACTCATAATTTCAATGCTTTGTCAAACGTTTCCTGAATCCAGATCTTCAACGTTGTTTGCTTTGAAAATGCCACTTCAGAAACTAACAAAGACGATTGAGTTCCCTAAACCAATCAAATTTGGTTCCTTGAATCCTGGGAACCTGTGAACAAGAAATGTGGATCTGTTGCGCAGACTCTACTTCTCTCTCTCCTTCCTGTCTTGTCCTGTCCAAGAGTCTGCACGCAGGCTACCCGCTTTTGCCTATTGCTTGCTAAATTTGTCTTAATGGTACATAGTTTTATCGTTTTCTAGTCATTTCGGCCAACCTCCATTTCGGTCAATGGTCATTTCGGCCAACCTCACTAGTCATTTCGGCCAACCTCACTAGTCATTTCGGCCAACCTATCTGGTCATTTCCGCCAACAATTTTTCCAACAATTGGGGGGGCTGCCGCCCCCCCAGCCCCCCGCCTCGTACGCTTATGGTATTGGCCGAATCGACCAGACTGACTTGGGCGAATCGACCAAAAAGTTGGCCGAAATGACTATACTGGGCGAAATGGAGGTTGACCGAAATGGAGGTTGGTCGAAATGATCATGTTGCATTTTATCATGAAGCTTTAGATAATTTCAAACAATGCTTTTCATTTGCTTTCTTTTTCATTTGTTCTGATGATTGTCGACAGAGAGCGTAACAATTTGGAGCAAAAGTCAAAATGTGTCTCACTAAAGAGAAGGTCTCAAACCCATGCAACATGACATTCTGTGGAATGTTCATATGCCAGTCCGTGACAACCTGTGGTTTTTGTGCGGAATAGTTTAGTGTCATGGACATTACCTGGTTTGCCATGGTTGTTATGTTTTTATTCATGATTTTTTGTGCTGATGTGATATCAAATCACAGTCAGGATTCTGTTTTCATTTAACTTCGCTTTCACACTGATGCCACGTTTAAACGCTTTTAGTGCTGTTTAGAAAGTTGAATGCCATGGTATCTTAAAGGACAAGTCCGGGGTTGGTATGATTGATGATAAAATACAAGATAATACTGCTATGAATGATGTATGATACTTTTTTCCACTATTTTTCACCTTCTCCTTGTGAAATTACGTATATTCAAACAAGCAATTTGAGCAAAATGGCGTCATATCGCGCAAACGAAAACGAGGCTGTGTGATTGTTTTTTGCCTCTTTATTCTTGCAAGCTTCTTTATCGTGTTTCTATGCCATTTCTGATGCATGAGTAATTGATAAAGAGGCTAGCAACGATTGAGAGGCAAAAAACAATCGAACAGCTTCGTTTTTATTTGCACAATATGACATAACTTCGCTCAAACTGCTTATTTGAATACGTAATTTCACAAAGAGAAGAAAAATAGTGGAAAAAAGTATCATACATCATTTATAGCAGTATTATCTTGTATTCTATCATTAATCTTACCAACCCCGGACTTGTCCTTTAACGGATTCCTGTGGAGATTTCCGTGAACATTTGCCATGCATGGACATGGTTTCAACAAAAATGTTCACTCACGGAAAAACCATTGACACCACAGACCGTCCACAGAAATGTCCATGGGTTCAAGCAAGGGTGCATTCCATGTACTTAGGCCCGAAGATCTTTGGCGTAGACCTGACTTTTTGTCGGCGTAGCGGCGTCATTTTGTCAATAAAATCGGTTCTTGGCGTGACGGCATACCAAAATCTGCCTACCTTGGCGTTAATGTGAAGTTGTCCTCAATCTTTTCTTATGTGAATTAGCAGTCTCTTTTGATATGATCAAATATATATGACGTGTATTCTCTCTCCATGAAAATACCTGGCGTACGAAAGCTTAGGGCTTGGCGTACCTTCGGCGTAGGTTTTACATGGAATGCACCCTGGGGCTCAAGACCCTCTTGTCTCAAGCTTGTTGTTTGGGTCAAATGTGGCGTCTGGCGATTATAATTTGGGGTAATTGTATACATATGTGGCGTAGCGACATATGTTGAAGGTGTTGTGGTGCAGTGGTGTAATCCTCTGACTTTGCAGCTAGAATAGTCAGGCGGAGTGGGTTCGATACCCGGTAGGACCCCACCACTTGAGCGTCATGACAAGGGGTTGCGGACTCGATTAGGTCTGCTCTATTTCCGCGATGCCAGCGCTTGGCGCTGAAAAACGCAACTTCACCTTCACCTTCACCATATATCCAATAATAATGAGGCCTCCTCTCTGACACCTTGTGAAACAAACATCAAAACGTAATGGCGTAAACGTACATGGCTCGTGTTTCATTTCTTCAAAATCAGTGTTGCTACGTAAATTAGGCCAGAATTTGAGTAGGCCTACAATACATTCTTTATAGGCCCCTTTATTTTTTTCAAATCTGACTCTGACAAGATGGCAGAGAGCAGAAGAGAAGGAAAGATACTTACCAAAGTTACGGGCGCTCTCAAAGCTCTTATTTTTCTGACTCTGCTAACAGCCCGAACGGATGCACTTGCAGCTATTCTACTGGCCATTGAAGCAGTCGATTTATTTTGAGCTTTCTTGCAGTTGTTTGTGTCGTCGTCGTCTTGTCCCGAAAATTCAGTCCGCCATCTTATGTAATATTTTGACCTCGTTTTGAGAAGACTGCGCAATCGATTTGGAACTGGACCCCATTTCAGCATCTTGGCATGTGATTGGCTAAAAGCAAAAGTTATTGTCTCGCCGAAGGTGGTACATCTTGAGGGGTACAAATACCCATCTCGTTCGTCTCCGTTCCAGGCACAGCATTCTAATCCTAG
>REGL01000018.1:244654-255078 GCA_004194395.1 Aurelia aurita complex sp. Pacific | reverse complement strand
TAGGATTTGTAAAAACGCATTTTTGGTAGTTGATTGTCTTTGTGGATACAAATTTAGCCTCGTGCTTTTGGAAACTTGGTATTCTGATGATGAAGCACAGCATTGCTTCGAAATGTCAATACAATATATAACATGGCCTAGTCTTAATTAACTTCTCAGATTTGTCACGACATGGATTTGTCGTTGTTATTAACTTGAATTTGTCTTAAAGTTGGAATAAAATATTAAAAATTAACATGATTATCGCCGAAGTTCTTGCTCTTCGCTTCCTTATTAAAATATACCTGACAACTAGTGTGAGACATATCGTTCTCATCACATCACAAACAATTCCATGAAAATGCTTCATTTCCAAATCCTTCAAAGCAGCCCTAGAATTAATGATCAGACTTCCATTCTCACGATAATACAAAGTAGACAAAAAGGCTGAATTTCAGTGACAGTGAGGTTTTTTCATAACATACCTGAAGCTCTATTGCTCGCCGGAACAGTGGTCACAACAGATGGTGGTTGTGTAACATTCTGTCGTACAGCTGGGTTTGATAATGCAACGGTGCCACTACATGGCAGGACTAATGAACTTTTACCAGCGGCATCTAAAACGGTAAGAATCAGCCTTACTGCGATCATCGACATCGCTAAAAATGAATTCAATTAAATAAACAAGTTTACCGGATGCAAGTTTACCAGAAAAACGCATACAGATTTTGGTTGGGTCCAGCAATGAGAAATTAGATTTAATCAATGGCTAATCAATTTCAAAATGTTCTTCGATAGTTAACTTGAATATAGATAAAAAAAGTATACAGATTTGGTTAGGTACAGCGATGTGATTTTAGCTTTAATGAATGGCTAATCAACTTCAAAATGTTCCTCGACAGTTAACTTGAACATTGATAAAAAAGTACACAGATTTGGTTGGGTCCATCGATGAGAATTTAGCTTTAATCAATGGCTAATCAATTTCAAAATGTTCCTCGATAGTTAACTTGAATTTTGACAAAAAAGTATACGGATTTGGCTGGGTCCATCGATGAGAATTTAGTTTTAATCAATCGCTAGTCAATTTAAAAATGTTTGTCAAGAGTTAACTTGAACATAGATACCTCATTTGTTGACATTGGTGATTAGAGTGTTGAAATATTAATATTGAATGTTCAAATCTGCTGTCACCTCCAAACCAAAATTTTGGAATTTTGGCCGAAGCAAATTCGTGAATCACAGCAAATAAATCAAAAATATCCTTGATCAAATTTGAACAAAGCTGAAATCGTATTAAAGCTAAATTCACATCGCTGGACCCAACCAAATGTGTACTCTTCTTTATATATGTTCAAGTTCACTATCGAGGAACATTTTTAATTGGTTAGCCATTGATTAAAGCAAAATTCTCATCACTGGACCCAACGAAATCTGTATACTTTTTTATATCATACTTTTTCTTGGGACACCCGATAAATAAATTACTACCAGGCGAATCAATCAACTTGCTCCTTTGCAAAATCCCAGAAGTTAAATTACATCTAAATGTTTCAAACAACAAAGTTTCAGACATTTAGAAAAATCGGAAACAATTTCCACTTCTACAGTTCATTGATGAGTTTTTGGCTGCAAAATAATCTTTGATATGATATTAAGAATATTTGCAGAATTACAGCATCTTTCTATTATTTAGGATTTACGATGATTTAAAATTTTCAAAATGTGGAACTTTTCCAACTGGAAAAAATCAAGATAACAAAAATTGCCACAAACGATGGTAGCAAATACCTGGAGTTCCTTTCAAGCCATCAAAGCAAACGCAAGGTGCATTGTCATAGCCATGGACAGATTTTTGTTGTTCATGAATATTACATAAAGAAATAAAAATTAAAGACAAAACCTAAATAACTTCTTGTAAATCTTTCGTTTTTCCATTTAAATTCACAGAAGATTTAATTTCCATTTACTTCTTTTGAAGATTAGCTGTCGATCCTGCCAATGGTAGTAATTTTCAGCATAGGTTCTAAATCCTTAAAGAGGCTGGTGCAAAATTCAGTGACCTCCTTAGAACTGAATGACTTCAAAGAAACTTTTGCTATTTCTCTATAATTCTACCGCTGGACTTTTCTGAAATCTTCAATATTTTCAGAATTAGACTGCTTTTCTTCTTTTTCAAGCATTCAAGAAAAATTTTCAAAAAAGCTTAGAACCATTGTAATTTCTAAACTGTTTGACGCAACATGAAATAATTTCGATGAAACCATGGTTTATGAATGCCTGCAATATGGTATCACGCAAAAGTCTGTCACTCATCTGGTTTATGATTTAGAACTTCGATGACGTCACATCCTAAAATGAGTTTTTATGTAAGATACGCTGTAATTTTGAAAAAGATTCAAAATTTTTGAAAAGTTCAACGGTAGAATTATTGAGAAGTATCTAAAGTTTCTTTCAAGCCATCCAATCAGAAGAAATAAGTCACTGAATTTCTCACCCACCTTTTTACTCCGAGTTAAAGATTTGGAACCTATGCTGTAATCTGCAGTGCAGCTGTTCAACTCAATCGAGATTTTCCGGGTACCCTGTATCTATTATCGATTTACAATGCAAGATGTTAACATATGTGATAAGTGAAATAAAATATTACATTGATTGAGAGGTTGATACTGCACTCCAGTCTCATGGTAAACATCGTTGACTATCGTATTCAAGAATGCAGTAAGTGTTTCCCCTGCGATACTTGTGAATTTGACTTTCAATGGGAGCTTGATCGGTAGATTCGGTAGTGTTTGTGCTTCAAAAAAGTTGTCAGCAACTCTTGAGATGCACCTCCATGCACTGTCGTGATACAATTGCAGATCCGCAGTTGGAATTCTGTTAACGATAGAAAAGAAATGTTCTCGACTGGAGCAAACGGGGTGTAGTTGAATGATAATTCCAACCTACCAAATTATGAAAACAGCCGACTTCGCAGAGATAGACATACCGGGTGAGCCAGAGAAAATTTCCCACTTTCGAAAATTCGTAGCACCATAAGTACTTCATGGATTTGAATGATTCAAATTCTAGTTAAAAGCCAAAAGATCGAAGCATTTTTGTGATATTTCTCCTCTTCTTACCAGCACTGCAAATATAGGTAAATTCAACTTTACAAAGATTTCATTGTTGCAAAATGATGGAAATGGCCTAAAACACCTAATCAAATCGTTAGGATTCTCCTCACACAGAACAATACGCACGGGCATCTCACCTCTCTCGAGGGTTATAACACATAGATCCTAAAACAGATACTAAAGATTNAATCTGCAGTGCAGCTGTTCAACTCAATCGAGATTTTCCGGGTACCCTGTATCTATTATCGATTTACAATGCAAGATGTTAACATATGTGATAAGTGAAATAAAATATTACATTGATTGAGAGGTTGATACTGCACTCCAGTCTCATGGTAAACATCGTTGACTATCGTATTCAAGAATGCAGTAAGTGTTTCCCCTGCGATACTTGTGAATTTGACTTTCAATGGGAGCTTGATCGGTAGATTCGGTAGTGTTTGTGCTTCAAAAAAGTTGTCAGCAACTCTTGAGATGCACCTCCATGCACTGTCGTGATACAATTGCAGATCCGCAGTTGGAATTCTGTTAACGATAGAAAAGAAATGTTCTCGACTGGAGCAAACGGGGTGTAGTTGAATGATAATTCCAACCTACCAAATTATGAAAACAGCAGACTTCGCAGAGATAGACATACCGGGTGAGCCAGAGAAAATTTCCCACTTTCGAAAATTCGTAGCACCATAAGTACTTCATGGATTTGAATGATTCAAATTCTAGTTAAAAGCCAAAAGATCGAAGCATTTTTGTGATATTTCTCCTCTTCTTACCAGCACTGCAAATATAGGTAAATTCAACTTTACAAAGATTTCATTGTTGCAAAATGATGGAAATGGCCTAAAACACCTAATCAAATCGTTAGGATTCTCCTCACACAGAACAATACGCACGGGCATCTCACCTCTCTCGAGGGTTATAACACATAGATCCTAAAACAGATACTAAAGATTTTCAACTTCATGGCAATAAATGTGCAGGCGATATCTCTCACCCATGAGAAATTGCATTTCTCAATTGTTCTGCACGAGGAGTCCTTTGTGACTTGATCGAGCATTTTAGGCCTTTTTTAGTCATTTTGCAACCACCATGTTTTTGTAAATTTGAGTTTACCAATTTTTCCAGTGCTCATAAGAAGGCGAGAAAATTCACAAAAATACTTCAATCTTTTTTCTCTCAAGCAAAGATTGATTCATTCCAACCCATCCAGTACTCTTGATGCTATGAATTTTCAAAAGTGGGAACTTTTTTCTGGCTCACCCGATCAAACACAAAAATCTTTAAAACAGCACGCTTTGGATTTCACCAATGAAAGCGGAAATCCTAACATTTTGAGAAGTTCGGAGTGAATCAAACCAAGCCTACCGTTTTCAGAATTGGTACAAATCAAACACACGCATGGGTTATGAAACAGATACCGAGTGTCCAAAAAAGTACACTCATTTTTTTTATAAGAAACTAAGGTCCGGTGATGGTAGGCAGTTTTTTAAATTTTTGGGCCATTTTGCTAGCAAAAGTTTCTTATGTGTTTCTTATACTGTTAATGCCGGAAGTGCAGAGTTCATTATGTCTTGTCTTAAGGACTCCCAAATTATTTAGTAAGATCTCAAAACAAGTCAATAACATAATTCGCACTCAAAATAATGTCCAAACAGTTGCTATAACTTTACACTGTAAAAAGACTTTTGATTGCGATAGGAAAATAGAAATTGTAAATTACAAAAGTTTCTTAGCTTTTTCAATTCAGGTAGGGTTGTTTCTTAACTTTCGAAAAATTGAGCCTACCGTTTCTTATAAGCGGTTTCTTATAAAAAAAAATGAGTGTACTCGTGTTTGAAAGATCACCAAAATTTGATTACATAGCCAATACTTTGATAATTTGTTCTCCTAGGTATAGCTAATCTTATGATTAGCTTTTAACAGTAGCAATTCAGCTCTTCATTAGGGCTGCCTGGTTTTGAAGCAAACTGGAAAAAGCACTCATGATTACCAGATCAATTTCTTTCCGTATATCAAGCTACTAGGTAGTTTGATCATGAATGTCAGAAAGAAACGCAAACCATCATTGTAAACTTGAAGAATAATGAAAAATCTCAATATGATGGCTCTTAGGCAAGAATTACGATGTTGGTTAAGTTGCTAAAGCATCTAAAAATTTTAGAAATCAAAATCAAAGCTTTTGAAATTGAATTAAATATACAAACTTCTTGGGTACGAATTGGTACGAGCCCTTTGGTAGAAACTTGCTACAAAGGTGTTTCTAATTTTTGAAATTGTTTTGAAAAGCACAGTGAAACATATATTGTTCATATTTAGCTACCAAGTTTGCAATTGAATTTTGAAGGGAAAAATGTTTCGGAAAAGTACCATTGTTCAATTGTTCAAAAATGGTCATAAAAAGGCAAACTATTCAAACATGCTTAACATTGCCTTGAAGTACACATTTAGGGGATGAGAATAAGACTAAAATGAAAAAGATCTGTGAAGTCTGAGCCTAGAGACAAGGAATTGTAAGCCGCCATCAAGACAGTACCATGCTCCTACCATGCTCCTGCAAACAAAGTTCTGATTTAGGCCCAACTTTAAAAATCAATATCTCCGCTTTCTTTGGAGTGATCTTGAAAATATTTGCAGCAACTTACCCTCTACGTTGTGGTGTATGTCTCAAGCCCAAAATCAATCAGGGATCTAAAACTTCAAACTTTTGAATAAATTCGATGCCCTGGATCACAGTGCACAGGTAGCAAAAGACACTGACTACCCCCATGACCAAATATATAAAAATTAAGTAAACAACAACAAAATGCTACACTTATGAACAAAATAGGCAAAAAGTACATAGTGGATGTGTGGCGTAAAACTAAAGTTTGAAATCATCCAAGCCGACCTGTTGAAATTTAGAGAAAGTACGAATATATTTTCATTTACGTCATCAGAAAGTTTTTTTTTTATAAATTCAATGTTAAAAATTTGCAATTTACGAATTACCTAAGATTACGAACGACCTACCATACAATACNGGTAGAAACTTGCTACAAAGGTGTTTCTAATTTTTGAAATTGTTTTGAAAAGCACAGTGAAACATATATTGTTCATATTTAGCTACCAAGTTTGCAATTGAATTTTGAAGGGAAAAATGTTTCGGAAAAGTACCATTGTTCAATTGTTCAAAAATGGTCATAAAAAGGCAAACTATTCAAACATGCTTAACATTGCCTTGAAGTACACATTTAGGGGATGAGAATAAGACTAAAATGAAAAAGATCTGTGAAGTCTGAGCCTAGAGACAAGGAATTGTAAGCCGCCATCAAGACAGTACCATGCTCCTACCATGCTCCTGCAAACAAAGTTCTGATTTAGGCCCAACTTTAAAAATCAATATCTCCGCTTTCTTTGGAGTGATCTTGAAAATATTTGCAGCAACTTACCCTCTACGTTGTGGTGTATGTCTCAAGCCCAAAATCAATCAGGGATCTAAAACTTCAAACTTTTGAATAAATTCGATGCCCTGGATCACAGTGCACAGGTAGCAAAAGACACTGACTACCCCCATGACCAAATATATAAAAATTAAGTAAACAACAACAAAATGCTACACTTATGAACAAAATAGGCAAAAAGTACATAGTGGATGTGTGGCGTAAAACTAAAGTTTGAAATCATCCAAGCCGACCTGTTGAAATTTAGAGAAAGTACGAATATATTTTCATTTACGTCATCAGAAAGTTTTTTTTTTATAAATTCAATGTTAAAAATTTGCAATTTACGAATTACCTAAGATTACGAACGACCTACCATACAATACTACAGAAACGATACCAAGGGGAGCAGAAGATCATGACTACCCCAAGGCCATCACTTGAAGGAGATAAACCTAAAATACAACTAGATATACAATAGACCCCCCAGCTATTCAGACATTAGAAAGTTCTTTATAACCATACAATAAGTATTGAATGACAAGTCCAACCTTGCATTAGCCACTTGCAGTTTCAAATACCAGGTGCTGCTGCCTTGCAGTTTGAATTTGATGTGACCAGGGGTACCAGACACAACAGGGCAGTCAATGGCAGTAAATGAAATGCCCCATCGTCCATCACCAGTCAGAGCAAAGTCTAGGTCATCTAAAAGAAAAGGAATTACTGTAAAGCTCTCTCTGTAAAAGGGGCACCGTCTCCAAATTTTTTCCGAACAGTTTTGATTTTGCAGCTTTTTGAACGGCAATATCACACAGGTTTTTCATATTTGTGCAAAATGAAAGTATTATTTTGAAGATAAATCTTTATACTTCACAGAGAAACAAACCAAACCAAACTATTGGCCAACCCTTTTAAAGAGCCATTGAAGCCCATAGGGTCCTTTGCCAACACGCTGAAAATTCAGACTGTCTGAAAATCAAATTTGGCCAAAGCGGAAAATATGGATGCACCCTGCAGTAATTGAACTGATTAAAAAGTTTTACTTCAGTTGAATTGGTCTTTCAGTTCAACCACTGCACTGTGGATCTATCGCTTCCGTTCAGGCCACATTTGATTTTGGGACGGTCTAGCTCCTTTGATGCGAACACGATGTTTGATGCGAACACGATGTTTAATGCGAACATGATGTTTGAACTTACTTTTGTTTCCACAACTAGGGCATTCATTCGTAACAACTGCATAGCTGAGCGAAGGCAAGGGCTTTGCACCAGAACCATGACCCGATGCCTCAACTTTAACGCACATGCCACAAGCAAGTGAAGCTGCATACAAAGCGGTTGGTGCAGCCACTGTTACCCAACCTGATTGCTTGAAGTTCTCCGTCAATGGACCCATTGTGCATCTACCATAGTTTGAACCACTTATAGCGCCATAGTACGTCCCCTGCACAGAAATGGTCAGTTCTTCAGTTGGGGTAGACCTGCCCCAAGTCTAGCTCTTAAGTCCGGCTTACCGTTCCCTTTTCGGTCGTTCTTGGATCCGCCATTCCAACATTCCGTCAAGAGGGCGAAAGACCACAGGAACTACCGAAAAGGGAACAGCAAGACGGACTGAAGAGAGAGACTTGGGGCAAGTCTATCAGTTGGGAAGATGAACCAGTTGATAGAATATACCGAATGAGCCGAAAAATGTACTCACTATTTGCATTAGCAATCACATTAAAAGAAACATAAAAACCAATTTGAAAAATTCCAACTGCGCTGCCTGGCTGAATTTATTCAGAATTTACAATGCACAATCTCGATCTCAAACGAAAATTCCCGAAGACTGACTTCCATTGGTTTTAGCTAAAATTCCTAGGGAGTGGTTTAATCAAATCCATTTTTCAAGCACCAGAATGATAAAATAATGTTTTTTGGAAACTGTTGCAATGTAGTTATGCTCTCTCATCAATGCTAAAAATCAAAGCGTCTGTTTCAAAATAGAAATCAGGATATGCATACTGAAACCCATAGCTCTGCATAGTCCATGGATAACTGATCGTTCGATAAATTCCCGAACTGTTTCACCTGAGATCTATTTGAGACTGACTTCATATTAATTGCTAAATGCCACAGGGTTGTTATGTAATTCCATGCTCCCTGTGGTATCTTTGTGTTGTATTTTGGTATTTGTAATTATCTCATGAGCATATAAAAAAGAATCAAGACGTCATAACGAACAACCCATCTGTGTCGGTTTTTTTGGCAAATGGAGAAATTGGACTTTTTGGTTAAATCCTGACTTTGTTGGGGAGACGAGACATGGATTGTTCGAGGAAACCTCTGTGTCCCCCCGTGCAGTAGGTTAATACTCATGCGCAGTAGCCTTTTGGGTTGGGTTGGGTTGGGTTGGAACTCTGACGGGCGCATGAGCATTAACCTACTGCACGGGGGCACACATAAGTTTCCTCGGACAAACCGTATCTCATCTCCCCAACAAGCGAGGTTTCTGAAAAACAAATCAGTTGAGTCTGCAAGCAGGCTAGGCCTAGCAAGGAGCTCTCGCTAAATTAGTTGCAGCGTGGTTGCAGCATGGTTGCAGACACTGCTCAAAGGGGTACAAATCGTTCGCCTATAATATCAAATTCGGAAGATGTTCACGTCCAAATGAAGATATTTTATTGCCAGACTGTGTGTCTTTCTCTGAAAGCAGTTGTAGTTGCTTCTGACGCTAGGCCTATTCCAAAATCTGTCGCGGCGCATGAGCATTAACCTATTGCACGGGGGGGGGGCGGCACATAAGTTTCCTCGGACAAACCGTATCTCATCTCCCCAACAAGACTTCAGAAGAAGTGGATGCATCTAGAATGATGAGAAAAATCTCACAGATTAAATTAAAGCCTCATTAAGATGACACGATTAAAAGTTTACAAATTGGTTGCATAGCTTTTCTGATATGATTTTTGAAAAAGAAAATACATTCTTCTTACTCAACCGGTACAACGTAAAAAGAAGGTAAAAAGCAGCAAATTATTAATCCATCAATCCTACTTTCTCCTGACAAAAATAAGGGCAGATCTTGTAAGACAATAGCATCAGTTGCTATGATTGACACCTTAGTTCAAAGGGATTAGCGATTGCAGACAAAAGAAACTCTCTCAACCAGTAATTCAAAACAAACAAAGCCGCAAATGTTTCTCTGAAACCCAGGTAGCTAGCTCGCTCGTTGTGCATTCCAGAAATTGTTTTTAAGAGCAAACATGAGCATAGATCGAAAGAAGAAGGATATATCTGCACATCTGCCGCGGGCATTCAATTTGTTTGGTTCAGAAGCCAATTGGGAGGCGAGTTAATTCTCTTATTTTTTGGGTGTAATTAAAACACTTACTGCTCAGCTTCTGAACCAAAGAAATAAAATGCCCGAGGCAGATGTGCAGATAGAGTAGCGTCACCCATTATGGCCGGTCGCCCATCATGGCCGGCTAGCAAGAGAAATTAAATTTCAGGGGACTGACGACTAGTAATAAAATTGCAATTGCGCGGAAAATCTTCGCTGACATCTGTTTTATCATGATTTGACCTTCACTGAAGTTTCAGTTCATTTGCATTGAAACCCGACGAGACGGTTTGTGCATATCTCTAATTGATTGTTTCAAGTATTGCAAATTTTATGATTCTATTTACATTCCTTCCTTCTTTTTCGTTCGCTCGGCACCTTGCGGTTAGAAACTTTTTAAAATGTGCTTTGATTTTTCAGAAGTCCTGTCTCTTGAGAGGAAATCTACAATGAAACCAAAGCAAAGTGACTTCTGATTCAGATTTAAGATTATGAAGTCTCAGTGCTGCAAATTGCTATTTTCGTCGCCCATTATGCCCATCAGTTTACCAGAGAAGTTTCCAATCGCTTCACAATATTAAAATGCAAAATTTAT